>CM076575.1:1946937238-1947537238 GCA_034641835.2 Pinus albicaulis | reverse complement strand
GAGACAATATTTTTCAGAATGTGACATTTCATCATGGACGAAATTGATCGATTATTCATATTATAAACCAAAAAAAGTAATAAACACAAGGGTTTAATATTATAAACCAAAGGAATTGGTGAACCCAAGGAAATTGATTTAAACATTGAGACAATTGTTGTCATAATGCGAATTTCGACTAACTATGACCATGGTTGGCCATGGGTGATTTCATGTTGACACGATATTTTTCAGAATGTGACATTTGAACATGGATGACATTGATCAATTATTCATATTATAAATCAAAAGAACTAATAAACCGAAGGGTTTAATATTATAAACCAAAGGAATTGGTGAACCTATGAAAATATTAATAACCTAAGTGGACCAATAAGTCAAGGATCAATAAAATTAATAAAAAAAATAATTAAGTGAAGAAATAAAAACACTATCAATTAACCCAAGTGGGTTCAACATATATCCAAAAGAAGTACAAATACAAGGGTTTAATATAAACCAAAGGACTTGCAAACCCAAGGGAATTGATTAAAACGTTGAGACAATTGTTGTCACAATGCCATTGGAACAACTATGACCATGGTTACCATGGTGGGGCCATATTGAGACGTATTTGTGAGAATGACATTTGATTCCATGAAATTGACCGATATTCATATTATAACCAAAGAACTAATAAAACCAAGGGTTTAAGGACATAAACCAAAGGAATCCTGAACCCAAGGAAAATCATTGGCATTAAAAAATTATAAACCAAAGGAATTGGTGAACCCAAGGGAATTTATTTAAACACTGAGACAATTTTTGTCACAATGTGACGTTGGACCAACTATGACCATGGTTGGCCATGGGTGATTTTCATATTGAGACAATATTTGTCAGAATTTGACATATGATCATGGATGACATTGATCGATTATTCATATTATAAACCAAAAGAACTAATAAACCCAAGGGTTTGATATTATAAACCAAAGGAATTGGTGAACCCAAGGGAAAAGTATTAGTAACCTAAGGGACCAATAAGACGAATGATCAACAAAATTAATAAAATAATACTCAAGTTGAAGAAATTAAAAAACACTAATAATTAACCCAAGGGTTCATAATACTATAAACCAAAAGAACCAATAAACCCAATGGTTGAATATTATAAACCAAAGGAATTGGTGAACCCTAGGGAAAACCATTACCCAACAAATTATAAACCAAAAGGAATTGGTGAACCCAAGGGAAAACCATTACCCAACAAATTATAAACCAAAGGAATTGGTGAACTGAAGGGAATTGATTTAAACATGAGACAATTGTTTTCACAATGCGACGTTGGACCAACTATGACCATGGTTGGCCATTGGTGATTTTCATATATAGACAATATTTGTCAGAATGTGACATTTGAGCATGGATGACATTGATTGATTATTCATATTATAAACCAAAAGAACTAATAAACCCAAGGGTTTAATATTATAAACTAAAGGAATTGGTCAACCCAAGGGAAAATTATTAGTAACCTAAGGGACCAATAAGGCGAAGGATCAATAAAATTAATAAAAGAATACTCAATTTGAAGAAATTAAAAAACACTAATAATTAACCGAAGGGTTCATAATATTATAAACCAAAAGAACTAATAAACGTAAGGGTTTAATATTATAAACCAAAAGAATTGGTGAACCTTACGGAAATCCATTACCCAAAAAATTATAGAACAAAGTAATTGGTGAACCCAAGGGAATTGATTTAAACATTGAGACAATTGTTATCACAATGTGACGTTGGACCAACTATGACCATGGTTAGCCATGGGTGATTTTCATATTGAGAAAATATTTGTTAGAATGTGACATTTGATCATGGATGCCATTGATCGATTATTCATATTATAAAGCAAAAGAACTAATAAACCCAAGGGTTTAATATTATAAACCAAAGGAATTGGTGAACCCGAGGGAAAAGTATTAGTAACCTAAGGGACCAATAAGGCGAAGGATCAATAAAATTAATAAAATAATAGTCAACTTGAAGAAATTAAAAAACACTAATAATTAACCCAAGGGTTCATAATATTATAAACCAAAAGAACTAATAAACGCAAGGGTTTAATATTATAAACCAAAGGAATAGGTGAACCCTAGGGAAAACCATTACACAAAAAATTGTAAACCGAAGGAATTGGTGAACCTTAGGGAAAACCATTACCCAACAAATTATAAACCAAAGGAATTGGTGAATCCAAGGGAATTTATTTAAACATTGAGACAATTGTTCTCACAATCTGACGTTGGACCAACTATGACCATGGTTGGCCATGGTTGATTTTCATATTGAGACAATATTTGTGAGAATGTGACATTTGATTATGGATGACATTGATCGATTATTCATATTATAAACCAAAATAACTAATAAACCCAACGGTTTAATATTATAAACCAAAGGAATTGGTGAACCCAAGGGAAAAATATTAGTAACCTAAGGGGTCCATAAGGTGAAGGATCAATAAAATTAATAAAAGAATAGTCAAGTTGAAGAAATTAAAAAACACTAATAATTAACCCAAGGGTTCATAATATTATAAACCAAAAGAACTAATAAACACAAGGGTTTAATATTATAAACCAAAGGAATTGGTGAACCCTAGGGAAAACCATTACACAAGAAATTATAAACCAAAGGATTTGGTGAACCCAAGGGAATTTATTTAAACATTGAGACAGTTGTTGTCACAATGCGACGTTGGACCAACTATGACCATGGTTGGCCATGGGTGATTTTCATATTGAGATAATATTTGTCAGAATGTGACATTATATCATGGATGACATTGATCGATTATTCATATTATAAACCAAAAGAACTAATAAACCCAAGGGTTTAATATTATAAACCAAAGGGATTATGAACGAAGGGAATTGATTTAAACATTGAGACAATTGTTCTCACACGTACGTGAAATTCAACAATGACCATGGTTGGCGATGGGTGATTTTCATATTGAGACAGTATTTGTCAGAATGTGACATTTGATCATGGATGACATTGATTGATCATTGATATTATAAACCAAAATAACTAATAAACCCAAGGATTTAATATTATAAACCAAAGGAATTGTTGAACCCAAGGGAAAACCATTACCCAAGAAATTATAAATCAAAGGAATTGGTGAACCCAAGGGAAATGATTTAAACATTGAGAGAATTGTTGTCACAATGCGACGTTGGACCAAATATGACCGTGGTTAGCCATGGGTGATTTCCATATTGAGAGAATATTTGTCAGAATGTGACATTTGATCATGGATGAAATTGATCGATTATTCATATTATAAACCAAAAGAGCTAATAAACCTAAGGGTTTAATATTATAAACCAAAGGAATTGGTGAACACAAGGAAATTTTTTTAATAACCTAAGGGACCAATAAGCCGAAGGATGAATAAAATTAATAAAAAAATACTCAAGTTGAAGAAATTAAAAAACACTAATAATTAAACCAAGGGTTCGTAATATTATAAACCAAAAGAACTAATAAACCCAAGGGTTTAATATTATAAAGCAAAGGAATTGCTGAACCCAAGGGAATTGATTTAAACATCGAGACAATTGTTGTCACAATGCGATGTTGGACCAACTATGACCATGGTTGGCCATGGGTGATTTTCATATTGAGACAATATTTGTCAAAATGTGACATTTGATCATGGATGACATTGAAGAACTAAGAAACTCAAGGGTTTAATATTATAAACCAAAGGAATTGGTGAACCCAAGGGAATTGATTTAAACATTGAGACAATTGTAAACCAAAATAACTAATAAACCCAAGGGTTTAATATTATAAACAAAGGAATTGGTGAACCCGAGGAACAACCATTACCCAACAAACTATAAACCAAAAGGATTCGGTGAACCCAAGAGAATTGATTTAAACATCGAGACAATTGTTGTCACAATGCGACGTTGGACCAACTATGAGCATGGTTGCCCATGGGAGATTTTCATATGGAGACAATGTTTGTCAAAGTGTGTCATTTGATCATGGATGACATTGATCAATTATTCATATTCTAAACCAAAAGGAATTGGTGAACCCAAGGGAATCGATTTAAACATTAACAACATTATTGTCACAATGTGATGTTGGACCAACTATGAACATGGTTTTCCATGGTTGATTTTCATATAGAGACAATATTTTTCAGAATGTGACATTTCTTCATGAATGAAATTGATCGATTATTCATATTATAAACCGAAAGAACTAATAAACCCAAGGGTTCAATATTATAAACCAAAGGAATTGGTGAACCCAATGGAAATGATTCAAACATTGAGACAATTGTTGTCACAATGCGACGCTAAACCAACTATGAACATGGTTGGCCATGGGTGGTTTTCATATCGAGACAATATTTGTCAGAATGTGACATTTGATCATGGATGACATTGATCGATTATTCTTATTATAAACCAAAAAAACTAAAAAACCCAAGGGTTTAATATTACAAACCAAAGGAATTGGTGAACCCAAGGGAATTGATTCAAACATTGAGACAATTGTTGTCACAATGCGACGTTGGACCAACTATGAACATGGTTGGCCATGGGTGATTTTCATATTGAGACAATATTTGTCAGAATGTGAAATTTGATCATGGATGACATTGATTGATTATTCTTATTATAAAACAAAAAAACTAATAAACCCAAGGGTTTAATACTACAAACCAAAGGAATTGGTGAACCCAAGTGAATTGATTTAAACTTTGAGACAATTGTTGTCACAATGCGATGTTGGACCAACTATGAACATGGTTGTCCATGGGTGATTTTCATATAGAGACAATATTTTTCAGAATGTGACATTTCATCATGGACGAAATTGATCGATTATTCATATTATAAACCAAAAGAACTAATAAACCCAAGGGTTTAATATTATAAACCAAAGGAATTGGTGAACCCAAGGAAATTGATTTAAACATTAAGACAATTGTTGTCATAATGCGAATTTCGACCAACTATGACCATGGTTGGCCATGGGTGATTTCATGTTGACACGATATTTTTCAGAATGTGACATTTGAACATGAATGACATTGATCAATTATTCATATTATAAATCAAAAGAACTAATAAACCCAAGGGTTTAATATTATAAACCAAAGGAATTGGTGAACCTAAGGGAAAAATATTAATAACCTAAGGGACCAATAAGCCGAAGGATCAATAAAATTAATAAAAATACGAAAGTAAATAATGAAAAACACTAATAATTAACCCAAGGGTTCATAATATTATAAACCAAAAGAAGTAATAAACACAAGGGTTTAATATTATAAACCAAAGGAATTGGTGAACCAAGGGAATTGATTAAAACATTGAGACAATTGTTGTCACAATGCGACATTGGACCAACTATGACCATGGTTGGCGATGGGTGGTTTTCATATTGAGACAGTATTTGTGAGAATGTGACATTTTATCATGGATGAAATTGACCGATTATTCATATTATAAACCAAAAGAACTAATAAACCCAAGGGTTTAATATTATAAACCAAAGAAATCGGTGAACCCAAGGGAAAATCATTACCCAACAAATTATAAACCAAAGGAATTGGTGAACCCAAGGGAATTGATTTAAACATTGAGACAATTGTTGTCACAATGCAACATTGGAACAACTATGACCATGGTTGGCCATGGGTGATTCTCATATTGAGACAATATTTGTCAGAGTGTGACATTTGATCATGGATGACATTGATTAATTATTCATATTATAAACCAAAAGAACTAATAAACCCAAGGGTTTAATATTATAAACCAAAGGAATTGGTGAACCCAAGGGAAAATTATTAGTAACCTAAGGGACCAATAAGGTGAAGGATCAATAAAATTAATAAAAAATACTCAAGTTGAATAAATTAAAAAACACTAATAATTAACCCAAGGGATCATAATATTATAAACCAAAAGAAGTAATAAACGCAAGGGTTTAATATTATAAACCAAAGGAATTGGTGAACCCTAGGGAAAACCATTACCCAACAAATTATAAACCAAAGGAATTGGTGAACCCAAGGGAAAACCATTACCCAACAAATTATAAACCAAAGGAATTGGTGAACCCAAGGGAATTGATTTAAACATTGAGACAATTGTTTTCACAATGTGACGTTGGACCAACTATGACCATGGTTGGCCATGGGTGATTTTCATATTAAGAAAATATTTGTCAGAATGTGATGTTTTATCACGGATGACATTGATCGATTATTCCTATAATATAAACCAAAAGAACTAATAAACCCAAGGGTTTAATATTATAACCAAAGGAATCAGAACCCAAGAGAAAATTTGCTAGTAAATCAAGGGATCTTCAATAAGGCGAAGGATCAATAAAATTAATAAAAGAATACTCAATTTGAAGAAATTAAAAAACACTAATAATTAACCGAAGGGTTCATAATATTATAAACCAAAAGAACTAATAAACGTAAGGGTTTAATATTATAAACCAAAGGAATTGGTGAACCCTATGGAAATCCTTACCCAAAAAATTATAGAACAAAGGAATTGGTGAACCCAAGGGAATTAATTTAAACATTGAGACAATTGTTGTCACAATGTGACGTTGGACCAACTATGACCATGGTTAGCCATGGGTGATTTTCATATTGAGAAAAAATTTGTTAGAATGTGACATTTGATCATGGATGCCATTGATCGATTATTCATATTATAAACCAAAAGAACTAATAAACCCAACTAGTAACCTAAGGGACCAATAAGGCGAATGATGAATAAAATTAATAAAAGAATAGTCAAGTTGAAGAAATTAAAAAACACTAATAATTAACCCAAGGGTTCATAATATTATAAACCAAAAGAACTAATAAATGCAAGGGTTTAATATTATAAACCAAAGGAATAGGTGAACCCTAGGGAAAACCATTACACAAAAAATTGTAAACCAAAGGAATTGGTGAACCTTAGGGAAAACCATTACCCAACAAATTATAAACCAAAGGAATTGGTGAATCCAAGGGAATTGATTTAAACATTGAGACAATTGTTGTCACAATGCGACGTTGGACCAACTATGACCATGGTTGGCCATGGTTGATTTTCATATTGAGACAATATTTGTGAGAATGTGGACATTTGACATGGATGACATTGACGGACATTCATATTATAAACCAAAAGAACTAATAAAACCCAACGAAGAATTTTATAAACCAAAGGAATTGGTGAACCCAAGGGAAAAATATTAGTAACCTAAGGGACCAATAACGTGAAGGATCAATAAAATTAATAAAAGAATACTCAAGTTGAAGAAATTAAAAAACACTAATAATTAACCCAAGGGTTCATAATATTATAAACCAAAATAATTAATAAACGCAAGGGTTTAATATTATAAACCAAAGGAATTGGTGAACCCTAGGGAAAACCATTACGAAAGAAATTATAAACCAAAAGATTTGGTGAACCCAACGGAATTTATTTAAACATTGAGACAATTGTTGTCACTATGCGACGTTGGACCAACTATGACCATGGTTGGCCATGGGTGATTTTAATATTGAGATAATATTTGTCAGAATGTGACATTATATCATGGATGACATTGATCGATTATTCATATTATAAACCAAAAGAACTAATAAACCCAAGGTTTTAATATTATAAACCAAAGGGATTGGTGAACCCAAGGGAATTGATTTAAACATTGAGACAATTGTTCTCACAATGCGACGTTGGACCAACAATGACCATGGTTGGTGATGGGTGATTTTCATATTGAGACAATATTTGTCAAAATGTGACATTTGATCATGGATGACATTGATGGATCATTGATAATATAAACCAAAATAACTTATAAACCCAAGGATTTAATATTATAAACCAAAGGAATTGTTGAACCCAAGGGAAAACCATTACCCAAAAAATTATAAATCAAAGGAATTGGTGAACCCAAGGGAAATGATTTAAACATTGAGAGAATTGTTGTCACAATGCGACGTTGGACCAAATATGACCATGGTTAGCCATGGGTGATTTCCATATTGAGAGAATATTTGTCAGAATGTGACATTTGATCATGGATGAAATTGATCGATTATTCATATTATAAACCAAAAGAGCTAATAAACCTAAGGGTTTAATATTATAAACCAAAGGAATTGGTGAACCCAAGGAAATTTATTTAATAACCTAAGGGACCAATAAGTCGAAGGATCAATAAAATTAATAAAAAAATACTCAAGTTGAAGAAATTAAAAAACACTAATAATTAACCCAGGGGTTCGTAATATTATAAACCAAAAGAACTAATAAACCCAAGGGTTTAATATTATAAAGAAAAGGAATTGTTGAACCCAAGGGAATTGATTTAAACATTGATACAATTGTTGTCACAATGCGACATTGGACCAACTATGACCATGGTTGGCTATGGGTGATTTTCATATTGAGAAAATATTTCTCAGAATGTGACATTTGATCATGGATGACATTGAAGAACTAAGAAACTCAAGGGTTTAATATTATAAACCAAAGGAATTGGTGAACGCAAGAGAATTGATTTAAACATCGAGACAATTTTTGTCACAATGCGACGTTGGACCAACTATGAGCATGGTTGCCCATGGGAGATTTTCATATGGAGACAATGTTTGTCAGAGTGTGTCATTTGATCATGGATGACATTGATCAATTATTCATATTATAAACAAAAAGGAATTGGTGAACCCAAGGGAATTGATTTAAACATTGACAACATTTTTGTCACAATGTGATGTTGGACCAACTATGAAGATGGTTGGCCATGGTTGATTTTCATATAGAGACAATATTTTTCAGAATGTGACATTTCTTCATGAGAAATTGATCGATTATTCATATTATAAACTGAAAGAACTAATAAACCCAAGGGTTCAATATTATAAACCAAAGGAATTGGTTAACCCAATGGAATTGATTCAAACATTGAGACAATTGTTGTCACAATGCGACGCTAGACCAACTATGACCATGGTTGGCCATGGGTGGTTTTCATATCGAGACAATATTTGTTAGAATGTGACATTTGATCATGGATGACATTGATCGATTATTCTTATTATAAACCAAAAAAACTAATAAAACCCAAGGGTTTAATATTACAAACCAAAGGAATTGGTGAACCGAAGGGAATTGATTCAAACATTGAGACAATTGTTGTCACAATGCGACGTTGGACCAACTATGACCATGGTTGGCCATGGTTGATTTTCATATTGAGACAATATTTTTCTGAATGTGAAATTTGATCATGGATGACATTGATTGATTATTCTTATTATAAACCAAAAAAACTAATAAACCCAAGGGTTTAATACTACAAACCAAAGGAATTGGTGAACCCAAGCGAATTGATTTAAACTTTGAGACAATTGTTGTCACAATGCGATGTTGGACCAACTATGAACATGGTTGGCCATGGGTGATTTTCATATAGAGACAATATTTTTCAGAATGTGACATTTCATCATGGACGAAATTGATCGATTATTCATATTATAAACCAAAAGAACTAATAAACCCAAGGGTTTAATATTATAAACCAAAGGAATTGGTGAACCCAAGGAAATTGATTTAAACATTGAGACAATTGTTGTCATAATGCGAATTTCGACAAACTATGACCATGGTTGGCCATGGATGATTTCATGTTGACACGATATGTTTCAGAATGTGACATTTGAACATGGATGACATTGATCAATTATTCATATTATAAATCAAAAGAACTAATAAACCCAAGGGTTTAATATTATAAACCAAAGGAATTGGTGAACCTAAGGGAAAAATATTAATAACCTAAGGGACCAATAAGCCGAAGGATCAATAAAATTAATAAAAAAATACTCAAGTTGAAGAAATTAAAAAACACTAATAATTAACCCAAGGGTTCATAATATTATAAACCAAAAGAAGTAATAAACACAAGGGTTTAATATTATAAACCAAAGGAATTAATTGAACCAAGGTAATTGATTTAAACATTGAGACAGTTGTTGTCAGAATGCGACGTTGGACCAACTATGACCAGGATTGGCCATGGGTGATTTTCATATTGAGACAATATTTGTTAGAATGTGACATTTGATCATGGATGATGTTGATCGATTATTAATATTATAAACCAAAAGAACTAATAAACCCAAGGGTTTGATATTATAAACCAAAGGAATTGGTGAACCCAAGGGAAAACCATTACCCAAAAAATTATAAACCAAAGGAATTGGTGAACCCAGAAATTGATTTAAAAATTGAGGCAGGTTGTTGTCTGTGCAACATTGGAACAACTATGACCATGGTTGGCCATGGGTGATTCTCATATTGAGACAATATTTGTCCTGTGACATTTGATGATGAATGACATTGATGGATTATTCATATTATAAACCAAAAGAACTAATAAACCCAAGGGTTTGATATTATAAACCAAAGGAATTGGTGAACCCAAAGGGAAAAGTATTAATGACTTAAGGGACCAATAAGGCAGATGATCGATAAAATTAATAAAATAATACTCGAAGTTGAAGAAATTAAAAAACACTAGTAATTAACCCAAGGGTTCATAATACTATAAACCAAAAGAACCAATAAACCCGATGGTTGAATATTATAAACCTTGAAAGGAATTGGTGAACCCTAGGGAAAACCATTACCCAACAAATTATAAACCAAAAGGAATTGGTGAACCCAAGGGAAAACCATTACCCAACAAATTATAAACCAAAGGAATTGGTGAACTGAAGCGAATTGATTTAAACATTGAGACAATTGCTTTCACAGTGCGACGTTGGACCAACTATGACCATGGTTGGCCATGGGTGATTTTCATATATAGACAATATTTGTCAGAATGTGACATTTGAGCATGGATGACATTGATTGATTATTCATATTATAAACCAAAAGAACTAATAAACCCAAGGGTTTAATATTATAAACTAAAGGAATTGGTGAACCCAAGGGAAAATTATTAGTAACCTAAGGGACCAATAAGGCGAAGGATCAATAAAATTAATAAAAGAATACTCAGTTTGAAGAAATTAAAAAACACTAATAATTAATCGAAGGGTTCATAATATTATAAACCAAAGAACTAATAAACGTAAGGGTTTAATATTATAAACCAAAGGAATTGGTGAACCCTAGGGAAATCCATTACCCAAAAAATTATAGAACAAAGGAATTGGTGAACCCAAGGGAATTGATTTAGACATTGAGACAATTGTTGTCACAATGTGACGTTGGACCAACTATGACCATGGTTAGCCATGGGTGATTTTCATATTGAGAAAATATTTGTTAGAATGTGACATTTGATCATGGATGCCATTGATCGATTATTCATATTATAAACCTAAAGAAGTAATAAACCCAAGGGTTTAATATCATAAACCAAAGGAATTGGTGAACCCAAGGGAAAAGTATTAGTAACCTAAGGGACCAATAAGGCGAAGGATCAATAAAATTAATAAAAGAATAGTCAAGTTGAAGAAATTAAAAAACACTAATAATTAACCCAAGGGTTCATAATATTATAAACCAAAAGAACTAATAAACGCAAGGGTTTAATATTATAAACCAAAGGAATAGGTGAACCCTAGGGAAAACCATTACACAAAAAATTGTAAACCAAAGGAATTGGTGAACCTTAGGGAAAACCATTACCCAACAAATTATAAACCAAAGGAATGGGTGAATCCAAGGGAATTGATTTAAACATTTAGACAATTGTTGTCACAATCCGACGTTGGACCAACTATGACCATGGTTGGCCATGGTTGATTTTCATATTGAGACAATATTTGTGAGAATGTGACATTTGATTATGGATGACATTGATCGATTATTCATATTATAAACCAAAAGAACTAATAAACCCAACGGTTTAATATTATAAACCAAAGGAATTGGTGAACCCAACGGAAAAATATTAGTAACCTAAGCGACCGATAAGGTGAAGGATCAATAAAATTAATAAAAGAATACTCAAGTTGAAGAAATTAAAAAACACTAATAATTAGCCCAAGGGTTCATAATATTATAAACCAAAAGAACTAATAAACGCAAGGGTTTAATATTATAAACCAAAGGAATTGGTGAACCCTAGGGAAAACCATTACGCAAGAAATTATAAACCAAAGGATTTGGTGAATCCAAGCGAATTTATTTAAACATTGAGACAATTGTTGTCACAATGTGACGTTGGACCAACTATGACCATGGTTGGCCATGGGTGATTTTCATATTGAGATAATATTTGTCAGAATGTGACATTATATCATGGATGACATTGATTAATTTTTCATATTATAAACCAAAAGAACTAATAAACCCAAGGGTTTAATATTACAAACCAAAGGGATTGGTGAACACAAGGGAATTGATTTAAACATTGAGACAATTGTTCTCACAATGCGACGTTGGACCAACAATGACCATGGTTGGCGATGGGTGATTTTCATATTGAGACAGTATTTGTCAGAATGTGACATTTGATCATGGATGACATTGACCGATCATTGATATTATAAACCAAAATAACTAATAAACCCAAGGATTTAATATTATAAACCAAAGGAATTGTTGAACCCAAGGGAAAGCCATTACCCAACAAATTATAAATCAAAGGAATTGGTGAACCCAAGGGAAATGATTTAAACATTGAGAAGGGTGTTGTCACAATGCGACGTTGGACCAAATATGACCATAGTTATGCAAGGTGATTTCCATATTGAGAGAATATTTGTCAGAATGTGACATTTGATCATGGATGAAATTGATCGATTATTCATATTATAAACCAAAAGAGCTAATAAACCTAAGGGTTTAATATTATAAACCAAAGGAATTGGTGAACCCAAGGAAATTTTTTCAATAACCTAAGGGGCCAATAAGCCGAAGGATCACTAAAATTAATAAAAAAATACTCAAGTTGAAGAAATTAAAAAACACTAATAATTAACCCAAGGGTTTGTAATATTATAAACCAAAAGAACTAATAAACCCAAGGGTTTAATATTATAAAGCAAAGGAATTGCTGAACCCAAGGGGATTGATTTAAACATTGATACAATTGTTGTCACAATGCGACATTGGACCAACTATGACCATGGTTGGCTATGTGTGATTTTCATATTGAGACAATATTTCTCAGAATGTGACATTTGATCATGGATGACATTGAAGAACTAAGAAACTCAAGGGTTTAATATTATAAACCAAAGGAATTGGTGAAACCAAGGGAATTGATTTAAACATTGAGACAATTGTAAACCAAAATAACTAATAAACCCAAGGGTTTAATATTATAAACCAAAGGAATTGGTGAACCCCACGGAAAATCATAACCCAACAAATTATAAACCAAAGGAATTGGTGAACCGAACGGAATTGATTTAAACATTGAGACAATCATTGTCACAATGCGACGTTTGACCAACTATGACCATGGTCAGCCATGGATGATTTTCATATTGAGACAGTTTTTTTCAGAATGTGACATTTGATCACGGATGACATTGATCGATTATTCATATTATAAACCAAAAGAACTACTAAACCCAAGGGTTTAATGTTATAAACCAAAGGAATTGGTGAACCGAAGGGAAAACCATTACGCAAAAATTTATAAACCAAAGGAATTGGTTAACCCAAGGGAATTGATTTAAACATTGAGAAAATTCTTGTCACAATGCAACGTTGGACCAACTATGACCATGGTTGGCCATGGGTGATTTCCATATTGAGACAATATTTGTCAGAAAGTGACATTATTCATGAATGACATTGATCGATTATTGATATTATAAACCAAAAGAACTAATTAACCAAAGGGTTTAAAACGAATTGGTGAACCCAAGGGAAAAGTTTTATTAACCTAAGGGACCAATAAGGCTTGGATCAATAAAATTAATAAAAAAATACTCAGTTGAAGAAATTTAAAAACACTAATAATTAACCCAATGGTTCGTAATATTATAAACCAAAAGAACTAATAAACCCAAGGGTTTAATATTTTAAACCAAAGGAATTGGTGAACCAAAGGGAATTGATTTGAACATTGAGACAATTGTTGTCACAATGCAACGTTGGACCAACTATGACCATGTTTGGCCATGGGTGAATTTCATATTGAGATAATATTTATGAGAATGTGACATTTGATAATGGATGACATTGATCGATTATTCATATTATAAAATAAAATAAAAATATATAAAAACCAAAGAAATTAATAAACACTAATAATTAACCCAACGTATTATTCATATTATAAACCAAAACAACTAATAACCCTAGCGTTTAATATTAGAAACCAAAGGAATTGGTGAACCCAAGGGAAAAATATTTATAATGTAAGGGACCAATAAGGCAAAGGGAACAATATTAAAAACACAATAGATTAATAAAGAATATGACCCAATATTTTAAATATAGAGGAATTTTAAATTCAGATGATTATTATTATGATAAACCGCAAGTGATCAATCAACCTTACTGATTGTTAATATTATAAACCGATTCAATTAGTAAACTAAAGTTATATTAAATTCCACAAGTTATATTATATTAAACTCAAGAGATTAATAAACCTGGGGGATTATTAATAATATAAACCAAAAGAAATAATAAACCCAAGGGTGGTAGGTCACACCATCATATTTATGTCCCAATGCATCATCTTTATATCTCTTTCGTGCTACCTTATGTTATTCTTAGTTTCCAGTCTATCTTATTTTATTTTTAGTGTCCTTGCATATGCTTTCCCATCTCAAATGTTGAAATTGGCTTCATCTTGCATTTGCATCTCTCTGTCAATTAACTTTGTGTAGTGTTATGCATCATCATTTGCATCTCTCTGTCAATTAATTTTGTGTAGTGTTATGCATCATCATTTGCATCTTTGAGCATATTGGTTGTGTCTCATTCAATAATTTTTTTATTTTTTATTTTTTTATTTTATCTCTGAGCATATTGATTGTCTCATTCAATAATTTTTTTTTTATTTGTTCAAATCTATGTCACTTTGATTTTTAAGATTCATCTTTTCAAAAGACTAGGAGAACAGTTATCTCTCAATAATTTTACATCTCTCCCTATCTAAGTATAAATAGGAATATAATGCATTTGTTGGGCCAACCAAGAAAGGAGAAAGCTCCCAAACTCCTTTGTCAATAAACCCTTTATTTGAGTGGAATCATTTGGTTTTTGAATTGAGTGTAGCTTAGTTGTGGCACTCTACCATCAAGGGCTCATCATTGCTTTGTCATAGTTATGACAATTTTGTGGTGATGACATCTGTTTCGCATAGTTTTTTTCATTTTGTTAAATAATAAATCATATTATTTTAATTAATATGGATTTAATAATATTAAATTAGTTAAGTTAGACTATAATTAGGTAAGTCCATGATTGGAGGTCTCAAAAGTTTGAATGAGGAATTTTTTTTTTTAAGCTCAATAATCCTTTTTTTTAAGCTCAGTAATGAATTTTATCCTCACCCTATATGTTAAATGATAATAATAAAAAAAACATCTCAAATGCTTTCATCAATACCTTAGTGTTCCAAGCTTTCAAAACCCTATATAATTTAGGAAAAGGCTAATTTATCTTCTCAAACATTCAAACCATCATTTCTGATTCAACAAATCATTTATTCAAAAATTATATGTATGTAGTGTGGCAATTACCTACAATGAAATTATCATATTGTTGTTAACCCATTTTTGTTTATGTTTATATGATATTACAATAATAGGTTTTCACTTTTCAAAATTTAATGCTTTAAATTATCATATTATTATTAACATATTTTTGTTTATTTTTATATGTATTATATTAATAGATTTTTACTTTTCAAAATTTAATAATAAAGAGTAATGGATTTTATCCTCACCCTATATGTTAAATGATAATAACAAAAAAAACATCTCAAATGCTTTCATCAATACCTTAGTGTTCAAAGCTTTAAAAAACCCTATATAATCTAGGAAAAGGCTAATTTATGTTCTCAAACATTCAAACCATAATTTTTGATTCAACAAACCATTTATTCAAAAATTATATGGATGTAGAGGGGAAATTACCTACCATGAAATTATCATATTATTGTTAACCCATTTTTGTTTATTTTTATATGATATTATATTAATAGATTTTCACTTGTCAAAATTTAATGCTCTAAATTATCATATTATTATTAACATATTTTTGTTTATTTATATATATATTATATTAATAGATTTTCACTTTTCAAAATTTAATGCTTTATTTTTTTATTTTTTTATGTTGATAGGTATATTTATTTTGAAATAAGACTTCTATGATTTTAATTTAATTATTAATAATTATTAAGTGGAGGTAAGGATTTAAACTTTATAAAATATTTTAGAATATTTTAGTATATTTTTGATAGTAAGTTGATATTTATCTGGTCTGTGGCGTCTTGATTAAACGGTGATGTGAGGTCTTGGTTAAACGATCTTGTTACATGCTTATATATGTGTGTTTAACTTACATTAATTTTTTTTTTAATTAATGTAAGTTAAATAATAATTTAAATATAATAATTTGACTACTCAAATATATGATGAAGTGTTTACCTATATAAATTAAATGACTATATGAAATGTATGATAAATTTAATTCATAGAAATATGTTAACTATTATCTTTTTTTTTTATTAAACACTTAAAAAAATAAAAAATAAACCATAAAATATAAGTATAAAAAATTAAATTAATTTACTTGATTTTTTTTTAATATTTATATATCAATAAAAATTAAAAACATATGAAAAAATCTATATAAAAATATCATAGAAAAGAAAATTTTATACAAAAATTATATGGATGTAGAGTGGAAATTACCTACCATGAAATTATCATATTATTGTTAACCCATTTTTGTTTATTTTTATATGATATTATATTAATAGATTTTCACTTGTCAAAATTTAATGCTTTAAATTATCATATTATTATTAACATATTTTTGTTTATTTTTATATATATTATATTAATAGATTTTCACTTTTCAAAATTTAATGCTTTATTTTTATTTTTATTTATGTTGATAGGTATATTTATTTTGAAATCAGATTTCTATGATTTTAATTTAATTATTAATAATTATTACGTGGAGGTATGGATTTAAACTTTATAAAATATTTTAGAATATTTTAGTATATTTTTTATAGTAATTTCATATTTATCTAGTCTGTGGGGTCTTGATTAAATGGTGATGAGAGGTCTTGGTTAAACGGTCTTGTTACATACTCTTATATGTGTTTTTAACTTACATTTTTTTTTTTTTAAATTAATGTAAGTTAAATAATAATTTAAATATAATAAATTGACTACTCAAATATATGATTAAGTGTTTAGCTATATAAATTAAATGACTATATGAAATGTACGATAAATTTAATTCATAGAACTATGTTAACTATTATCTAATTTTTTTATATTATTAAACACTTAAAAGAAATAAAAATAAACCATAAAATATAAATATAAAAAACTAAATTAATTTACTTGCTTTTTTTTATATTTATATATAAATACAATTTAAAAACATATGAAAAAATATATATAAAAATATCATAGAAAAGAAAATTTTATAAAAAAATTATATGGATGTAGAGTGGAAATTACCTACCATGAAATTATCATATTATTGTTAACCCATTTTTGTTTATTTTTATATGATATTATATTAATAGATTTTCACTTGTCAAAATTTAATGCTTTAAATTATCATATTATTATTAACATATTTTTGTTTATTTTTATATATATTATATTAATAGATTTTCACTTTTCAAAATTTAATGCTTTATTTTTATTTTTGTTTATGTTGATAGGTATATTTATTTTGAAATAAGACTTCTATGATTTTAATTTAATTATTAATAATAATTAAGTGGAGGTAAGTATTTAAACTTTATAAAATATTTTAGAATATTTTAGTATACTTTTGATAGTAAGTTGATCTTTATCTGGTATGTGGGGTCTTGATTAAACGGTGATGAGAGATCTTGGTTAAATGATCTTGTTACATGCTTATATATGTGTGTTTAACTTACATTATTTTTTTTTAATTAATGTAAGTTAAATAATAATTTAAATATAATAATTTGACTACTCAAATATATCATGAAGTGTTTAGCTATATAAATTAAATGACTATATGAAATGTATGAGAAATTTAATTCATAGAACTATGTTAACTATTATCTATTTTTTTTTTTATTAAACACTTAAAAAAATAAAAAATAAACCATAAAATATAAGTATAAAAAAATAAATTAATTTACTTGCATTTTTTTTATATTTATATATAAATGCAAATTAAAAACATATGAAAAAATCTATATAAAAATATCATAGAAAAGAAAATTTTATATAAAAATATCGTATAATTCCAAAACCACGACATTTGCAACTTACCCGTCCGTCATTCCTCCTTCATTAATCTACAGCTGGATTTTCATCGCACCTCAACTGTTCATCGAACGACGTAGATGAATATCGCGCAAATTTAACGATCTAACTTTAGCGCCCGATATGAATGGTATTCTATTTCCGCCCTTCGCCACGTGTCAGACGGCTAATGGAATCGTGTTGATTTTATGAAAACCACCCGTGAACCAAAGGTGGTGCGATGACAAGCCTGGGTTCTTCTAAACTGCTTCTCAACTCTGCTACTCCAAATTGATCCCAACCAGAGGTTCAACACAAGATCGTTGGTTCCCATAGTCGGATGCCGAGCTTCTTTGCATTCTCCATCAAAAGGTTGGGATCTCTCTGTTTCTATCGAACCAGTCACACAGAGTCAAAACAAATTCAATTCATAACCCAGGAGGGTGGCTCGAATGGTTGAATTGCCACAAGCGCATATAACGTTGCTTCCATTTCTCCTACGGTGACCCAAGGGACACAGATTATGAAACCTAGGTTTACGTGGGCTTGAGCTATAGTTATAAAACAGATATATGGCCTAACATTCCTTGTATCAGAACCCTAAGAGTAACTATTTAAGCAAGAAAATAGGCACAAAAGTCCCAATGTATTCAGGAAACAAATCCCATTTATCTTTGGAGCATTCTTTTCTGGATCGAAAGTAATGACTACACTTGCAGTTTCACCCACATTGCCTGTTCAAGGCCTCTCACACTCTCTTGCCAGATGCAGATATCTCGGCTTCAAATCCTTCTGCTCACCTCAAAAACTAAGAACTCCAACCCTAACTCCAAGAACCAGAAGGCAACGATGGATAGTTTGAAGCATTCTGTAGTGGAACAGAAGACCCCAATTAGCCAGCGAAACTCCTATAATCGTTGTAATCAAAATTCCCAATGTATTCAGGAAACACCTCCCATTTATCTTTGGAGCATTATTTTCTGGATCGAAAGTAGTGACTGCACTTGCGGTTTCACCCACATTGAATTTTCAAGGCCTCTCATGCTCTCTTGCCGAATGCAGAGATCTCGGCTTCAAATCCTTCTGCTCACCTCAAAAACTAAGAACTCCAACCCTAACTCCAAGAGCCAGAAGGCAACAAGGGACAGTTCGAAGCATTCTACAGTGGAACAGAAGACCCCAATTAGCCGGCGAAACTCCCAGAATCGTGGTAATCACATCGGGAAAGGGAGGCGTTGGCAAGACCACGACAACGGAAAACATAGGGCTAACCCTCACGAGGTTGGAATTTAAAGTGATAGCCATCGATGCAGATGTCCGGCTCTAGTTTTTTCATGGAGTTATAGCCTTGAGTCATTTATCAAACATTAACCATTGTTAGCAATGTGGAAATTAGATCGTGCCACTGGCGGCGCTTCGAATCTCGCTGGGCCTCCTCCTCCTGATGCATGGAAGAATCGCATGTAGTGCACCTCTCACAGCATGGAAGACAAGTTATTGGATTTGAAGCAGTTCCTTTTAGCTCTTAACAACATGGAACCTCCGCTTTTGTAACACCTTGTAAACACGATATCAATCTGGCTCCCTGAAACATTAAGCGACGATACAAATTTCTCCCTTGAAACCTGTTATTATTTCACTCTAATCTCTCATACCCTCATACGTGGAGATAAATAAGAGGAACAGTAAATTTTTAATGATCATTTGAAAAAATTAATTTAGGCAGGGTTTAAACACTTGATTTAGACATGCAAGGAGGTTATTGCTTTCAATTTCATTCATTGATTGAGTGGCGACAATGAGAATATATCGGCATCTTTCAATCTAGACCGCTAGATGAAAAAGATTAATTAACATAATCACAAAAGAGCCGATTTCCAATAGGGGGGATACGCCTATCGGCTTAAAAAAAATTAGCACTAGTATTTTTATATTAATCTGTTAAGTTACCATGTATAGCTTACCGAACTTTGAATTGACTATTAATTCGCGAATTTGATAACTATGATTTCAACCAATATTAGCCAAATATTTTGAAAGCTTAAGAAAGTTTTAATAATTAATTTTTTTTGAAAATATTACAAATTTAATATATATATATATATATATATATATATATATATATATATATATATATATATATATATATATATATATATATATATATATATATATATAATTTTAAAAATGGAAAAGTAGATTTGTAAATTTCCTTAATTCAATTTCTTGTTCCAATAGATTCAAAAACATTAAGAATAATATGCTAATCTTAGCTAAGCTATGACTAACACTTTGTATTAATAACTTAGAACTCTAGTCTCACTAGAACTTCATAAATTAAACTATTTGTAAACTCTCTTAAACTACATGTTGAATTAGTGTAATTGGAAGTAATTGTCTCTAAAACATCCTCTTAATTATAACTCTAATTTATTTTGGTTTATGTCCTAGCTAGGCTTACAACACACAAGTTTTTTATATGAACCTCGAATACGTCTCTTATTAATGACTTTGTGAATATGTCAACCAATTTTTCTTTAGATTTAGAAAATTCTAAGTGGATTTCTCTATTTTTTACAAGTTTTCTGATGAAGTGATATCTCACATCAATATAGTTGATTTTCTAATGAAGAAAGTGGGTCTTTGAAAATGCTACCCATAAGTTGTTGTCACAATACAATGTAATTGGTTCCTCTTGCTTTTGTTACAGATCACCCAATACTTTGGGTAACCAAACTATTTGATAAGATTCTACACTTGTTGCTACATATTTTTCTTGAAGTGATGAGATAGTCACAATGAGTTTCTTCTTTTATGGTCATGAAATAACACCTGAACCAGTATGAAGAAAGTATCTTCAACTACTATTGCTATCATCCATGCTACCTACAAATTCACTCTCATTGTACCCAGCTAAAACATTTATGCTAGTTCTAAAGTATAATATGTCATATACTGTTGCTCAAAACACATATGTGAAAATTATTTTTGGTGCTTGGGAATGTGTATCTTTTAGAGACTTCATGAAACATGAAATCAAACTAACAAAGTACATAATTTATGGTATAGTTGTAATAAGATATATAATATAACCAAACAAACTCTTTAATATAGTTGGATTTACAATGGATCTTATATTGGTTTTCCATATCTTTGTTCTTATTGAAATTAGAGCTGATGTTGGTTTACAATTCATCATATTAAATCTCTTGAACACATCCATTGCATACATTTTGTGACACACAAGTATAAATAAATATGATTGAGTGACTTCAATGCTATGAAATAATCTCATCATCCCCAAATATCCATTTCAAGATCTTTCTTCATATCTTATTTAAACATGTCCACTAATAGCTTCCATATGAATATCATATCATCACCATATAGGAACACAACTATAATTTGTCTTTTCTCATTCATTTATCTGTATAATGTATTTTAGCTACTACTTATATTGAATCCAATATTGATCAATTATGAATGATTCCTATTATACCAAGTTGTAAGAGCTTGATTAAGTACATAGAGAGGTTTTTTCAAAAGATAGACATTATTTTCATAACCTTTTATCTCACATCCACATGGCTGCTACACATATATTTTTTCTTCCAATATTTCTTTCAATAATGTTGACTTACACCTATTTGGTAAAATTTCCATTTGTTTTGAGTTGCTACGGCTGGAATAGCTATATCTATATAAAATCTCTCTATCTAACCTCTCAATTGGTGAAAATGTCTCAACATAATATACTAGGGGATGTTATGAAAATTATCTCACTACCAATATAGCCATGTGAATATTTATCCTTACTCATTGAGTTTTGTTTTGTTATCCAATTTAACACATATGAAAAATTTATCTTATGGTAATTATACTATATCCCATGTATCAATTTTCTCTATGGAATTCATCTTTTCATCCAATAATTTGACCAAATTTTCAGTTTTTATTGCTTTTTCAAACATGCTAGTTAACAAGTAATATATATATTAATTTAGATCTGAGTCTTCATGGATGTCCCTCACACTTTTGGTATTTATCGAGGCCTTAGGGAATCAAATTAACTACTTGATTGAGTAGTAGGAGTAGACTCATTTGATGGAGAAGATGACTCATGTTGAATAGAAAGTCATGGAGTTCTTGTTGGAGTATGTTGGGGTTCTTGTAATTTGGCAGATTTGGCAAAACCAAATGACAAGACAACATCAAACCACTTTGGGATCGGAGGATCTAGCCCTCCTGGATCCAGAGAGGGATATCTCTATAAGGGTAAAGAAATGTATATCTTTGATGTTCAATTTAATGTGTTAGGCTAGTTATAGGGCACAAGGGTTGTTGTTTTGTTTTGTTTGTTTGGTTGGGAAACATGAAATAAGGGTCCAGTGTAAGGTAAAGGAATGAGTAGGGAAGGATTTTTGGCAATGGGGAGATAATTAAAAGGAAACACAAGTCCATTAGGAAATGGGGTCATAAAAGGGTTTACCTGCAATTCAAATATCCAAGGCTTTCAAAGGGATAGTCATCTAAAACAGAGGATCTCTTAAGATGATAGTATGGGATGAAACAATAGGAAATGAAAGGGGATGACAAGGAAACCTTCCAAGGTGACCACTTTGGAGTAAGTCAAGGGACAGGGCATGCCTTAACCTCTATGATCTAAACTCCTAATGAGGCTAACTCCAAAGACAACAATCCAGCAGTCCTCCTGAATACTTTCAGACAATAAAAAAATTTATGTTTGACACAGAGTGAAGTCTAAGATCAGAGGAAGACTTTTAACTTTATTTCCTTTTGAAATTAAACTCAGAGAGATCTTAGAAAGGCTAATTGTTGTAAAAGGAACCTAGGGGATAGGCTAACTCTAAATCTCCCTGTTTCCTAATTATTTCAGCTGAAACCAAACAAGAACATCCAAGAAACAAACTCTAAAATCCATACATCAGTAAGCATGGAGAAACCAACTTCTATACTGGTTAAATTATATTGAATTTGTTCTTAGATACACAAATAGCATAAAACATAAATATAAGAAAGTGCAAGAAGGATTACGGTACTTGCAGTAGTATATCCTAAGCTAAAATTACTGATTCTTATCAGAGAAAATGAAACATGATGTATAACGTAGGGGAAAGAATAAAAAATATAGAACACATCACCACTGATTTAGATCAGGATCCAATGAACATGCTTGTCATATTAGAAGAGAAAAACCAGTCATATAAATTCTTGTCCAATAGCTTGATATCATCCATAAATCATCTCCCAGCCTATTTACAACTACTGCTCATAGAACTCTAACTCAGTGAAAGAGCTTATAATTAGTCATTTTCAATAATCAACCAACCAACCAACATTTGCAATGTATTTCTCATGAGTTCTTATAGGTGAAAGAGTGATAGTAGTGGCAGATGGAACTTAAATGATTCATTAAAACATAGGCGGAAGTGTTTTTGAAGCCCATTCTGTTTTAATATCTCTACATTAGCTCTCAGTACTCTTTAGATGAATTGGGGATCTTTGGCAGATGGATCATTACTCCAAAGGTATGTTATTGAAGTAATTTCTAGTTGTAGTACTCTGTTTGTACTCCGAGACAAGTAAAACAGATAAATGGCTTCCAGGTCTTCCATGCTTCATAACTAATGCACTGACAATTTTTTGGACTTTCTTTCAGAATAGTAACTGCTCTAGATTTTGATGGAAAATAGAGGATAGGTAGTTGTCATTTGGTCCTTTCTCCAGTAAAAGGAACGTCCTGCTGTTATATCCTCTGCACCACTATGATTAATGATTTGTATTAAATCTATGCTGATTGTGGATTATGCCTCTTAGTCTTCAATATCATGCTTTTTAACCCTCTAATCTCTTCTGATACACTTTTAAACCTCCGCTGACCTGCATTAGTGAATATATAGGATATGGAGGTAATGGAGGGTTAATGTCAGGTTAATAACACTGATATTTCAATAAAACATGTTTCAAACCTTCTTAGTGGTGCCTTTCTCTATGTTTTTCAGCATCTGTGATGGTCTTTCACCATGACTATGACTGTGAAAACATCGTGAATTGGTCATGCTTTGAAACATGCAAAAAAACGAGAAACATGTTATGAAAACCAGAGGGAGTGGGGGAGGACTGTTTCAGAGGCTCGAGGAGGATGGAAGGGTATGGAGGGAAAATGTGAGCGCAGTAGAAAATGGGATGAAAATCATGGTGGAAGGCTAAAAACAGGTTTGATGGGAGGTTGAGTGAGAGGTGAGTTATGGACCGTCGGATTAGATCAATCAATGGTGATCTACGATTGAGATTCGTTGATGAGGTTGTTTGGAGACTGGGTGAAAAGGTAAGTGAATGGGGTCGAGAGTAAATGTGGGTCGTTCGATCTCAGAGATCGACGGTCAGGATCAAATGAGAAATTACATTGCAGGGTGGGAGCAGTATTGCAGAAAAACGAGAGCAGTTTTCACAAATTAAAATGAGGGTAAGTGGTATTGCCAAAAAAAATATGATTCCATATGTTAATTGACAACTGTCACTTTGAAAACCACCCTTTTCACAGAAATTTTTGGTGTTAAACTGTAGGCGGAAAAGTTTTGCGAAATGGAATGTTAGCCGTCAGATCAGAGGACCTATATCTGACGATGCGGAAAAATTACAATGGGAAAGCTGCACAGATGAGAGGAGTGGTGGGCCGGGCATTTATTTTGTCATGTAGCGGGGTGTTTTAAAGGTGGATGAGGAAGATCGGGTTAGATCTTGATAGTAAGATTTCTCAAATGGATGGTCGATATTAAAAGATGGGTCAGAGGTTTTGAAAGTGAAAGAGGTGTTGGTCAGACAGGCGGAGTGCGACGCAATCTGGGCCATTGGTTCTTGTGGATTCAAAGGTCCAGATTCATTTAAAAACTTAATATCAGAAAAGGAAAAAAGGTGGAAAGTGAGGTTTTTAATGCGAAGGTTTGTGTTTCTTAGGCGCCCGACTGCGGGATTATGAGTGGAGTGTGATTGAATCTCGATCGTCGGTTCTTATGGATTCGACAGTCAAGATTAAATCAGAGGATCAGAGAGTCAGGAGAAAACGAAAGAGAATAGCCCTTGCGATTGTGATGGCGGGGTGTGGTCTTGTGTAAAGAGCTAGGAGACCGGGGGCTTAAAAGAAAAGGCTTATCGCATCAGAGTTTTGGAGTAAAGTTTATCGCATCGAAATTTCGAAGTGAAAGGCAACAAAGAGATAGGAAACCCTGATTTCGATTGCGCGATGGGGGCTAGCTCCAGGTCATGGCTCTGGGTCATATGCAGGGAGAAGGAGCTATGGCTAAGGCTAAAGGGGCTTAAGTCCATAATGTAAAAGGGGTGTTTTAGGCGAAAAAAAAAGGGATTTTTAAGCCAAATGAAGGGTTTTGATAGGCAAAAAAAAAGGTTTTTAAACCAAATAAAGGGAAATATGTGGTTTAAAAGGGAATTTAGGGAGATTTAGAGGTTAAAATGAAGGATTGTAGAGGGGTTTTGTGAAAGGAATATGGGTGAAAAGTGGTGATTTTGTGGGGGTAAAAAAGAGAAAATGGAGGCTCTTTGATGACAGTTTCTTCCACAAAACAACATAATTCTTTAATGGAAACAACAATGAAGATTTCTCTAAAGGGTGGGAAACACATGAAGGCTTAAAGAATGAGAGATTCTCAAGGGAAATGTTTCTCTTGAAGACTTAGAAACATATTTAGCCACCTGTTTGTTATGCTAAAATTTTATAGGTGGCTAACAAAGTATTTCTAATTGATATTTCGATTTGTGAATCTCCTGGTACAACTTGTTCTTCTATATCATCTTATACTTGAAGTATCATTTCTCTAAATATTATTGATTTATTAATGCATCCATATCATGCTTCATTTTTATTAAATTACACATATTTTCTAACTATCAACTTCTTTTTAATTAGCTTGTACAACTTATATGCTTTGGATTGATCACTGTACCAAATAAAAATGAATTTCTCACTTATGTCATATAGATTTTTTCTCTGCTCTTTAAGCACATGAGCATATTCCACATAGCCAAATAACTTGAAGGGTGTTATACCACAATTTATAGAAGTCCATGCCTTTTGTGGAACTTTGTTTTTTACAATTTCAATGGGAGATTTATTCCAAAAGAAAATCGTGAATGCTATTTCTTCTCCCAAAACTCATTTGATATATATTTTTTCCTCATCATACTTCTAGCAATAGTCATGGTGGTTATGTCTTTCCTTTCAAATACACCACAATTTTGGGATGTTTGCCTTATCGTAAATTGTCTTTTGATCCCATGATACTTACAAAATTTATGAAAATATTTTGGATAATATTGAGCTCCTTTATCTCATGGAAACACTTTTATCATACGACTACTTCACTTCTCTTCCATTGCCTTGAATTCTTAAAATATGTCAAAAGTTTTAATCTTATATTTTAGGAAATATGCCCAATTATTTTTCTTGTAATCATATATGCAGTTTATGAAGTAATAACTTCCTCCAACTGACTGCATTTGCATTGAAATGCATTGGACCACAAAGATTTGTATGTACCAACACCATAGGTTCTTTTCCTTTATGTTTCTTTGCTAGAATGAAACTCTCACATGAACTCATTGGATTTTTAATGGAATGCAACCCTTCCACCATCTTATGTTATTGAAATAATCTAAGGCTGCCAAAATGTAGATAACCAAACCATAATTTCCATTGAAAAAAATCATCCAAGCATGTCTCTTTTTAGGTAAACGAGTAATCATGTCTATCATAATTCATGGAAAGATGATACATCTTATTATTGTTTATATTTAGTTTGGCAATAAATATCTTAGTAGGAGGTATATCATATATGCATGAAAAATAATCACCTTTAAAAACTACATTGTACCATTTTTTAATAAGTCATCCAATAATAAGAAGATTATATTTCAAACCTCGAACATAGTACACATCACATATGCGACTTTTCTCACCTTATTTGGTAAGGATGTTAACTATTGCTTTTCCCATAACTTATATAATATTATATCACCCAAATTTGGTATCAGTCCTCAATGGATCATATATATATGTAATTATTATTTTGTTTCCTATAATATGATTTCTACAAACACTATCTATAATCCATAAAAAAATTGATAATTCTTGAAAAGTATTCCTCATCAGAAACTGAATTGGGAACAAAAATTTACGAAAAATTCAAAGTGTTAAGAATGGCCTAGAACATTAACGACCTAATAGGGATCATATTCTTAATTTTGACGCAAAAAATCAGTATGAGAAAGTTAGAGCGATGTGTTCGATTGCACAAAAAAGTAAATTTTTCTCACACTGATGTGACTGTGAATCCATACGGCCAAGTGAGCAAAAATAATATTCCAAGGAATATTCCTAGAATATTCCCTGGAATACTTCTAGAATATTCCCTCCACGTGGACTACTGAGCTACTGCCAAGTCTCATTATCTAATTGGTTGGATGTGTGAGTTTTTGGTGGTTTTGGTTCCTCCAACTGGGTGTACACACGTGGCTAGCCTAGAGGCCACCATGTGCCCCTCCAAGGTTGGTCAAAGGTTGGTCTAATATTAATTTATGTGGTGGATGGGTGGAGGTCAGGCTCGACCCCGCGACCTTCCCAACACAAACTATGCAACATAACATTAAAATCGCACTTTGAGTCTTAACCACTATGGGTTCCAACATAAATTTATGTTTTAAAACGTTGCATGGTGGGGATAAAGAGGAATATTCTTGCAGGGCCAAGCCTTGGTCCAGAGGACCATGCTCCAGAACCAAGGCAAGAGCTTCGAGTTTAAGCGTAGGTTTAAAACATTTAAACACATTTAATTAACCCATAACTTGTGTTTAACTTGCCCTAATCCATTAGTTAATATGGATTTGTTTAAACATGCCATTAGTGCTAAACCTCCATTAACTATGCTTAACCTCTATTTAATACGAATTTATCCAAGCGGATTATTTTGGTGGAGACCGCCAAAGTTGGAGCGACCTCCAGTTTTGTTTGGGTTAACTCGAGTTGCTTCAATTTTGTTGGAGCTTTTCTAGGAGAAACTGAAGAAGCCATAAATTTTTTATTTTTCGACCAAATTAGGCTCATAAAGAGTATATCCTAGATGATTTAGATGCTCTGAGAATGATGGTGTAGGTTCCAGAAATATATGATCACTTATGTAAGTGATGTTTCCAATTTTAATATTAAATATGCCTCGGCCCACCACGAGAGGAATTCATGTCTAGGTGAGCTAAAGACTATTTAAAGAGCCATAAGAGGCTACTTAGGGGGTTTTGGGTGTTCTAAATCCATTGGAGTAGGTTGGGAATCAATTGGAGCACCGTAGGTGCATGCAATCATAGAATTGACCATTAATCTAAAGAGGGCGAGGACATTGAAGTAGGTCCAAGGAGATGTAGTCGAGGAGGGGCGAACTCCTTTATCAGATCTATGTTATGTGCTTGTTGTGTATTATATTCTTTGTAATTTACTTTTTTTTATGTGTTTTTAAAGAAAATTTACCTCATGAATTTCTCATAAAACACACATAAATTTTACACATAAACCCTCTTATACCTTGTTATTTGAGACGGTCCTTAAACACACTTTTCTTTTATACTGATGAGGAATCTAGCATAACATAACTAGTTTGTCCATATTTAGATCAAGTTTGTATCAGAGCACAATTTAGCTATTTTTAACCCAAGTTTACCTCAGGTGTTTGCCAAGGTTCATTAGAAAATTAGTTATTGGTTTTGTATTTGTGCAAGGAGAATTTAAATTTCTGCAAGTTTATGTGTGTAAGTTGAAGAGAAGAGAAGTTAAAGATTAAGGAATCAACTCTAAAATCACAACAAAGAAGATTTTTATGCATTACAAATGTGATGGAAGCTTCATCCAACTTTGTTTCTAATCAATCTTCCTTAGCAAGACTATTTGATAAAGAGATGCTGTAGAAGCTCTACATCATGAGATATATGGTGCAAGAGATGTATGAAGATAAGAAGGAGAACACTACACTTCAAGATCAGTTTATGGAAATGAAGGAGGAGAAGCAAGAGCTTCTTGAAAAGATGCATGAGATGGAGACTGAACTCCATATTACTAATGAAACCCTAGCCAAGTATGAAAATGGAAAAGAGTTATGCAATTCATGTTTATCTTCTATTTCATCTCAAAATGTATTTTTTTGTGCTTTTTAAACACACACTAGAGGAATAGGGTCCAAGTTATTGATGAAGATGGTCTATGAAGGTAAAGGATTGGGAAAACATGCACAAGGAAGAGTTGAGTCAATTATTGTTGAGGGAAGGCCTAGGTATTTGGGTCTTGGTTATGGACAACATGATGGAGAATTATCCAAACATAAGGAGGCACATGAAGGTGTTCGAGGAAGGAATTTCATTACATGTTCATTACCTCCAGCTTGTGAAGCTTGTGTTCATGAGGAATGAAAAATGTTTACACCCATTTTGCAATAAGATGCTCATAAGCATGCAACTAATGGATATGGTAAACACACTACAAGGAAAAGACCCTCTAGCAGATGTTTTTGAGGAACCCCTTATAAAAATAGCCCAAAAATATGTTTGTAGCAGAGGTTTATAGAGGAGGTTGGAGGGTGGATTTTTTTTTGGATGTTTTTTTTGCGGTGCATTTCTCATCACAAACCACACCTGTGTGTTTTACTCAAAATGCACCGGTGTGTACTAAAAATTGGCACACTGAGAGACGATACTCTTAGTACAAACTCATCTAATGTGTGTAAGTACTATAACACACCGATGCTCTACCTATAAAAATGATTAATGCATCTCTGTAATCCAACACACAGTAATGGCTTGTGTTGCACCATAGATAATACTACTGAGTGCGTCTGCAAAAGCCCACACATCGAAACAGGGTTAAATGAAAAAAATTATCGGTTGTAGAAACACCATTTTTAATTCTTCAGTGCTCGATACCTCTCAAGCACCAATGTGAGTTTGTCTTGACTGAGGCACCCTACCATCAGTGCTCCCATTGCATGAATTTTTGTCCTCAATTTTCCACCTTGTGGAGTTCAAATTTTTGAAAATGGTGAAGGCACAAGAGAGGGAGAGACTTATGTACCCTCGCCCTATTACAACAACCACCCAGTTGCTCCTATGGAAGGTAGGCATCCTCAATTTGTATGAGGAGGCTACATCCCTTAAGGGCCATAGTGGGTTATTGCGACCGGTGATATTCATGTGGGATGCCCACCACCTAGATTTCCAGGTCTGTCCTAGCCACTAATTCGCACTCACTGAGGAGGAAATATATTTTTTTACTAGCCTATCTAGGAGAGGGCATGATTTTCCCTAGTTCCTAGATGTCCCCGTCGGCTATGCAGCAGGGACTTAGTTGGCATACTCCGAGAGGTAGTTTACGGATGATATAGTTTCTCTTGTGGATGTTTAGGTGTTTGGTGGTCAGTTACGTATTGCTTCATTTGGTGCAAAGGAGATGAGGTGCCTCTCACTAGTACTCACAACCATTGCATATTATAACAATGACAAGAAAGGCATTTGTTGCCCACTTTTTTTGTTTGTTTATCCAGGTGCCATGATTTGTGAGATGGTCTACGATTTTTTGGTGGAAGTTATGTACAACATTAGATAGATGTCATTCTTAGGAACATGGGGGTTTGACCTTTCCTTTTGCTTCAAAGTCATTTATTTTTATTTTATGAGACATTTCTAGAGATGAGGCCTAATTCTGCATTGCAACCTCGTAGGTTGATGTTGCATGTCCGAATGCATATGTGGGGCCAGATGATGCCAAACAGTGGCCAGTGTGACTTTCCTGCCTTGATATCTCTTGATGCACATGAGTTGTTATCTAGTGTTGATGGTCACTTTTTCGTTCTAGTGCCATGTCTTTCTGTCAGTTTGGATTGGCAAGGGTGGACCAACATCCACTCCACGTAGGATGAGCTGTTAGATGTGAGAGGTAATATTAGTATTTTCTTTAAATTAACATAGTTTCATTTTATTTTCTTATTTAATTAATTAGAATGATCAAATTTATTCTAACACATTCTTTAACTTTTTTCATTAATTTTTTTAATGAAAATGTCTAATTATTATTGTGTACTATATATTTTGTGTATATTGGGGCATTCGATGGGGACATGATTCCACTCCCACCAAATTATCTAGGTCTAGGTGTTGACGAGCAGATGGTAGAGGGAGAGGATCAGGGTGACAGACCTGATCCTGGTCATGTGCAGATACCCATGGGGGTGAGGCATAGGTTGGACACCAAATTCAATATGGAGTTGGGCGACCAACTCTGTCAAATCCTAGTTGATGAGGGAGTCTGCCCGACTACGATTAGAGAGATCTGAGCTGATAGTAGGCCCACACAACTCTCGAGAGGCATGCCCCATGATATGCTGAACCTCATGTGTTAAGTAAAAATATTCGACAAACTCTAAAGGCTGCACAATATCGACAAAAAATTTATGTCGATAAAAAAAGAACATATCAGGAATTTAATGTGATGGATCATGTTTATGTTCGAATCAAGCCTAAAATGAGCACTATAAGATGGAATTATTGTGCAAACTTTGCACCTCGTTATTGTGGCCACTTCCAAATATTGGAGCGAATAGGGCCAGTAGATTATAAGCTAGCTCTACCTAGCCATATAAGAGTCCACAATGTTTTTCATGTATCTCTATTAAAGCGATATATATGCGATCCTAGGCATGTTATTCAATGGAAAAATTTTCAGGTCAAATTAGTTAAAATATATTACAGTTTGAATAGTAAGGTGATCATAACTAATTGTGTTTATGTTGAATGACTTTTACAAGTCGATCCAGACGATGAGTTCCTAGTAGAACCCCAACGCATTCTCGAGTAGAGAGAAATTCCATTGCGGAAGCGAGTCATCACGCAAGTTAAATTGCAGTGGAAGCACTTTCAACCTGAGGAGGCTACCTCAAAGGTCAAATAATTTATGAGGGAAGCTTACTCAGACTTGTTTCAAAGTACTTAGGAACACTAAGGATGATGTTCGAATAAGGGAGGGGAGATGTAACCCCTTAACTTGGTCAGTTAATTTTACATAGTTATGGTTTAAGCACTACTTGGGTAACTCGATAAAATGTTATTTTCATTTAAAATAACTTCTTAAAGTAAAGAAAGAATTTATTTATATTTCTTTAAATAGAGAGAAGTTATATAAATTTGAGTTAATTAGGAATAGGATTATTATGATCGACATACATGAATAATATGTATTTAAAGTGCTTTTAAAGAGACTCGAGAGAGAGGACCAGATAATAGTTACCTAACTACTAGATAATTGGATAGTTACTCTTCTTGATCTTCCTCCCGAGACATAAAATGATCATAGGTGGGAGGAGATGGGTTACACCCCACACCGAAAGGAAGGAAAACAAGGAATAGTTCCAGAGCTGGGCTGCGAATTAGTGGATACTCCTTCAAAAATGTGTAAGGTTCAATCTTTGGTAGGATTCGTAGACGTACATAAGTATTTAGGAAAATGAATAGTCACATATTTTCTAGTAGCAGGGGCTCAGGGGGATTATCAGACATGATTTTCAATCTCGTTAGATGGGCATAGGGCCTTTTTGTTGAGTCTCCTAGTTCTATCATTAGAAACTTGATTTCTATTTACAGGTATTGTGTTTGTGAAATTCAAAAACTCTTAATGACTACTCTCATCTCATAATTAATATAAACTGCTTAAGATGATCTATTAATTAATAGTTGCATAGGATATAGTACACAACAGTAATTTTCAAAGTACCAGATTGAATATTATAGATTAAGGTAAAGATTTACAACAAGATAGGTTGAACAATAAGGGAATGAAAATGTAGTTAGATTGTAGGAAGGATTAGCGCAATCCAATAAAATACCGAGATCGAGCAGTCCATACTAATGGAAGGGAAATTAGCCAAGCTAGGGAAGGGAACTGTAACATTCTCTTCCTAATAATTTGGGTTAACGGTGTACAATTGGCGCGAATAGACTCGTATGGTGATTAACTAGTAATAAGATGAATACATGCTAGAATGCAGTAGTTACAAGAGTAATAGATTTATAAAACACTAGAACTAAGTGTGAACACAAATACCCAATACAATCTTGGCAAATAATTGCAGTAGTACAAAAAAATTTATGGGAAAGAAAAGAGAAGTACCAAAAACCATAATTCACTACAAAAATAAATTAAGGTAATGCAAGAAATGCTACTACCATTCTTACCTTACTAAGAAGGGTTTCACAATTTAAGATATTAATGAGTGTGTGGAGGCATTTCCACAGACAACATAGAAAATAATAAACATTCCACATAATTAGAGAATAAATATGATATAAATTTCTGGTAGGAATTATGGAACAAGCACCATATATTCTCTATTGAAAAGCCCAGAACTCGAGTCAAAACCCTAAGGAAGAATTGAACTCATTTGTAGTAACATTATAACCAAAACCTTATATAACTATGGAAAAGCGCAATTCAAAATAATACGAGAAACATAAATCTTGCATATCGAAGAGTAGAATGAAAGAAAAATAGTATAGATACCTTTCACAAAAAGGGAACCTCATATTATATCTTAAATTGTTCACAATTCATAACATTTTCATTTCAACAAAGTACCACCTATTATAAGAAATTTTGGTAAGTCATAGTTTGTCACATAAAGACCTTGAAATAATAGAAACAAATAATAGTTCCAGTCTAATATGTAGAATTGATTACAGGTGGAATTATGAGTGAAAGGATACTCGACATATAACAAAACTAAATACATAAATAACGAGTTTTATTTCTAATAAGCCTCTCATATTGAAACTAGTCCATGTGGAAACCCATGTGAGGGCTAGATAAGTGCGTAGAATATGTGAGAACCAAGAAACCCATGAAATATGGTAAATACCTGGCAAAGAAGAGAACCATTAAACCCTCTCTAGATGAGAAAACCCTCGCTTGTGACAAGGAAAAAATCAAGAATTGAGTTACAACAACGTTATCTATGACAAATTATTAATGCATAAGATGCCAACAAGGAAAAAAGGGTGTAAATAAAAAATTAAGGAAATTTAATTGGGATAAGAATGATTACCAGAGTAATTCATAGCTTGGTGTTTTCCTGCAATCTACAAATAGAAAAACTTCAATAGTAGACCATCATAGATTGGCAACCACCATAATTCATTGCCCATAAAACCCAAAACTGCACCTGTGTGTTTCGTTGAAATTCCTAGCGCTCAAAGGAGGACAAACACCTTGCTGCAAACAAGGAGTGGTATGAACCTCTTACTGAAGTGGCCTTGAAGGGTAATTGTAGTAGGCGAACACACTAGTATTCATGGGCAGAAGACCACGACATAGAGGAATATGGTATGATTTCATCATTGCAGAGCCGTAGTGGAGCAGTGATGGGCGAAAATGAGAGACGTGATAAGAGTTTGGGTGGGGTAATAGGCTAACCATCCCTCAATCTATCTGGCCCATTTGATCAGTTGGAAATTGATGGTGGGATTCATGTGAGGTGGCATCCATCGCTGGAAACAACTATTCATTGGAAAGCTCTTAGCATATTGGATCCATCTACATGATTAATGTAATGTAATAATGTGCAATATTATAACATAGTTGGAGGCGTATTGAACCATATCTAACATATTATTAATGCCATAATTGTTTATACTCATTAGATAATATTTCCACCTATTGTGTGGTACATTACACATGATTTTATTACATATCAGCTTGAGAGAATCAACAAGGATATGACATAAAAGCTTAATACCATGTGTATATCAAAATTCTCTGACGTTTATATCACCGAGAATCTTTTGTGATAAGAATAGATAAGAAAAAAGGATTTAAACTTACTTAATGACTATACATTTAGATAGAAGCGTACATACATGACTATTACTGAAATTCCATGGCGATAATTCTATAATGATGAAATCTAATAATAGAATTAAGGTTAATAGTAATTTGTTTAAAAGGTTAAAGAACGTTGTAAATAATTTCCAAGTGTATGAGTTGGTAAGTGAAAGTGTTCATTTTTTTTTTTTTTTTTGTATATTAATACATGTTACACCACCCTTTCTAGATCCAAAGTTAATATAGATCTAGGTTAGTTTTATTTCTCCTTTTAAATAGACTATATTTCACATGAATACGATGAGTTCTCATACCATGGGTCAATACCATTATCGAATACCATGAAGCTACTTTTATTTTAACGCTATTTTGCCTTCATATTTTTTTAATTTTATTTTGACGGAGTACAAATGTTGCAAGTTATTAATCTTATTTCAGCTTTTATTTTTATGTAATTTGACTGTCTCAAAATGATTACAGGTCAAGATAGGGCATGACAGGAAAACACATTACAACATCTCCTCCATACTTGATTGTAGAGCACCTCTTGGCACAATGATTTAAAAATTAATTAATGACATTTAAATTTAAAACTAAATATGTTCCCAGGTTGACAAGACAAGATAGGACATGAAAATATAGGATATTACAACATCACCTCCATACTTGGCTCGAGAGAACTTCTTGGCACAATGATTAAAAAATTAATGAAGCACATTTCAATTTAAAAATAAATAAACCGCGAAGGGGGGTACCTTAGAGTGGGCTTATCTCATCAGTCTTGATATAATGGTAGGAAAATTAAAAAGGGTTTGTGTTGCCACCACACCTAACAAAATACATTCGTATGAGTTACACAAATTATGATGGTCAGTGATTTGTAAACATAATTTTCATTCATTCTCTTTGGGAGGAAAGGGAGAGTAAATAGAACATAATTTGGTGATTAAGGTGGTTTTACTTTATGATAAAATCATAACTGGAAGAAAATTTTCACTATATTTGGAACATCATTACACACGGAGGAGGTTGACCATGTGAATTTCCACCAATAATGTAAATGGCGCACATAGGTTTTGCATGGCACCAAAATTTTGGCTCTTCTAAATCGTATCTCTATTTCAATATCCCTCTCTAGGGATAATCACTTATTTTGGCCATTGAATTATGAGTCTTACTATGCTTGGTTTCTCAACAATGAAAATAATTTGTAGTCCAAATCATGTACCAATTTTAGAGTTGACCATGTTGCAACTCATTGGTGCCATGATTATATACAAATACTCTTCATTAACATCATTCAACATTCTTAGACTTGGCTACTCAGTGGAAATATATTTATACCTAATGATATCATTTCTCTATGATCAACTCTATTTCATTTTTGTCTCCCATTAAAGATATCACTTTCCCTCTAGGGTTGTTGGAGTATTGGTTTATATATTGTCTTTTGGTTTCATCATCTTGTTTTATTTATCGTTTATAGTGTTATATTTAAAATTATCACCTTTTCTAAGTACATGCTCAATGCTTTTTCCCTTAATTAATTTTTTTATTTTTCCCTTTTGGCCCTTTCGACCTCAATAATTTTTTTTCTTAAGCTTTCCCTTTCCACTCTAGATATGATCCCAACCATTCTTCACTACTGAAATTTCCATTTCATTCACTCTTAACGTCCATGGTTGTAACTCCTAGGCTGTTCATTTCCCATGTTATAACCCTATATGGTTTCAATCGCATCTTCATATGCTTCTAGGCCACCTAGTCTACTATCTTTGACACCCAAGACTCTAAAGCATATTTGCCTAATCCTATCTCCTATATTTATATCATTTTTGTAATCATTCCTCTCGAAAGGTTTGTTCCTAAATGTAGGGGGTTTGGGTGTGGTTGAACTAGTGTCTCTTCTTGGATGGATAGCCATGTTTCCTCCTCTTCCAACTCCATGCCCATGATCAATCTTGTAGTTACTTTGCATATTTTCAGGAAATAATTCTAGAATTGGTTTACTAAGAAATAAAACAAGTGGAGGTTGATGTGTGATATAAATTGCACTTTGTACTATACCCCCATGTTAAGAATGATACTCATGATTCAATTCTTGATATAGGAACATCCTCACAGTCATGATTTTATTAGTATATGAAAGTAGTGAATGTCTAATGGAACACTAAAATTATTATGGGGTGAGTCCTCACAAATCGATAGGGCACCTAGTAAGAAGACACAATCACAATTGCAAAGCTATAACAAAATTGGTTGCATTGATTGTTAGTTGACCATTCTTACAAGAATATCAACCAACATCACCTTTTTAATGGATGGGGAATTTGTCGAGTAGTTGTATATGCCTAGGGATTCTCCACCCTAGTTATGCTTTTCTATATTTTTTTTTATGTATTAAGTTACCATTTTTGTTTATCCATGTTGAAATATGTAAAATTTTGACACAGCCATCTTAATTATAATAGTTTTTGTTTAAAAGATGCTCTAATTAGATCTGGTGTAAATAAATTCAAAGCTCTAATGTTGTGTTACTGCTTTGATTTCAGTTTTGGGAGACTAGTATAGGTAGTAAAAAAACATGTAATGCACTGTACCTAACCATTAAAAATAAAAATAAAATATTAAATCTAATTAAATTAAAAGTTATTTAAAATTGATAGGCATTGACTTGAGTAATAAAGAGTTAATTTTAAATTCTCCTTATCTACTTTTCTAACCTATATTATTATTTTTTATATTGTTAATGTGCTTAAAAAAAATGAAACTATATTGATAACATAGAAATTTAGCTGATTTTATGGATGCAAGTTATTTCTTGTTTGCAACGAGGGAAGTTGTAACAAAAGCGACATAATATCATAAACATTGGTAAAATATTTACTTAGAGTAAATAGACCTAATATACTAAGAGGTAGAATATAAATGTTTCCCTAATAGAGGGGTGTTGTAATCTAGTGAAAAACATGCATTGTTACTAGTAGACAAACATCAATTAATAATTTAACAAGCATAAGTAAATGAAAGAGAGAAACAATAATGGAGAACCAAACAAAGTGCATAGTTATTTTCTTATTATTAATTGAACTAGAACTTGTACATTGATATGTAGACATATATATATATATATATATATATATATATATATATATATATATATATATATAACTTGTCAGGATAGTTATAACAATCTAACTATCTCACCACACATCAGACTTAATCCATCATTAGTTATCCTTGTGTTACATTACATGAATATCAACTCAAATTGGGTCTGTCGGCGAGATTGACTAGCCCCTCCAAAATCTCCCCACCCTAAAAGCCTTCTTCATCGTGAAGAAGGGGAGAGTTAAGGTATTCCAAAATTTAATAAGAGATTTTTTTTATTTTTATTTTTAACATTTCATGTCACTAGTTCTTTAGGAGAAAAATTCATAATACACAACATTACAATAAAGGTAAATTAAGATAAGAAAATTGGTGATTCATATCCATGTGTTTCTATAGTTGTGGTCATAGCTTTTGGAATTGTGTATGCCAACTGATTCAATACCCATTCAAATTCAACTTCATGATATTTTTGTTCTTATGTTGTATCATATTTTGAAAAACCTGGTGCAAAGAATTGTTGGGTAGGTTATTGCTAGGTCCCTATATTACTATTATAGTCCCTTATTGTTGTTACTGTAACCCCCTCATTGTTATTATTGTACCTTGTAACCCCCATATTGTTATTATTGTGCCCTTAAATTATTATTTTTAGGTCGGCTAGGATTACATTCTGGCCCCATGGACTCCTATATATAGAAAAGAGGTTTCGTAATTTGTATCATCCAAGAATTTTTCATTGATGTAATGTATTGGAGGTTTCCCCCTCAAAGTGGCTTATTTCTAAGGCATTGATATCTCTTTTCTTATATTTTTGGAGCTGGTTTCGCAACATTTGGTATCAGAGCTTTGGATTCTAGGGTTTCAGTGGTCAAAACAGGTCATCGTGGAATTTTCGTTATAAATTTGTTTATACGAAGGTTTAGAAGCTGAACGTTTTAGAGTGCGAAGCTGAAATCCTAAGGAAGATCGTCGCAAAATTTCAGAGCTTGGTTCGCAATATTTTTGGAGATATGATCTATGGAAGTTACATCTTTTTAAGTCTCCTGAATTTCATCTAAAAGAGGTGATCTTGGGAAAATATTCATAACTCTCTCTCTGAGTATCAGATTGGAATTCTCTAAAAAGTGACTGGAAGTACACGGAATATAGTTTCCTTTGTGTAAATTTTAGAGCCAAAGCAGTAAACAGTGATGTTGAGCCCCAAAGATGTCCTTCTTTTCCACCACATTTCACTTCATTTCCTTTCTCCCTCATCAATTACAGGCTTGAATGATCAATAGGATTGATTAGGATTTCTTTAAGAATTTATATAATGACTAACTTGCTATGTTTTCATGATTTCGTTGTTGTAGTAATTTTTTACTAGACTCGACTACAGAACACAGTCATTCTGTAGCCAGTCACCTATTTTGCAGCTATCTTCATGTTCACGTAGGTTATAGGTGTCACCTCAAGGAAAAACGCATGTGGTCATATTCCGCATCACTTCCCCGTCATTTCTTGCTCTCCACGAAGTTTGAGCTCAAGTCTACAGGTGGTTATGCACGTGGGAAACCAAAACTAGGAGATAGACTTCTAATAGGACAAGGACTGTACATATGTCCTTAATAATAGTACGAGGTCACCATCAGAGTCCTAGTTTGATTTTAATTGGGAAAGAAAATTATTCCTATTTTATATCAAAGACAGTTATGTAATTTTGTTATAAGTATGGCTCGAGAGACTGAGAAACAATTAGCTAGATTTATGTTTTATTGCTAGATCTCAGAAGACCGTAATACTCTGTTTTGAAGAATTTCTCCTTTAATGAAAGAAGCATCACTTTATTTCAAGAGATGAGTCAATATTGAGTAGATTTTCGTGCTAATCCGGTGGTAGAGGGGCCCTGCTACCTGAGAAGATTTGTTCATATGGTTTAGATAAGTAACTTAGCCTTGTTTCATTCCTAGTTTAATCAGTTTTCTGAACTTTGTGTTTTTATACTTACTTGCAGTGGATGCCACAGTTAGTCTTATCCTTCCAAACTATTCCAAAATACCACTAACATTGGATGGGATATAACTGTAGTATTTTAGGAGTTAGTTGCATTTCCTTGAACTTTATGTTTTTGTGCTCAATGACATCAGTTGTTATAGCTAGTCTTGTTCTTATTAATCTCTTCCAAAATATCACTAACTCCAGATGAGACATAGCTGTGGTGTTTTAGAGCTTACTGCGTTTTGTTGAATTTTATGTTTTTATGCTCATTTGCATTGAATGATACAACCAGACTTGTTTTTACAAACTATTCCAAAATATCACTCATATTGAATGAGATAGGGCTGTAGTATTTCATAGAATTAGTTGCATTTTAGTCTAGTTGAAATACTCTGGAGGTAGATGTCACTCTAGTTTAATTCTGTCACTATATTTCAAGTTTGATAATGGCACTCTAGGTCAACTCTGTTCACTGTATTTTAAGTTAGGTTAGTGGCATTCTAGTTCAGTTCCAGTTCACTGTATTTCAAGATTAGGTTAATGGCATTCTAGTTTAGTTGTGATCATTGTGTTTCAAGTTTGATCAATTGCATTCTAGTTCAGTGTTATCCATTGTTCTTTAAGTTGTGTTAACTGTCAAAATTAGACTTCACGGACTTCATTGTTTACAAACTACTCTTTTTCTAACTTTCCATTAATGCATCATCATATGGATAGGAATTAGTGATATCAGTTTAAGGCCTTGATTGTTCTGCAATCTTTTTCAATTTCACAAATAAGCCTTTTCCCAAAAACTATTCTAGAAAATCTCTAACTTTCGAATGAGGCTTAGTAGTGACAAGTTCAGCTGCAGAATGGATTAATGTTAAAATTACAAGTAAATTCAGAGTAGAAATCTTATTGTGCTACAAATAATCTTTTCCAATTGTGTTCTAATAAACTTTTAGCCATGGATGAGATTCTTTGTAATATTTTAAGATGATTGTTTACTTAGGAGAACCTCATTTGCACTAAACTTGTCCTTTTCTCAAGCTATTCTAATATATTTCTAATGAATGAATTGGATGAGTTCATGTTATGAGTTATTGAGTTCATGTTGTGATTTATTTCCTTGCTACGAGTCATTATCAAACTTTGCATTTTCTGTTCTTTAGTATAGGTTTTTCTCTGTTTTTAGTGTGACTAACAACTGTTCTTTTTCAACATTTAGTTCTTTTCCTTCTTAACATAAAACCACAAAACCAAAAACATCATAAAAACATTAAACACAACGTAGTGAGAAACAGATACCTAGGCACATATAGTGCACCTCACTTCAACAGTTTACTAACCCTGGTTGATAATTTATGACCTCAATTTAGGAACACTAAGTTGAGCAAACAAGTGACACGTGGAAAGTCATACAAGTTCACTCTATTGAATGAGTCCATAATTAGGTCATTGTGGGAGATTGGAAATAACTTTGTCTTGGAGAATCAAAATCAAGTGAGACCTATGGAAATTGAAAGAATATTTAGGGGACTAAGTTAGGGTGAAGTTCAGATATTGAAGATCCAAAATCACAAAGATAATTCAGTTTCAATATTGAGCTCGTCAAAATCAAGAAAAAGGTGTGTATTTTTTTTTCAAATTGCATAAGTCTTGTTTGAAAAATCAGTTTTAAGTGATTCCAAAGGCCTATTATTGGATTCTAAAATTCCTCCTAAAAATAATTCAACACCCATTAAGCCCTCAGAGTACTCTACTATGACTCATGAAGATGAATAATTGCAACATGATATATCAAAATTATAAGAGAAAGTGCACCAAAATCTGCTCTTGCAAAGGGAAAAAAAATTTAAATATAAGGGTAACTAATATTCCAAAGGAAAACATAATTGATCTCTTCATAGGTACTTTAAAGGATAACATGCAACATGAAATTCGTGTTTTGGAACTTGATTCATTGGAGAAGGCATTTAGGTTGGCAACAAAAATTGAATGTAAAATTATGGCGACAAGGAAGCCTACCACTCACTTCTATAAAGATGGAAGTGTTGCTACTCCTATATTTTCAAAAACTATAAGGTTTACACCACAAAAATTGGAAGAAAAAAGAGCAAAAGTGCTTTGCTACTGTTGTGATAGAAAATACACTAAAGGTCATAAGTGTGCTGAGAAGAAATTATTTTACATACATTGTGAAAATGAAGAAGAAAATGAAGAAGAAGAGGATATACACCAGGAACCAGCCTTAGAAGAGGAGGAAATGAGTCCGACCATATCATGTAATGCATTGGCACGGATTAAAACTCCTCAAAATCTCAAGATAGAAGGACATATCAGGAAAAAAAAGGTAATAGGGTTGATTGATTAAGGTAGCACCCATAATTTTATTGATTGTAAGGTAGTCAAGGAATTCAATTGTTTCCTATACCCAGCACCAAAATGTCAAGTGATGGTTGAGAATGGAGGAACTATAAATTTCTATGTAAAATGCCATAATATCAAGCTAACCATGGGGGAATATGTATTTAATATTCCAATGCTTTCCATTCCTATGGGAGGTGATGATGTTGTACTAGGAGTACAATGGTTACAATCTTTGGGGACTGTAGCTTTTAATTTTCAAGAAATTTTCTTGAAATTTTTTTCAGAAGGAAATGAGGTCAAATTATGGGGTATTGCAGGGAAGCCAGGAAATATTATAATCTCTAATGTCATGAAAAATCTTCTAAAGAAAGAACAATGAGGTGTAATTGCATAATTATGCTCACTAGAAGTTCCAACATCAAAATCATCTATTTCTGCAATTCTCCAAAAAGTCTTAGACAATCATTACAAGGTGTTTGAAACTCCCAAAGGGCTCCCACCTATTTGAGATCATGATCATGCTATTCATTTGATTCCAGGAAGTGTTCCTCCAAACATCACGCCTTATAGATATCCTTATGTCCAAAAGAGCGAAATTGAATGTATGATTGCAGAAATGTTAGAGGCGGGTATAATTCAGCCTAGTCAAAGTTCTTTCTTTGCTCCTATAGTATTGGTACACAAGAAGGATGGATCATGGCGCATGTGTCTGGATTATAGGGAAATCACTTCAAGGAAAAAAATGATCATGATAGTCTTAAACACTTTTTGGAAGAAAGAATATCTTCAGAAGAGTAGAAAAAATGGGTCACAAAGATGTTGGGTTATGACTTTGAAATAATCTACAAAAAAGGGAAGCTAAATTTTGTTGTAGATGCACTCTCAAGAAAGAATGAAGAGGTTGAAGCATTGCTTTGTGCCATTTCTATTATCCAACCAGATTTGATAACCGAAGCAAGAGATGAATGGAAGAAGGATGCAGCAGTGTGGACACTCATCCAAAAGTTGGAGCAAGATCCTAGTAAATTTGATACATTTTGTTGGAAAAATTATTCTTTATGGTACAAATATCGCTTATATATTTGTAATAATACCCAACTAAAACAAAATATTCTTTTGGAATTGCACACTTCTCCTTTAGGAGGACACTCAGGATTTTGAAAAACTTACCATAGGATGAAGAAAGAATTTTTTTGGGATGGCCTTAAATATGATATTCAAAATTTTGTGGCAGAATGTTTGGTTTGCCAGCAGAATAAAGTTGAGACAATTAAGACCCCAGGTCTTTTACAACCTTTATCCATTCCAAGTCAATGTTGGGAGGAGATATCAATGGATTTTATCACAAGTTTACCTAAGTCCGAAAGAAAGAGTGGCATCATGGTGGTAGTTGATAGACTTACCAAGTATGCACACTTTTGTGCTTTATCTAATTCATTTAAAGCAAGTACAATTGCTACTACATTTATGGAAACAATTCAAAAGCTACATGGGAACCCGAGGGTTATTGTGAGCGATAGAGATCCCATTTTTACTGGAAATTTTTGGACTGAGTTATTTTCTTGTTTGGGTACTCAATTAGCTCGTAGCTCATCTTATCATTCTCAATCTGATGGTCAAACTGAGATAGTAAATAAATGTTTGCAAGGATATCTTCATTTTTTTGTATCTGATGAAAAAACACAATTGGTCAAGTGGTTACCTCTCACTGAATGGTGGTATAACTCTTCCTTCCATACTGCAGCGAAAATGACCCCATTTATGGCACTTTATGGATATCATCTGCCATCCATCACATCATATTTAAGAGAAAATTAAAAGTTTCAAGCAGTGGAAGATCACATCGATCATCAACAAAAATTTATCCAACTCTTAAAGGATAAAATAAATTTGGCGCAAAATCGAATGAAAAAATAGGCAGAACAACATCGCAGCAAGAGAAGTTTTGATGTAGGAGACTAGGTATTTTGATGGCTACAACCATACAAAAAAATGTTCCTCAAGCAAGCTAAGAAGGATAATAAATTATTGCTAAAGTAATATGGTCGTTACAAAGTGTTGCAAAATATTGGTACTATGGTATACAAATTGGAGCTTGCTACTTCTTCATGAGTGCATCCAGTTTTCCAAGTTTCATGCTTAAATAAGGTTATAAGTGAAAATCTTCCAGTTAAAACAATATTGCCAGAACCTGAAGAGGAAGGAAAAATCATATTGGGACCTTAAGCGGTCATGGAAACAAGAACTTGATAGCTACGAAATCGATAAATTTCAGAGTATCTCATCAAGTGGAAGAACTTACCCACTGAAGATTCTACATGGGAGGATGAGAATTTTATACTGAAGCACCTAGAACTACTCAAGCATTGAGGACAACACTTTTTTGAAGGATAGGGGCATGTTAGGTGCCTATATTACTATTATAGTCCCTTATTGTTGTTATTGTAACCCACTTATTGTTATTATTGTACAGCTGTAACCCCCATATTGTTATTATTGTGCCATTAAATTATTATTGTTAGGTCGGCTAGGATTACATTGTAGCCCCATGGACTCCTATATATAGAAAGGAGGTTTTGTAATTCGTATCATCCAAGAATTGTTCATTCATGTAATGTATTTGAGGTTGCCCCGTCGAAGTGGCTTATTTCTAAGGCATTGATATCTCTTTTCTTATATTTTTGGAGCTCGTTTCCAACAGTTATGGTAGGTGTGGCGATGCAAAATGAGCTAGCAGTAGTAGAGGTGAATTTAGAAATGTAGTCTAATAAATAGCTAGAGCGAAGATCTGTATATGCATGTTGAAGATGGACCACTTTCATACTACTAATTTGGCTTCAAAACTAGATTACTTCAGGTCCAATGGGTATTGAAATTTCTCCTCCACAGGTGTATCCTCTGCTATCCTTTTCTTGAATGGTTTGGTCACTTCAATGTTGAAGGCTTCATTAAGCACTCCTTATAGATATTTAGATGCATTGGAAGCTTCATGATGTGCCTTATTTACTTCCCTCAGTTACTGTCAGAATAATTGTGAAAATATTGCTATTTCTTTCTCATGTGCATTGTTGATTTCTTGTTGTCCTCTGGGATCCGAAGTTTGTCTAGACTATAGGTTACAGATAAGCATCTCTTGAGTGCTGATTTTAGTATGATTATTAGCCATATAATTGGGCCATTTATTTAGTGTAGTTGTAACGAAATCTCCATTCTCGAGCATGTTATCCAAAATTTTCTTACTTGCTAGAAATTCCTCGTGAGCCTTTTGCAAAATATCTACGAACTTAGGATTTTGAACCCCTCGTGGACTGGCCTATAGTTTTCTTACCTGTATGCTGATTTAAACATTATAATCAATCAAATTTTCTTCCAACTATGGAACAAAAAGAAGATGATAATCAATCTTGGCTGGAGTGGGAACGTGATGTTTTTTTACTCCCTAGCTTTAACAAGCCAACCAAGTATCCCTTTATCATTCATGTTGTTGTTAAAGCTCGTTGGTATCTTTCATCCTTTTCTGCAGCCTCTTCTTAGCAGCTTTAATAGAGTTTTCAATAACCTGAAATATTGGTTTGTTGCTAGAAAGTTTCACATTGGCATACTTGGTAGCAATGTCAACACGCTACTTTTTATCCTTGGCTATGGGTGAAATTGTTATATATTCCTTTGTGGAAGAAGTAATTCTCAAAAAAGTCTTCATACTTGGTGGATTATTCACAGTTTTTTTATTAGCAGGTATATCCTCATTTCTTTGTTTTTTACGGTGGTTAGTTGGCACATTCATTGTCTGTTGACTATTTTATTTTTATTCTTTCATTGGAGTGATTATGCTCAGATACATTATCTTTTCAGTTCTCTTTAGAATTATCTTAATGTTCTAACAAGTTTTGTTCCTCCTTATTCTCCTCCAACTGATTAATCTATGACTCAGTTTTTTTTGAGTGATTCTATTTTGACTGATTGTTCCCATATTGGTTATGCTATGACTAGTTATTCTCAGATTCGGGCTCCTCCAACTGATTTTTCTCATCGTGATTATGCTCAAAATGGTGATGATATTTTATAATGTAAGCCGGGTAATTGACATGAGTGTTATATGCTAAATCAATATCGATTACTTTACTACTCTGATTCTTGGTAGATTGCTCTCTCTCATTAAAAACATGGTATACAGTACCATTATGTTTAGGTTTCTTAGTCGAAGAAGTGCCATTTTTCTTAGTATTCCATTTCCCCCCACTGAAAAATATCCTCCTTTTTTTGTTTAACATTATGAACAAAAATTCATTTGGTAGTTTCCATTGCATTTCGGATCTGGACCTAGATCATTGAGACTTTAGGCTTTCAAGTCTTCTTGACATATTTTTCTTTTGACTACAATTGCTTGAAAACTTCATTAAGTTGTTGCTATAGCTCAATGTTGTTGCTATAGCTCAATATCATTTAGATCAATTTCGTTAAGCACCTTCTTCCACTGGGCTGATTTGGTCTTACTTGGAATGGTCTTAGGACTACCAAACACTTTTCGAGAGGAATTATTTGAATTTTTAGGTAAAGGAACTAATAAATCAACTTTGAAGGGTAATGATGTCATGGTAGGGGGATGATGTAGTTGGTATTATAATGTCGATGAATTTCATCAAATTATTGTTCAATTGTGGGTTAGTATGAGAGTTCTTGGGGTTCAAGTTTTGGAGAATTGTTATACCAAACTTTGGTATAGTATAAGGATAGTCATATACAAAGGAAGAAAGATAGGGCTCGTTGGACATGCTAAAGAACTCACCACTTATTGGAATGATTCTTGATATGGAGTAACCAATTTCTGAAAATTTAAATAAGTCCTATAAACTGGAGGTTTTCTCGACTAGTTATGAGATAAAATTATAAAATTGTGCCTAAGGGGAATATCTTTTTTTGTGAATTATACTTTCCCAACTAGAGGGATAGAATTCATGGCTATAAAAATTAACAGAGAAGGGAAATGGATGGCGCTACCCAATTTTGGCAGGTTTGGAAAATTTCTTTAACAAGGTCTGATATATATTTGACTGAATTTTACTCATTCCCATATTTCGCTATCTCACCAATAGCCCCGAGCATTTCCAGTTTGGCATTCTATGCTCGACTAATCATCATAAGGAACAAGGAAACTATTGAGCAAACCCATATGGTGAACAAGTCCTGGACCTGACTCATAACTAAACCACTTGATTTCTTTCATGACACTCTGCTAGTAATCTGCGTGAACCACTTAGTACTATATGTTGTAGACCAAATTTTGTCTCCTTTATAGGGATGCTCTATTATTAAATGGATAACTGTCATGTAATTTGATTGAGTTTGTGAAAGCTAAAGATTTCTACTGTGATATTTTTTGGTTAAGTACCTGGTAGCCCACTCATTCATCCCTTGCAGGTCTGATATTAATGGTGCACAGAGGATGTCGCCAATTCATGATATTTGTAATAATTCAGTTTGCAAATTCATTGGTATCCTAATTTGGACCATCTTTGAAAAGGTTCAAATTTATTTTCCCAAGATGGTTCATCTAGGTTCACTTTCTGAATATTTTTCATGCGAATTTCTAACTGTATTTTCCTGGCAAGATCGAATCTTTCCTTAGTGCGTGGTTCCATTGTAGCTTATTTGAATTCTAAATGAACTTTGTGTTTAACACATTTTAGAATTCCTTAGTTTGCAGGTTATACAAGAGCTCATAATAAGAGATTACTAGACTTGGAATATCTAAAATTTCTTCCTGGTTTCAAGGAGAGTCATTTGAAACTTCATGCAATATTTTTATCGATATTGAACCTTCATTTATTTTTTCAAAGTATGAATTAATTTTTCCATGATTATCATTTGGGTTCTCTTCGTTGAAACATCTCATCGATTTTTTATTTGATCCTTGATCCTCACTTGACGCGTGCATGCCATCTGATCGCCACCTCCCTTGTGGGGTGGTAAATAATTATGGATTACTTTGGGATGAATTCTTCTTTATGTCTGATAGTGATGGAACATGTGGGCCTTTCAACGTGTCAGGATAAGTCGTTTGTACTTGAGTGCTTTGAATTTTAATCTCACTTTTTTTCTATTATGTGGGACACTGTCAAGGTCGCATGTCAAACATTCATTGGTAATTTCTCGAATTTCTTTTAGGTATATGGTCAAAGCTCTTGTCTTATATTTCTAATATTTCAAATCACACCTTATGAGTTTGTCATGTTGGATGTTTTCTTCTCAAATTAGGTCAATTTCTTTCATTGTCCTCTATCTATATTTTTTTTCTCTAAGTTGATGTCACTCCATACTTTGTTTTTCTCTTAGAAGATTGTGGAGGTCATGTTCTCATTCCATAAAATTTATTGAATCTTCTTGTTTAATTCATTATTTCTCTACCTTTATTTTGGTGCCCGACTGTTATGTCGGTTACACTTATTGCTAATTTATAACTACTTTTTAAAATAAATTACTGATTAAATAATAAGAGAAAGTTTTAATAATTAATAATTTTAACAATTTAATTTAGAAATTTAATATTTTACACATAGTCAATCATCCACTTTATTAATAATTCTAGGGCTAACCTATGCTAAATGTTGCTAAGAAATATATGTTTTAAGATGGGCACAATTAACATGTGAATTCAAAAGGTGACCTTGTAATGCATTTAGTTGAATGGATCCAGGAGGTTGAATGTCTTCAATGATGAAAGGTCCAAGCCATGACATTTCAAGTTTCTTCAGTTTCCATTTACTCTACTATCGTATAATAAGACTAAGTTATCAACTTGAAAAGGTTTAGCTTGCAAGTTACTATTGTGCCATGTTTTTTGTACTTATTTGTTGATTTGCTAATGATAGAGAGCATAAAATTTAACTTCCTCTAGTTGATGTATTGGTTTAAGTTGTTTTGTTTCCAATTTTGAATTGTATTTTAATATAGTCGATACAATTTGTGCATTTGATGAAAAATTGAATGGTATGGCTACTTCTTGTCCATAAACAAGTTTGAATGATGATGATCCCATTGAATTCTTATATGTTGTGCGATATGACCATAGAATGGTTAGAAATATATCATCTCAATCATCTTTATCTATACTGAAAATATTTGTTACTCCTTTATTTAGAGTTTTATTAAATGAGTCAATAACACCATTTGTTCATGGGTGATACAGAGTAGTATTTTGGTGTTCAATCATAAAATTCTTTGTCAATACTTGAATTGTACCACTAACAAAATGTGTGCCTCTATCATTGATAAGGATCACGCGGAAACCAAATCATTTTATTAAGTTTTCATATATGGATTTCATTACTACTTTAGTACATGACTCGACTGGTTCCAGTTATCCCCATTTCGTTAAATACTGGACTTTGTTATTATATATTTTGCACTTCTTGGCTTGGCTATTTTTGGGAATGGTATGATAAAGTTGATTGCCAATATTTCAAAGGGTAATGATGGAGTAATTTAGTGCAGAAACATTTGATGTTTTCGTAGAATTTGTCCAGATCTTTCCCATATATCACATTTCTATACATATTGTTGGTAATCATAAATTAATGTTAGCTGTCATAATGTAGCTTGTAATATATTTTATGTAGTCGTTTCTGCTTGAAAATGTTCAGATCTCCCCCTTTGTGTGCTTCGTCAATGAACCCTTATCTTTAATGTTATAAAATACATCTTAGAAATACTTCATCGATTCCAATATTATATAGTTATAGATTTATTGTTGTGTATGCTGCTTCTTTGATTGCAAGTGTGCTTTTATTCGTTTCTAATAATCATTTAGGTTCTTTACCAGTAGGTAAAATGTTTACAATTTCAACATTTTCTGAAGGAACTGTGTCATCTCTGAATAATTGTGCATTTGGAAGATCATAATCAATATGAGTTGGATCTTCTTGAGATTCTATTCAGGATAGATGTTCAAGACCAACATTGTCTTTTCATGGTCGAACACTGACTTCAAATTCATACTCCTGAAATAATAATAGCCATCGAAAAATTCTTCCCTAATGGATTGGTTTGTTTAGGAGATATTTTAATGCTTGATGATTTCTGAAAAATATGAAATGGTTCACGAGAATAGAGTTTTTAAACTTCTTTAAGGTGAAAATCATTGCTAAGGATTCTCATTCTATTGTCGAGTATTTTCTCTTAATATTGTTGAGTTTATGACTGACATAAGAATTTGGATGGTTTATTACTTCATCATCTGGTTTAGCTAGGATTTCTCTCACAAATTTTTTTAATGAATTGACATGTACATGGAATTGTTTCGACCAGTTGGGAAACTTCAAAATTGATGCTTCAACTAGATTTTTTTTTAAAAATTGGAAAGATTCATCACACTCATTAGACAAAATAAAAGGAATAAATTTCTTTAGAAGCTTATTTATCAGAAATTAAATGTCAAATTAATGCCTAATGAATCATTTTTAATATTTTATGTGTCTCAAAAATAGTTTGATTTGTTTTTTATTGACAAGATGCTTCAGATCTAAGATTACCATAATTTTTTCCATGTCAACTTTAATCCCATCCTTCAAGACCACATGGTCCAAAAGTATTCCAATTGGTGTCACGAAGATGGAATTTTAATATATTAAGATTTGTTAGGATTATGCTTACTTCGTTTGGTTTGGGTTTCGTTTGGTTTGGGTTTGCTGAGGAAGTTGAGAGATTCTGTCAACTTCTATCTTTAAAATTGGAATTAGCTGGATCTAAGTCCAACTATATATATAGATATGTAATATTTATTTATTGGTGTGTAAAATATACAAACTATTTTTTGTGTGAATCTTGTTGTAATGAACGCTCTTCCAATTTATCATATGGTATTAGAGCTTGGATGGGCTTAATACCTCATAAGAATGCCGGAGAAGATGTGAGAGTCTAAGTAACTGATTGTCTGTACATAGCTGTGAAAGTAAAATGTTTATTTTTTTATTTTCATATTTTGTTTTTTGTGAGAATGGCGAGAGGAGGTTAAGGTCTTGGGAGAAACCAAACATGTTGTAAATCCCGAGAATAAACAAATTTTGTATTTGTGTTGGATCAATGGATAATATTTTAATACACTTTTTATTTCTGAATATATCAGGTTATGTGAACGTGTATCTCCTTCTGATTGTATGATCAATCTTGTGAATAAGGTACTGCGATTAAAAAAAAAAAAAATGAACTTCGATTTACATGCAATGTAGATTAAAAGTATGTGATTGCTAAGATCACGAGTATTGCGATCGCATGGAGGGAATCGATTTAATGAATATGAATGGATTTAGGTGTGGGAGGTCGAAATGAAATGAATGGACCCATATTTTTAAATGTCGTTGGATGGAAAGACATGTGAGAGCAGAGTGCTTGCGAGCAGTAGATTGTTGACCATTTCAGCATCCATGGATTCCAGATTTTCTTTTCTTATCTGTGTTCTCGCTTTAGTGAACACTGGATAGTGCAAGAATTTGTTTATCGGCTGAGAAAAGGAAACCCAAATGTTCGTGAGCATTCCCCAAAATTTTGAAAAATCAGTTCTAGGTGGAATGAATCAGCCCAAGTTCGAATCACATGGTAGCCTGAACAGAACAGAAAAGGAAGGATTTGAGGCAGCGAATTATCTTTTTGAACCTTTTCAGTCTAAGCCTATTTCGAATCTCTTATTTCTTTCCACTGCAGCTTCCAGAATTGAAGATATCGGTCCCCAAGAGATCATGGAGAATAGTTGTGAAAGGCTCGCCCTTGGGATAAATGTCAAACATGGAATCATCATGAACATTTTCGATGGAAATTTAAAGGGAAATATTATGTATTCTAGTCATGCTATTGGTTTCATTTACATTGGATTTGTGGGTTTATTGGTGGGAGTAGTGTTTTTGTTGGTTTGTAAAATTTTATAATAAAGAACCAATTATTGAATAGATTTACACAATCTAAATTAGTGGTTCTCTAAGTTCTTCGGTTCTGAGAGAATGTATAGCTAATTTGATTGTGAGAATCTATTATATGTTCTAGACTTTTGTTGTACTTCGGTGCTCCAAGATCGACAATTACAGGTTACCTTTACCTTGTGAGTTTGTAAGTGTATAAAGGTTACTTTGTAGAATTGATCACTGATCATATTCTTTACCGAGATATTTTCCTATACGACTGTTGAAATTTATTCTTTGGGTTTATTTCACAGATGGAAATATTTCAATAGTGTATTTAAGTGTCAAGATTCTTCTTCGGGCTTGTCAAGAATTTTTAATCTTACAAATTCAACATTGCTAGTCAGAAGAATGTGTACTTTAAATGAGTTGGAAGGTAAGCTGGAAGATGTGAAGAAAAAAAGAGCGGAATCCAAAAGACTGCAAATTGGGTAGAGTTGCTGATGAAGACTAGATGAGACAAAGAGACGAAAGTTCAAAGTGTTGTAATTTTTTTTGTAATTGTGACTAAGTATTATATGTTTTGTAAAGTAAGCATTAAGGGAGAGTATTAGGATTTGTTAGGATAATGCTTACTTAGTTTGGTTTGGGTTTGTCTAGGAAGTTGAGAGATTCTCTCAACTTCTCTCTCTAAAATTGAAACTAGTTGGATCTGAGTCCAAATATATATACATATGTAATCTTTATTTATTGATGTGCAAAATATACAAACTATTTTTTGTGTGAATCTTGTTGCAATGAATGCTCTTCCAATTTCTCATATAATATTCAAATATATTCTTATCTCCAATGCATTTATTAACCCAAAAAGAATTACCCGATATGAAAAAGAATCAAGCTCAATAATCTGTGCCCTTTTTTCTCCATTTTCTTGAGTGATAGGTACTTGTTTGTACCCTGGAAAACCATCCTTGAACAAATAAAATTAATTCCTTATGAACGCATTTATAATTTCATGAGCGAACGGTGTCAAAAATGGATCAATAATTTTTTATTTGTTTAATTCATGATGGTCGATGCAAATCTATAATCTGGTTGGGTCGTGTTTTTTAGGTTTCAATACCATAGGAATTTCCCATTCGGATGTTTCTATGGGTAGATGATTCCAACGACAATCATCCCCTATATTTCTTTTTGAATAATATGTTTATATTTATGAGCGAGCTTTTATGGTCTTTTCTTTGTTGGATTTTCTCTCAGATTGAGATTCATTTTTGTTACCCCCATTTCCTTGACTAGATCCTTTAGATATTTGTAGTTGCAGGGAAATACTTCATGCTATTCTTTAAGTAGGTCGGTGAATTCTGCAATTTTTTTTTCCAACCAATAATCTCCAAGTTTGGAAATTTTTGGTTAGTTGTGATTTTAAATGTCGACTTTACATATTTTAGTTTCTGCGTTCATCCAGTCTAGTGCTTTTGATTCATAAAGTTGTTTCTCCGCAAATTTTATTTCTTAATAAGCTGGCGGAAAGTTTTCTTTAGTTTCTTTCTCGTTTTCTTGTTTATCGACTTTGTATACTCATTGGATTATTTTTTAGTTTTCAGGGTGATTTCTGTTTAGAAAAAAATCTTTTACCACTGATAACTGTTTTTTCAATTTCTATTTGACTGTCGATTTTCTTTCCTAAAGTACATGACACATAATTACAGGATGTTCCAAAGCCTTGATTGATGCTTTCTATTGGTCAACTAGTTTTTCTTTTACAAATTCTTTCAGTTTCTGAACTACATCATTTAACTCTGGTTCGTCTAGTTTAAATTAAAAATAATTAATCAAGTTTTCTCTTAGTTCATTCCATTACAGTGATTGATCTCATGCTTATTTTATTTTATACCATTTACTTGGTAGATCATCTAGCGTATTTGGTAACATATGTGTCCACACTCATTCATTTTTATAGCCAGTTATTCTGCATCCTTATTCACAATTTTGAATGTGTACGAGAGGGTCTTGGCCAATGCCAAACATAGGTATGTTTGGTTGTGAAAAGAAAAATTTCCCTCCAAACCGTTTGATGAAATATGTTGTCATATTTTTCCATTTCTGAGGTAGAGATGAATCGGTATCCCACCATCTTGTTGTTCGTCTAGTGAAATTTTATACTAGACATTACATTATCCCTTGTTCATCAATATAATTTTTTACTTTTTTATATATGATTAACAAGATATGATCTTTCTTGAAGTCTAATGTTACTGCTAGAGTCATATGTTAAGTCGCTCAGAAGTAGAGATTGGGTTTGTGAATAATTGTTTTCTCTCTCAATCAATATCGCTTTGATAAAATAACATAGTTAAATTCTTAATGTGATGACGGCCTCTATTTTTCAACATCATTTAGCTTTGTATTCATAATTCCAAATCTTCCATTTGTAGAGATTTGTATCGGTTTTCTGTCTGATAGAAAGGGGTCCACCTACCAAAATTTCACCATAGGTCTTCGGTTTAACATTATCACAATATTCATGCAATACTTGATAGATTATTATCTTTTTGTTTCTTCGTCTAACGCTTCAACCCAAGGTTTTCCTTCTCGACGGTCAAGAGGAATGATAATCTTCTTGTTGTTATCTTTTAGTATGATTCTATGTTTTTCCAAAGATATTGTTGCCTTCATTCTTTGTCCCCAAAATTGACCAACTAATGCTCGATAGGTGGGTATTCTATTGACTAAGTCAATGAATTCAAAGTCTACTATCATCGGGATTCCCATTATTGAAGTTTGTACATATCTCAATGTCTCGATAGGTTCGATAAATATATGGTCTGCAAGTTTAAGGTAGTTAGTAGTTCTATCGAGATTCGATTATCCCATATGAATACAGGTTTCTCTAAGAAGCATTTTTAGTTGTGAGCCGAAGTCGAAAACAACTTATCTAAAAATATATCCATTTGTTTCTAAGTCAACCTAAGGATCATGATCTTCGAAATGATTTCCTTGTCAAAATTGTTAGACATTTTACTTTTTTCTTTGTTTTCATTGCAAATTTTCAACATGTTTAAAATATATAGCAAGCTATCAATGGAATGTTATTCTTTTAAAATTTCAAGAAATTATTCCGAAATGATATCCTTAGATAGTCATATTTCCTTAGTTTATTTCATAAATAATTATACGAAATTTGACATTCTATCATTTTGTTCTTGCATATCAGGACCTTTTGTCATGTTTTTAATTGGTCATATAATTTATTGATTTTGATTGCTTGTACCTTTTCCTTCTCCCGACCATGTAATGATATGAATATTTTTAGAATTCATATTCTCATGCTTTGGTACATAATATAATAAATTAGTAGTTCTTTTATTTAATACTTTTTCAATAATTTTGGGGAAATCCTTCAAAGAGTGATCACCAAACCCACACATGTTGCAGAAGTGCAAATCAATTTTCTCTTTCAAGGGACATTCGATATCTATGTGCCGTTATTTCAAACTAGAATAGAAATGTATTATTCCTCGTCTGCGACCAAAACCATGACTCCTGTCATTGTATCCTCACCCTCCTCCATCATAGACTCCTTTACCATGCCCATGTTTGGTGTTAGATGGTGGTTCGTTGAATTTATCAATGGCCCATGTATGATGAACAACATGGTAGATTGGTTTATTTTCCCACTAATTGGGAACTCCTAAGTGGAATGCATATTGTCTTCAAGAAAATAGCACACCATTTCTTCTTAGAGTTCCATAGGCTATATTTAAAACCTTTAGTTGAATGATTTGAGGTGACTTGGCCGATATCACAATATACATTTCCCTGTATTCTTCAAACATCTTGGTCAAAATAGTTTGAAAATTTATAAGTATCTGTCATGTACCCTTCCATGTGAGACTTAGTATAAAATGAATGGTCTTTTGGAGTTTCAGTGGCATTAAATAATTTTGTAATTTTTGAATATTGTCTTCAAATTTGTTACTAGTTAGTGAGATAATAGAGTGGCCTTCATCATATTGCTCAATATATTTTTCTAGTTTGAGCGCTTCTTCACAAGTTCTGACTCTTTGCATTCTAATAAAACCACAAATATTCTAAATTAGACTAGCCACATACCATTCTACGAAGAGATGTTCGTCGATTGTATATGGAATCTAGCTCAATAAACATTTAAAGCGTTTTCCATATTCTCGCACTGATTCACTTGGAATTGCTAAAATTTAAAAATATAAGAAAACTAGTCTTAATTTCACTTTTGGACTTTGGTTGATTCTTTATAAGATTCAAGAACCATGGTAAATAAATTTTCTTAAGGTTGCAATCAATTGCGCCATTTTTTTGTCTTCATCATTAACATCATTAGCCACCCAAATGTTTTCACAGAAAAACCAATGTTTTATTTATTTACTTATTTATTTATTTTCAGGTCTTCATCGCCCTCCTAGAGGGGTATATGGTTCAAACCCATTTTTCTTTACTAAGGTAGTAGTGGTCAAGGTATTGAACTATTACTAAGATGGCCATTTTTTTAGACTCGTCCTCAAATTTCTTAATCTTTGTTGTTTTTCTATGTTATCGATATATTTTGAAAGTGATTAATTGGTTTGACATGCTCTATCTATATATTTAGTGAAATGACTCCCTTGGGGTCGCGACTCTTCCTTGGAAAATTCTGTGATTTTAACTTACACAACATATACTATTTGTTATAGGGGGGCTATGATCGTGATATTCTAAAGTTGGAGAAGTATTTCATCTATTTGATTTTTACTGTTATTTGGTTGGTATTGCTTAATATATTCATTTTCTTGGTGGTTTCTTCGCTCGAATTCATTATGCCAAAATGCAGGTATTTTTGAATAATTTATTGATGTTTATTGAAGGAATTTTTGAATGCTTGGACTTGTTATTACTACTATTGGGCTTCTTTTCATGATAGGATTAGATTTAGCTATTTCCATAGTGTCAAATTATTCTCTTGGGGTTATAAGTAGATCCTCATTCTCTATTAGGATATATGATTCTACGACTCTTAAATATTCTGAGGACTCCCTTTCATCTTCACTCTCAAACTCTTCTAAGGATTCCCGCACCATCAATTCTTTCAGTTTTTCACTTCTAGCACAACTTACTATTTTTAGCAGGTTTTCACGTCCTGCACTCCCGGAGACGTTTTGGGGCCTTAATGGTATAGGTGGATATAGGTGGCCACTGACATATTCCATTTCAACCCCCACCATTAGTTCTTTATGTTTTTAAGTTTTAACAGAACTTACTATTTTTAGCTTTTTTCGGGTCCTAAACTTTTGAAGTCATGTTGTGGCCCTAAACAATGTTTTTTGGGGAAACTGGGAGAAACATGGGTCTATAGACCATTTTTTCTCACTCAAAAGTTGTATTCTTCGGATACATCTTTCTAACGAGGTATTGAGCATGTCAAATGGAGATCGTATGAAAAAGTTACGTCCCGAGGAAGTTGAAACACCAATTTACTGAAACACAACCCACCGTTTTGTCTCTTCATCTCCTAGGGTTAAATTCTTGGATGTTTAGGGTTTTCCAATGTTTATAAACAATAAACAGTCCTTCGAGCCTCATTGTAACACAGTGGAGGGGCCTGTAGTCGTCACATATCTTCTCAGAGATACACTACCAGTGCCCTCGGTTGTTCATTTCCTTTATGTCTCGTTGTAACACAGTTCAGAGGCCTGTACCCACCACATCCCTTCTCATATATAAGCCTACCAGTGCCCTAGATGTTTATTTCCTTTATGTCTGTAAGCATATTTCATTCATTTGATTTTAATAAAATGAAGCATTATTTCTGCTACATCTCTGTATTTATGGTTATATTTGTATTCTGTTGCATTCATGTATAAATCGAGATTAGTGGTACAAGAGAAGTCTATTCTTTCTCTGTTTTTCTTTGCATGTCCTCAATGCAGTTAGGGTATAAGGAGTTATGGCTTGATTGGGTTGAATTGTTACAAAATCAGCCTTGCAAACCGAGACGACCTCCCATGGTGGAAGGAAAGAAAGACGAAGGAGCAAGAGATCATATAAAAATGTTGCTTGAGGAGGCCCTTGAGAAAAAAAGGAACCCAATGATGGACAAATTTTCTCAGATCCTTGAATGACTGCCCAACGACATCATATCTACATCCAAAACGCCTTCCAATAGGTTCGCGACATCCTCGACAAATCCAATACCAAGTTTAGTAGAATTTTCCTCTCATGGAGGAACTTAATGCAATGGGGACCATTTCTTCCTAAGAAAGGAGGAATGATCTAAATGGATATCGGTGGACACCCACCTATTCCATTTGGACATGCACCATCAATTCTTTCAGTTTTTCACTTCAAGCACAACTTAGTATTCTTAGCAGGTTTTGGAGTCCTGCACTCCGAGAGCCGTTTTGGGGCCTTAATGATCGAGGTGGATATTGGTAGCCACCCACCTATACTATTTGAACCCCCACCATCAGTTCTTTATGTTTTTAAGTTTCAACACAACTTACTATTTTTTGCATTTTTTCAAGTCCTAAACTTTTGGAGCCGTTTTGAGGCCCTATACAACTTTTTTTGGGGAAACTGGGTGAAACATGGGTCTATAGATTAATGTTTCTCACTCAAATTTGTAGTCGTCGAATAGATCTTTTTAACGACGTATTGAGCACGTCAAATGAATATCATATGAAAAAGTTACGTCCCAGGGAAGTTGAAACACCAATTTACCCAAGCGCGACCCACAATTTTGGCTCTTCATTTCCTAGGGTTGAATTCTTGGATGTTTAGGGTTTTCCATTATTTCTCAATAACAAATAGGCCTTCAACCCTAATTTTAACATAGTGGATGGGCCTGTAGCCATCACATCCCTTCTCAAAGATACGCTACCAGTGCTCTGGTTCGTTCATTTCCATTATGTCCCATTGTAGCATAGTTCAGAGGCATGTAGTCACCACATCTCTTCTCAGAGATAAGCCTACCAACGGCCTAGTTTTTTATCTCCATTATGTATGTAAGCATATTTTAGTCATTTGATTTCAATAAAATGAAGCGTTATTTCCGTTGCATCTCTGTTTTTATGGTTATATCTGTATTCTGTTGCATTCCTGCATAAATCTAGATCATACATGTAGCTGATTGTTTTCAAAACTCCTTTCATTGTGTACATAATGTATATGTTTTCGTGAAATTATGTTTCGTAAAAAATAAAATGAATAAATAAATAAAATAAAATCAATAATAACAATAATAATGATAATAATAGTAATAATGAAATAAGGGGAAAGGGTTGTTATGTTGTTTATCACAATTGGTGTTCCTTTGGTTGCACCTATTGTTCCTTCATTGTTGTTCCCTTAGTTGCAGTCGCTGTTCTCTTTCATCACATCTTGTCATTCCCTTAGTCGCAATTGATGTTACCTTTGATAATAAAAAAATTGTTCCGTTTTATCAAAGTTTTTGTTCCTTTGGTCGCATTTGTTGTTCCCTTGGGAGATAATTGTAGTTCCCTTAGTAACAGTTGTTGTTCCCTTACGATGGTTATTTTCTTAAGTTGTAACCTTTTTTGTGATAAATTATTCTAATTTTGAAGAACTTTTCTGATATCGTGGTGATAACCTTATGCTGTTCCAATGACTATACCATAAGAGAATATTTTATTTGACTTCTGAACTTCAGAAAAAACTTTACAATCTTGATATTTCAAATACATAAATTGCTCATAATATATCTCTTCAATTACCAGGAGAGGAGTTTCTTTCTCTTCACTATATTTCGGTGATCTCCTTAACAAAAAAAATTTTGGGAATCAAATAGAAAAATAGAAGGATAATTATTACATTAATTTTTATGCCATCCCTAACGCTTAAAGAGTTGATTATCCACCCCATTCACTAATCTCTTATCATAAAAAAATGAGAAAATTACTAATAAATAATAGTTTAAAAAAAATTACCAAAAGGATAGGATGTCTCATTACGAGCCAACCTACCATTATCATAGGACTTAATAAGGTGAAAAAACCATTTCGGTCACAAAGCCAGTGTAATGGCCTTCGACACTCGAGTTATGAATCATGTTTAGTAGAATGGGATACTGGCATATCAATAGTGTAAAAGGAAACCCTATCGATTATATGGATGCCTGCTGGAAGAAGAGCCCATGCCTATGTTATTGGAGTATATTTGAAATCACCCTATAGCACTCCACTATTTTGTCTTCCCTTTCCAATAATCAAGGTGGATCATTGGACCATTATGGAAATTTATTACATTAGAAAGGTGGTAATGTTGAGTATGTGTGAACAATAATTTATTATAAATTCATAGATTAGGAATGCAATTCTAAAAAAATTCCAAGTCTATTTTTAACTTCTCTCTCTCTAACGATAGAAATTTAGTGCAAAATTGTCTTAGACATGATTGGAGCTTTAATTTTATTCCCGCTCTTTTATTTCCAAGAAGATTTAGTCTTGTCACCATATCTTAGCATTCAATACACCCTATAATAATGTCACATGTCCGTGTTTGTATTTTCATAGTTTAACGGTCATCCATATGCCGATTAATTTGTTTCTATTTGATTGATTATGTACATCATCCACCACATAGTTAAAGGTTGTGGTCAACCTTTAATTTTATTTGGGGATGGGGGGCGAAGAACCACACATATCATAAGGTGTTTAATTTATGGCAGTAAATCTGTTTTGCATTTGTTAACTCTTGAATTCATTGAACTCTCCTATTACATGTAATTTCTGAACATTATTACTCCTTGTAGTTGTTACCTCCTAAACCCTGTTGAATGCAAATCCAAATCACTTATTGAGAAACATCTGAGATGGGTGGTTGTTCAATTAAAAATGATGTAGCCCAATTGAGAGTTTTCGAACAGGCATGGAGTATTTTGGATTGAGTGGGTTGGACGAAATATTTTTCCTAGTTGCAGGGATTTGACCATGCAATCGCTCTCGCATTCATACATAATTTAAGCAATGGGATAACCACATTTGAGTGTAGGAAAGTGCATGTTAATGACGAAATCCTGTCATAATTCATAGGCCTTCCTATGAAACGTTAAAAGTAGGTTGAAAAGCATACCCCATTGTAAAGTGCAACATTTCTGTTCACATACCCTAGAGAATAATTGATTAGGAAAGTTAAGGGGTATAACCCTACTTCATTTATAGAACCCTCACAGGAACTCCCATGGGTTTTCAAAGATATATCACCTGCAATGACCGATATGACGAGGTCAGACCTTCAAACTTGAAGTTGATGGTGAAACTAAAGAAGAAGAGAGTCAGAGAAAATAAACTCTTGTTGTTACCACAAGAAAAAAAATCGACTCGGATGTATTAAGAATTAACGTTCATTAACGTGAATACTGTTGAAGTTGGTATTCAAAAAAAATTATCAATTCCTATTGGCAGGAGCACTTAGAGAGAGCCTGTACCTCCTTATACTCCTCTATTTTTATATGCTACCGTTCAGGTTTTAAACTACAATATGGAAGAAGTGCAAGAAACCTTGATACAGTATCAACAAGAGGTAGTGCTCCAAAAGGAGAATCAAGAATTGTTCCATATATTCAAATCATTTAAAATCACGGAAAAGAAACCTATTCCAAAGTAAGAGAAATAGAAAATAGGGTGAAGACTGAAAAGGACAACTTGAGAAATCCCTTGAACAAACAAATGACGTCTATTACATCTACTCTGATGTCCTATCCTATATATGTCCAACCAAAAGCTATGCTCTGTTTTTATTGGAACGATATATTTTTCTCAATATTAAGGTTGCTTGGTTTGACTAGCCTTATGAATTCAACAGTGTTTTTGATTTTGTTAGTTATTTCCATCAATGTGATGATAACACAAAGTATATCTTGTGTGAATTGTATTTGCACAATTTCTTTTTGGAGGAACAAATAGAAGAAAACATTGTTCCTTGCATTACAGATGTACAACTTTAGGAATTTATTTCTCTTAGCATAAATCAAATAAAGTGGTCCAAATATTATAAAATATTCCAACAAAGAGAAAATGGCCTTGATCTTTGGGTCAGAGGAGAGCCAAATATCCCTCTACGCACACTTGTTAAACATAAGAGTCTTATGGAGCGTCCTGGCATTGTTACTGCCTTGGAACATATCCATAATGATGTTTTATAGTCATGATTGGAATATTTTGGGGATATTAAAGTGGAAGCTTTACGAGCTGCTGAACAGAGATGGAAAATGTCATCTAATGAAATTAATAACATAGAACCTTTCAGTTTCAGCAATTTTCAAGATGAAAAAAGTAGGGTATGAAATAATGTTCATTTTCTCCTAGATGGGGGGCCCAACTCACTTGGATGCAGATACAAATGCCCTAAGAATTGGTACCCTCCAGATGACTATAAATTTTATTATGAGCTAACGAAAGCAGGTAAGTTTGTAGCATTCTAGGAAGTGAGAAGTAGGAATGGATCCAAACACTACAAAGAGCATCCCTACCAAACCTACACTTGAACCTTACTTCATGTCAACCATCTCTTTGCATGAGGTCATTCAAAAAGGTAAGTTGGGTGGTGATGTTGGGCCTCGCGAGTCAGAATCGGTATAATTGTTCACCTTATTTCTTATTTTTTAGTTAGTTTTTCAAGCCTTTCTAGCATAGATTATAACAATTTGAATGCTAAAGAGTTATATAAACGAGTTAATAATTTTTTATTTTATTTTACCTCATTAGTGAAGAAATTTTAGTCTTTAATATGTCATTAAATCACGATTTAGGTCGATAGTTGGACAAGCAATATTTGATGTTAATTGGTGTTCCTTGAATAGTTGAGGAAGGCCAAGCCATGAGGAAATCGTTTGGACTATTTGTGACCTCATGACCGTGGATCAATGTCTTATATACATGAGATGGTTGGAAGGAGGATCATGACCTGCTATTATAAGGAAGATGTTGCAGAGTTGATAGCTTCAATTCAACATATTAAGAATCTCTAGATTCTAAGGATAACTTTACGATTTTGAATTTAGGATTATTTTGTAATACAAAGTGGGATTAAACTATGGTAAATGGGTGAATTGTTCCTATTAATTGTAAAACGAGACTGATAAACATATTGTCCTGATTTTTTACAGACTTCTCTTGTAATTTACTTTTTCATATTAATGAAGATTCCATCTATTCAGTTTTAATCTAGTGCATTGAGTTAAATACAAGGTGGTTAGATTCCACTGACCATGGACCTAGTCCTAGAATAAATATTGTCTTCCTCTATATTATTATTACAAATTACTTTAATCTTTTAAATGATTAATCATTTCTTAGATTAAATCATTTTTTTCTAGATTTACTGTTACTATTTACAAGAAATTGTAGTGAATATTGTTAAACGAGATTTTTTTTACAACATTATGCCTTGTTATTGTTTTTCATAGCAACTCTCGATTGTTAACTTTAAAGAACTTAGAATTTTTATGATAGATGAAATTTAGTTCCTTTATCACGATTATCGTTACTTAGGAAATAAATTGAATTGATTTATGATTTCTACATAGGAGCTTAGCAATTTACTTTCGTTATCAGTTTGATTATAATTTAGAGGTACAAAGTGAGTGTTCTTTCAATAAAGCTTTTTTTGTTCCTTTAATTTCTCATTATTTTCTTATTATTTCTTTCACTTAGATCAAGTTAATCTCAACACTACCCTTGCAAAAACTACGCAGCTAACCTTGCAATAAAAATATGAAATCTAAGGTTGAGAATTTAATGTGTAGAGGTTTAAATTGCTTATTTAGGAACAAATTAGTGCCAAAAAACATGATCATAGCATCCCTTTCGAACCATTTTCCCAACTTCCAATGTCCTCCCATATCGATATACTTTTTCACAAAAGAATTAAATTGAAAAAATCATCAAGGAACTCCTCGAAACCGATTTCATTCATCCCAACACCAACCCTTATTCATCTCTAGTGGTAATGGTTATAAAGAATGATGGATAATGGTGCATATGTCACAACTTTAGGGCCCTTAATGGGCTCACTATCAAATACAAATTGCTTATTACATTAGTTGATGATCTCCTTGATAAACTGCATTGTGCTAATTTTTTTACTAAGCTAGACCTTTTCTCTAGCTATCACCAAATAGCTATGAAGGAAGTTGAAATTACCAAGACATCCTTCTGAACTCATGAAAGCCATTATGAGTTCATGGACATTCCATTTGGTCTTTGTAATGCTCCATCCACTTTCCAAATCTTCATAAACCACCATTTGAAATCATATCTCAGAAAATTCGTCCTAGTATTTTTCGATGAGTTTCTCATCTACAACATAACATGGGAAAAGAACATTCAAATTATTGATGAGATATTGCAAAAATAAAAATTCAATTGATCATCTCCTAAATAATCGTGCAACCATGATCCCTCATCTCAAAGATAATATACATCAAGCTCAGAATCAAATGAAGCAATAGGCTGACCAACATTGTTCATAGAGGTTATTTGAAGTAGGAGATGAGGTGTTCCTAGAACTCCAACCTTATAAGCAAATGTATCTTAAAGAAAATGGTCGCTAGAAACTAGCCCAAAAATTCTATGGGCCTTATTAGGTACTTTAGCATATAGGAGCACTTCCTTACAAATTGGATGTACTGAATAATTCAAAAATCCACACAGCCTTCCATGTATCCTGCCTTAAGAAAGTTGTGGCAAACAATTTCAAGGTTCAAAATAGTCTGCGAGAATTATATGACGAAGGTTCAATATGGCTTAGACCTGAACATGTATTCGATACTCTTGAAAGACATCTTCGTTTCTGCACGATAGAGGAAGTCCTCATCAAGTGTAAATACACCTCTCTATAAGATGTGAGATGGGAACCAAACAAGATTATTCAACAATTTATGTAGCTTTAGCCTTGACGACAAAGCTACTTTTCATGGGGTGGGGGAGGGGGTAGGGGGCATGTTAAGATAAAACTCTAAATTCATTATTCATGTAATAACCCTCATCAAAGTCATAGTTAGTTAGTTAATTTAACAAATCCTATAAGAGGTTTTCCACATTAATAATAATTGTAAGTGGTTGACCCACATTATAGAAAAGGGACCACAATTAGTTATTAATGGGCCATAGTTAATGAATAAAGTGGCTAACCCATTTTAGGGAAGGGTCCACTAATAGTTAGGTTTTTTGATGTCATACAACTATAAATAATATTACACAGTAAGGGAAGAAGTGTGGAGTCTTATTGTAATTCAGTTCTACTCTATTGAAGGCCACCCTCTTGAAGACACAAGTGAACATTGTATTTTTGTGACAGAGTGGAAGACAACAACAAATTATAGAAAAGAAACAATAATTTATAAAAAGAGAGGATGGATGATAAGATAGAGGAAATAATGAATTTCATGGTAAATGAGCCTTAGTAGAATAGGTTTTTGGGGAAGAGAATAATGAAGGACAACACATTATAGATGGTGGAGTGAATTTTCATTAGCAAAGAAGGTGGAGAACTACAACAAAAGGTCTGGAAGCCTCAAATAATTAAGAATATGACAATAAATCAACAACAACATGATAAGGAAAATGACCACTTGGAAAGAGAAATTTGGGATTTAGGAACATTTTATTCATCAAGACATGGTCAAGAGACCATGATTATTTGTCACCTTGGGAGTCTCATGCACAAGCATCCAAACTTCCAAGTCAAAATATATTTTGACTAGAGTAGGGTCCTTTTATTTACAAAGGGATTTAGTTCCCTAACCAATTGTAAATGTATTTCCATATAATTTAATGAAAAATTATATGAGATCGAAAATATCTAGGATTTACAATTTTTTTAGAAAAGTGTAGTTGTTAAGATAGGATTAGTTTTGGAAATATTGAAGATTTCAAAAAAATCCATGTTCATCAAATTTTCCTTTATGCAAGTCGAGTATATCCTAACTTAGTGGAACTGAATCCGCGTTGTTAATTTCATGTAACATTTGTATATATTAGTCATAAAATGTATAGTGATAGTGTGTGCATGTGTGCATAGGCAGAATAACTAGAGGCTCAAAGAAGCACTATTTGTATTCAATTCCAAGAAGGGACAAATGGATGTGAATCTTGCCAGAAGAAAACATCCTCTATAACCTCGTAATTATTATTTGTGTTAATGGAAGGATCACTATGTTCATGTGGTTTGGGTCCATATGAAAATGATATCTTGCTAGTTTCAATTGAGAGAAATATTTTTTGCGTCTTGGTGTGCATGCATTTCTGGTAAAGGTTTAGTGTGATCTTGTGTCAAACACAAGGTTTTTGCAGGTAGAATGAAGATGAGGAAGCAGTAGCATTTTGAATAAGAGAGAAGAGGAGAATATTTTTTTTCCATACTTGATTGAAATTGAGGATCATTGATCAAGGTATGACCAATTATATCGTAGAAGAAAGACTGAGAGTGGCACAATGGAAGTGTAAGTGTGCAGAGGGCAAAGTCGATAATTGAGTGTTTTATTTTGCAGATATGTGTGCCGAGAAGAAGGGGATAAATTTAGAAATAGTTTTTGTGAAATCATGGAAGCAAGAATGTAGGATCATGAAATTATCCAAATATTTTTGAATTACTAAGTTTTATGAATGCATTCAACAAAAAACCAATTTGTAGGGTTTTGTACATAATTTTGTGAGCATGTTGGGATGGAATGATGACCCTGCGATGGGATTTCAATGAATTTTTGGAATATACATTAAGAAAAAAACATAAATTAATAAATATATATAGAGGTGTGTTCGCGATAATTGGACTCTAGATTTGAATGAATACATTATGATTGACTATAGTGAAGGGAAAACCTAGTCGGTCAAAGGGATATTCCAGACTAGAGTTTCGTGGAACATATTCCAACATTGAATTACATGGAAAGTGAAATTTGAATGGTAATATTAGGGTAAAGCTAAGGTATTGATTAAATTTCTCCATGTCCTAAAGAAATCATTTTTTATGATTATGTTTTGAAGTGACATTCGAGTGCATATATGTTGAGCCAAGGATTCCTTACAAAATATGCATAGAAATTGGCAAGTCTCTCTATCAGCATTTGTTTGTAATATTGGGTTTGTTTTTTAACCATACTATCACCATAAACAAAGTTGATTTATATTGTGATAATAAGTATCATAGTTTCCATATATAGTTGACAGTTTTCCTTACACTTACACTAGATCTTGGCAAGGAGATAACATTGGCACTTGAAGGTTGGAACAACCTCTCAAAGAAAATTCTAGGAAAGAGGAAAATGATAATAAAGGAAGAAAATTTGATGAAGCCTTTAGTAATTAATAGTCAAGATCCAAGGAAAGGTAATAGGATTTTCAGAGAGATATTAACCTAATTTATGTTCAAGTAGGGATAAATCATTTCCTTGATGTTCCATGCACCACTGATGGCGCGGGCATTGATATCAAGCTAGTAGTAGTGGCCCTCATGATCGTTTTCATTTATGGAGGTGTTTGTAAACCTAGCCTTTATGATGGTTTCTTGTCAACCTATGTCAACCTAAGGTGTTTTCCAAGAAGTGATTTGAGGAGTCAATTATGGTTGCATTGATGAAAACAAATATGGAGGATTTGACATGATGATCAATTGAATATGTTTGGAGGCTTTTCCATGATGTTTAAAGGCTTCATATGATGTTTTATAGGATCTACATGTTTGGTATATGTTTGAAGGGGCGCATTCTTAGGTTCAGGAGGAGCGGAAACATGTGTGACTAATATTTTGGCTTGAATTTACGGTGAGGCGGGTATCTAGTGGAAAACCTACGTTATGATGCTAGTAATAGTTTTTTTTCTCAATTTTTTCTGATATGAGGATCAAAGTATTGTTTTAGCTATTGTAATAGAGCAGAGATTATTGATGTGCTTGTGTTGGAGGGGTTTTTATTAGAGAGTATTTTTTTTTAGATATAGCAGGTTTTGTTGGAGATCATGTATTCAAAGTTTAATTATGAGCAGTTTGATATTGTCATTCCAATATGAAAGTGGATGAAATGAGCCTCACAAATGTTTGATTGTAGATGATCAGGAGCTCAGGACCAGGTGTCGTAAAATGGTCTATAATGAAAGTGCTCAGAACTGGTTGGAACCTGAACGACCGGATAGTGCTCGTCTTCCTGATTCCGGCGCCACGAACGGTTCGAAAAATGGTCTCCGTATGCAAAAGTTATTCAAGTTCAAAGCTTTGTCAATTTTATTAAAAAAAATGGCAAATTGGACTTTGGAAAATTTTTATTAAAAAAAGAATATTCCACAGAATATTCTGGGAATATTCCGTGGAATATTCCGCAGAATATTCTGGGGAATATTCCATATTCCAGCCAATGGTAGGGCGCCACGTGGCTAGCCCGGAGGCCGCCACGTGGCCCCAAGCTCTCAATTTGAAAATGGCGCTTTTCAAAAATTTTATTATGGCGCGGATGGGATTCTAACCCGCGACCGCATGGTTACAATCCATGTGTTTTACCGTTAGGGGCCGCTGGATGCATTTGTTGTTTTATGCGACGATTAATATTTGTCAGGTGTGGCTGTTTGGCTAAGCCAGAAAGGGGCCAGCCTCCCTACGGCCGCCCCTTATTCATATGACCACGCGCTGGAGAAACTGCACTTGGTGGCTCGGCTAACACGCGGCTAAAACTTGGATTATGTTATAGCAGTTGTTATATTTATTAAACTAAGCCATGTGATATGGCGTTTAAAATAAAACGTTTAAATTTGTTAACCAACACATATGAACGTGCCTTTAACAATAATATTTAATGCGCTTAACCGTGCGTATAAGAATTGCGCTTCCGCTATCTATTTTTGGCGCTTTCCACCATTTTCTTGGGCGCCTTAACCGCAGATTTCACAATTAGTGGAGTTTCCCAAGGTGAAACTGGCAGTTTAGTAAATGTGGCATAACTTCTGCTAGGAGAGGTCTTTGAAGACGATTTTTTTTTTGATTTTGGGTCTCTTCGACCTTCTGAAGCCATTGGCATAGGTTTCACAGCCATCTGAGGCCGTTTGCAGGTGATTTTTCTCCGTGGAAGTTCCAGGAGTCACTAGGGCCAAATCAGAGTGGGAGCTGCATTGGGAATTGTGCAGCCAGTTTATGTGGAACGAAGGTCATTCCTGAAGTTTTTCAGCAGTCTGAATCCATTTCTACAGCTCGTTTTTCCTTTTGAGGAATTCTTCTCACTATTTAGCTTCAGGGAAGCTTTCAAGGCCAAGAGGGCCATTTCAGTGTTGGAGCTGTTTGGGGACTATGTTCTTCCATTTTTGGTGATTCAAAAGTCTGTTTCGATATTTTCGACCTTCGATTCTAATGGCGGAGGTTTCGGAGACAATTGGTTATCTTCACCTCGAGAATTCTCATGCAAGTCTAAAAGGGCCACGAAATTGAGGGAAAAGTCTTGTGGCAATTGCAAATTTCCTTGTTTAGTGTTTGGGAAAGAGCATGTTCGGCTAATTCCTATCTTCTTCTTCGATTACGTATTTACAGTCAGATCTGTCTTTCGAGACATTCTTATTCTTGTATTAGCCTTTGTAGCATTTTTAATACAAGAGGACAAGCCTAGTTTGAGAGGCTTGGTCCAGCAGATGTAGCCCAGAGAAGGGGGTGAATTGCTTATCATTTTGATGTCTTTATTTGCTGAAGATGATATGCTAAACAAAACTGATATAAATTGTTAAACAACAAATATACATAACTTTCATATACACATAATCACCTACTCAGCTGCAGAAAGTTATTTGTCTTATTCCGCAAGACATCAAATTTCAAGTATGTGAATGTCAAAGACTTCTAAGTGTTTACATATTATTTCCTTAGGGAGAGTCTGTAGAGGGCCAGGTAGCCTCCGGATTCATCCTTTCCTAGAAAGGTGAAACATCCGGTGAATGCCCCTACAGTCCATCTCTGTATAGGAAATAGTTTATTCTCACATTTTCAGAGGTCACTTGGAGTGTATAGCTCAATTTGAAATTATGGGAAATGGATACCTTGCACCCTCAAACAAGTACATTCCATTTTCAGATCAGATGGTATCAGAGCACCAGGTTTGCTTGACTGACATCACTAGCTAGATTGTGTAGCTTGAAAGGTGTCTTAAGCAGTGTTGAAGATTGACTGCTTTATTATTCTGCAAACTACTTGTTGTTTGAGTTTGCTGAAGCTCTTTTGTTCATTTTCATAATGACAACTTCCATAAGCAAGGACATACCGTTGAAAGGTATTGGACTCTGAATCCAACAATGCTTCCACAAAAGTTGAAGAAGTGGGAGAAAGAGTATGGCAAGAATGGGAAGGAAATTTCCATCATTGATATGTGTCAGGATGATACACATGTTGATATTGATGTGCAGTTAAAGGAATCACCTTTGAAATGGATTGGTAAGAAATGGTTAGAATTCTTATCCAATTAAAGTTGCATGTCTTTTGATTGAATGCATTATCTTTGTTAAGGAATGCAAGTTGCAGGATGGAAAAGTTGAGTATGAGACTCACTCTATCTTAGTGAAAGTTATTTACATTTCAGCTTTGAAAGTACATGTACATGTGATTGAGGATCTTGTACTTATGATGGTACTTAAGAGAAAGTTGAAGGATAAACTGCATGCATGAGAATGAGATGCATGAGCACAGGGATCATGATGATTTCCTTGTATTTTAAACATGAGAAATGATGAAGTGTTTCATCTTTGTAAAAGCCTTTTCATTTGGGAGGCAGTTCTTCTTCTGGAATGGAGGTGCCTTGGATGGGCATCGTGACAGTTGGCAAGTCCACATATTCAGGGGAATATTTCAGCTCATATATCAGCAAGTTTCATTGCTGGTTCCTGCAATTTCAGATTTGTCTGGCGAAAGAACTTGGTCGGGATTCGACAAGTACTTGGCGTATGCAGCAAAAAGTCGCCATGATGACAGTTAGCAAGGCAGGACATTTTTGGGCATTAGTATGCTATTTTGGCTGACTGGAAGAGGATATTTCTGTTCCTCAAGTGCTGTATAGTTCAGTGCAGAGATTCAGTAAGCTTTTGGGGACCAAAAGCCTTCTCATTTGGGAGGTGTGATCAGGAGCTCAGGACCAGGTGTCGTAAAATGGTCTAAAATGAAAGTGCTCAGAACTGGTTGGAACTTGAACGACCGGATAGTGCTCGTCTTCCTGATTCCGGCGCCGTGAACGGTTCGAAAAATGGTCTCCGTATGCAAAAGTTATTCAAGTTCAAAGCTTTGTCAATTTTATTAAAAAAAATGGCAAATTGGACTTTGGAAAATTTTTATTAAAAAAAGAATATTCCACAGAATATTCTGGGAATATTCCGTGGAATATTCCGCAGAATATTCTGGGGAATATTCCATATTCCAGCCAATGGTAGGGCGCCACGTGGCTAGCCCGGAGGCCGCCACGTGGCCCCAAGTCGGAATTTGAAAATGGCGCGTTTTCAAAAATTTTATTATGGCGCGGATGGGATTTGAACCTGCGACCGCATGGTTACAATCCATGTGTTTTACCGTTAGGCCGCGGATGCATTTGTTGTTTTATGTGCGGACGGATTAATATTTGTTGTGTGTGGTTGTTTGGGCGGGGCCCGTAAAGGGGCCAGCCCTTACGGGCCAGCCCCTTATTCATATGACCACGCGGCAGAGAACCAGACCCTAAGGCTCGGCGCGCACGCGGTTTTCAAAACTTTAGATTATGTTATAAAGTGGGTTGTTATATTTATTAAACGGTTGCCATGTGATATGGCGTTTTAAAATAAAACGTTTAAATTTGTTAACCGCCGACATATGAACGTGCCTAACAATAATATTTAATGCCAGTTTAACCGTGCGGATAAGAATTGGCAGTTCCGCCTATTTTGGCGCCTTTCCACCATTTTGGCGCCCTTAACTGCAGTATTTCCACATTTGGTGGAGTTTCCCAAGGGGAAAGAGGCAGTTTACTAAAGAGGCCATAACTTTTGATAGGAGGCCTTTGAAGACTATTTTTTTTTTTGATTCTGGGTCTCTTCGACCTTCTGAAGCCATTGGCACAGGTTTCACAGCCATCTGAGGCCGTTTTCAGGTGATTTTTCTCTGTGGAAGTTCCAGGAGACACCAGGGCCAAATCAGTTTGGGAGCTACATTGGGAATTGTGCAGCCATTTTATGTGGAACGAAGGTCATTCCTGAAGGTTTTCAGCATTCTGAATCCATTTCTACAGCTCGTTTTTCCTTTTGAGGATTTCTTCTCACCGTTTAGCTTCAGGGAAGCTTTCAGGGCCAAGAGGGCCATTTCAGTGTTGGAGTTGTTTGGGGACTATGTTCTTCCATTTTTGGTGATTCAAAAGTCTGTTTCTGATATTTTCGACCTTCTGATTCTAATGGCAGAGGTTTCAGAACCAATTGAGGTTATCTTCACCTCGAAATTCTCCATTCAAGTCTAAAGGGCCACCAAGGACAATTGGGGAAAAGTACTGTAGCAGGTACAAATTTCACTGTTTAGTGTTTGGGAAAGAGCATGTTCAGCTAATTCCTATCTTCTGATTCTGTATTTACAGTCAGATCTGTCTTTCGAGACATTCTTATTCTTGTATTAGCCTTTGTAGCATTTTTAATACAAGAGGACAAGCCTAGTTTGAGGGGCTTGGTCCAGCATATGTAGCCCAGAGAAGGGGGTGAACTGCTTATCATTTTGATGTCTTTATTTGCTGAAGATGATATGCTAAACAAAACTGATATAAATTGTTAAACAGCAAATATACATAACTTTCATATACACATAATCACCTACTCAGCTACAGAAAGTTATTTGTCTTATTCCGCAAGACATCAAGTTTCAAGTATGTGAATGTCAAAGACTTAAGTGTTTACATATTTCCTTAGAGCGGTGCAGCAGAGGCCAGGTAGCCTCTGGAACTCATCCTCTCTTTAGAGGTGACATGTCCAGTGAATGCCCCTACAGTCCATCTGTGTATGGGAAATAGTTTGTTCTCACATTTTCAGAGGTCACTTGGAGTGTATAGCTCAATTTGAAATTATGGGAAATGGATACCTTGCACCCTCAAACAAGTACATTCCATTTTCAGATCAGTAGAGATCATAGATTTAATATGAAATATTGTGAAACATGATCCACAAAAGGATCTTGAAGTTTGGGGTCTTCAACGAGCAAGTGATAGCTATCATTTTAAAGGAGTAGCGACATCCTTCACGTAGTGCCTTAAGAACTTGGGAGTGGTGGGTTCCATCTAGTGGTGGGTGGATAGTGCAGTCGTGGTTGTACCAGACCTATTGAGAGTGGTGGATTCTGTCTAGTGGTGGGAAGATAGTGCAGTCGTGGTTGTACCATACTTATTAAGAGTGGTGGCTTCCATCAGGTGGTGGTTTGCAATGTTAAGGGAGTGGTAGCTTAAATTTCATACAAATTATGGCCTAGAGTAAGTAACAGCTCGCATAATTGTCAAGTTGTGGCTTGGAAAATGGTGGTGGCTAGCGACTAGGTAAAGACGAATTTATATAATGAAAGAAGAGTGAAGAAGAGCATTTGATGCATTTCTCCCTTTGGGTTTCTAGCTTACATATAGTGTCACTTGTGCATGATGATATGATTTTTTTGTTGTTTCTCATGGTTATTTGTTAATTTTATAGTTTCTCATATGGATTACTTGTTGCTTATGGTTCATGGTTATGCATATATATTCCTACATGTTATGTTTCTCTTGAATGAATGAATTAAGGTTTGTGATAAGAAGGAAAAAATTGGTAGAAATATCTCATAAGGCATACTGTTAATTCACCTCCCCCTCTCAGTGTTGTTAAGGATTTCGAGAAAGTGTTATAAGAGAGGGGGAGATCATCAATTTTAAAACCCTCTATTGATTAGGAATTTAAGGAGGATGTTATCACTCTAATAATTCCCAAAGTTGTGAGATTTTGATTTTATAGTTTAAAGAATATTATAGGTAACGAGAGACCTAATTTTGAGCTTTAGGATGTAGCCTTCCTAAGGCTTAGAGAGGGCTCTCTCTGTAAGATTTAACTTTGTTTTTATGTTTGATTTTAGGCTAGTTATATAGGAAAAATTTTCTTTGGGGTTTTGATTGGTTTTGGTGGGAAAATCACTTAATGAGATGGATAGTTCTGAGTATGTAATCCATTGGTTAGATGGAGTCAATGTGTCAAGTAGAAAGATCAGGATCAAGGGCTAAAGTCAAGTATAAAAAAGGCAAGATAGCCGAGTCACTAAAGATCTTCAAAGGTTGATTGGTGAAGTGGTTTTAATCGGGATAAAGAGAAATTAAGAATTCTTTGATCCGGATAAGGAGTGAGAAGGTAGGGGTAAATTGAAATTAGGGAGAAATTAAGGGTTCCCTAGTCTAGATATCAACAGAAAACATTGAAATGAAAACCAATGAAAAACAAAGTGCTTTTAACAAATTCTGATATAACAATTACTGATTTCACATTTAAATTTAGAATAAATTTATGAATGGATGAAAAACATAAGAAAATTAATAGATAATAGTAGAAAGTACTTCACTTCAATGGCCCAACACATGAATCTAGTAATACAATGCTTTATTCCTTGAAATGTAGTCTTCTGACTTGAGCTTGATTACAAAAACCCTTAGGTTCAGAATGTTCCAGCTATAGAAATCTTCAGCAATGAATCCACACTAATACTTCAAATGATGAATTATTTATACAAAATGTAATAAAAAATATCCTAAAATAGTCCTAGAAATGTTTTTTGGAAAATAAAATATATTTTTTCAAAAATATAGTGACAATTGCCTAAAAAACTTCCAAGGTGTCCTGTTTATTGAAATTAAATAGTAATTTTGTTGGATTTGGGGTAGCTAGTTGTTTATCTATATTTAACATTGGAAATTTGATCTTTAATTGGTTTTGAAGCTTTAGCTGTCACCTGATACTCTTTAAATAATACACTTTAAGCTTTGATACTCTTTAAATTGTTGTTTTGACTATTTTACTACTCTAAATTTTTTTTGTTTACTGTGTGAAAACATCACTCTGTTTTTTCATCTTCTTTCACTGAAAATTGCCTTTTTAATGTAAATTTGTCAGCTTCTGCCAAAACTCTTCTTCTGGTAACTTAATCTTTGTGAGTTTTCTGAAATTCTCATCTGCTTCAGTGTACCTTACAAATGTGGGCTTAACTACAAAGAGGTGGTTTATCTCATGTTAAAAATAAAACAAGTTTTCAATACTTTTGTGCTACACTTTACCTGTGGGAACTCCTTGCCAATTTGATTTACTCACTTGTTCTTTTGAAAAGTATCTTATCTTCTTGTTGTAATCTTCTTGCTTCATCAGTTTATCATTGATAATAAGAATATTTTGCAAGCATTGTTGTCTTAATGTGTCAAACTTAATGATGAATCTAGTTATGGCCATGTACATATTTTGACATTTCTCTTCTAACTAGTTCATTAAGATTTTCTTTGAAAGCACCTTTCTTACCTCAAGAATTGTTTCAATTATGTCAGTTATTCCTATCTCATCCAATTATTTCTTTTTTTTAGTATTGAGAAACTTGATTATTTCTTGGGCTTCTTCAGGTTTAGCACCTAGCTCTTCTTTTGTCTTCCATATTTCTTCTTTGGTTGCCTTAAGCAAGTCCTTCTAATCATAAATCACTTGAATTGATGGCCAAGTATCATTGATTGACTCAATGATCTTGGACCATAGCTGATTTTGATGTAGGCTATTGAATATCTAATTAAACTGAGAGGGGGGGGGGGGGGGTGAATCAGTTTAATACATTGCTGATCTTTTAAACTTTTCAATAAACTTATTTACACCTTCATTTCAAAATCTATTTGATGTGAGAGTAATCTTAGAATGTAATCTGAAAGTATTAGTTTAATAGAGCAGTAGACTTAATTTGAGAGAAGTAGGTATTAAGCAAATGATACATATCAGATCAATACATAAATATCATGCACAGAGACACCAGATATAAGTGGAAACCCATAAAGGGAGAAAACCACATCTTATTATTGTTGTGATGCAAAGGCAAGCTCCAACTCCCTCTCACCACTGTTTTTCTGCAGGCACCAACCTACAGGAGGCTCCTATCTCAATTCTGCAAGCTACAACTTGCAAGGAAGCACCAACTCCCTTCAGTTTTCTGCAGGCACCAACCTACAGGAGGCTCCAACCTCAGTCAGCTACAACTGATGACTATCAAGCTGCAACTTGATAGGGAAGCTCCAACTTCCTCAATTTATCAAACTAAACGTTTGCTGATTTACCTCAGATATCAGCCCTGTTCTGTAGCTTCTCCTTTTGTTCTGTTTTTTTTTTTTTTAATCTTCTCTGTCTTACTCTTCTATATTCTTCCTTCTCTCGATTTACTCTCTCTTCATCTTTTTTTGAATATCAAGATGATATTATTTATAGATTTTCTCACATGACTGTTTGTATTCTGCTTGGAATTCGAAATGGAAAGTCATGTCTCTTTGCCTTCTGCCTTCTTACTCCTTTTATCAGCTTACTCATAAATTATAACTGTAGGTGTCAATTTTAACATTATAGTGGGAGTTTGTTTTCTCTCGGAGACTTGCCAATGCATCACAAACAATAAAAACAATTAAAACATTTACATTCGAATTACAATGTGAATTCCAGCTCACTTATTTTGTCTCTTGGTTTGCTGCGCATTTGTCTTTTCTGTGACTGTGTTTTGACTCTTTTATGCTCTGTATGCTTTTCTGTCCTCTGCTGTAGTGTATTTTCTGTATACATGTAACAGTGCTTTTATATCAGTGCCTCTTAGAAAAAATACGTGACTGCTGACTTGCAACAAGTGTCTTGTTGATGTGGAACATTCCGCAAGCGGAACAGACATATATCATAGTCATTGTATATTTATAATCGCCCTCCCGTTAAGCTGAGGCCCGTGGGTCTACAGACCACATGGCTTATCGCAACAGCGTTATATATATATATATATATATATATAACAACGCCTTTTCATATATATATAAGTAATTTCAACACTCGGCATACATACAAACTTCCTTTTAAAAAGACTTAAATCAATTCTCGACATTATATAATAAAAACTCTTTAAACAAATAAGAACTTCTTTCGGGCTCACTCGCCGATCTTTTTCGATGCGATGTATCACTCCTCAGCCTCTTTCGATTGCGATTATTCACTGTTATGGTGAAAATTCAAACATATATCAGTCTTGGCTTATAAACCCATCGGGTCCGGCCTTTCAATCGCAATCGCAAATCTTTGTTAACATGTTCCGGAACTCAAACCTATCAAGTCACAATTTATCAGTCCATCGGGTCCGATTCTCAATCGCAACGCAACTTTCTGTTGTGATGTTTTGATGCTCCACTTTACCTCCGATGCGATTGACCATGGAACTAAAACATTTGTTAGTCATAATTTATAAGCCCATCGGGTCCGGGGTTCAATCGCAATCGCAAGTCTTTAACATATGTTCCGATTGACCAGTGCCAATGCGATTTGACCGTAACTCAAATATGTATTAACCACCGTTTATACACCCATCGGGTCCAGAACTTCAAACAAATGCAATCGGGGCGCATAATAGAAAAGTTTCGATTGCGATCAGAACACGGATGCAATTTTCATCTATTAACTCCTGCTTATAACAGGATCGGGTCCGCCATTTCAATCGCAGCGTTTTACAAAAGACATGCGATTGGGAACTCAGATGCGATTAGCATCTATTAACTCCTGCTTATAACAGGATCGGTTCTACCATTTCAATCGCAGCGTTTTACAAAACACATGCGATTGGGAACTCGGATGCGATTAGCAATTAACTGTGGTATATAGCTCAATCGAGTCCGGCCTTTAATCGGAGCACATAACAAAACTCCGCCGATTGAACCTTTTCTCCGATTGCGATTGGGGAGGGGTCCCACCTTATAAGCCATTTCGTTTTGATAGAGCCTTTGGTTAAAGTGCTCCGCTTGTATATAACTGATATATATGCTTATATATATTTTTCCGCTGGAGTGAAGCGATTCCCGGAATAATGTTTGTATTTGTTATATGTGCTCCACCGGTTGGAGAGTGCGATTCCCAGAATATGGTTCTGTATTATATGTGTAATGCCGAGCTGGAGTCTGCGATTCCCAGAATAAGATTCGTGTTCTATAACGCCGATTGGAGTGTGCGATTCTCGGAATATGGTTATGTATTATATGCCACTGGAGTGAAGCGATTCTTGGAATTTTGTAACGGCTCTCTGCCTCTCTCTCTGCCTCTGCTCCGCCGGTTGGAGAGTGCGATTCCCGGAATTTTGTAACTACTCTCTGCCTCTGTCTCTGCTTCTGTAACTCTGCCTCTGTCTCTATCTTTCGATAACGGTTCCTCACTATGATTCTATGACTGTTACATTTTGACTTTCTTCTTGCTGCCTCTATTGCTTTCGCTGTGCCTCTCTTGCCTTCCTTTTCCATCAATGACAATATTTCCAACAGTCTCCCCCTTTGGCATTGATGGCAATCCACTTTCTATGTTTTCTTTCTCTTTCTCTTGTTGCTTGCTCTTCCTGTTTGCTATTTTTTCTTCCTCCCCCTTTGACATAAATGGAAAAGGATGACTCCTCATCCCTCCGTATGGGTTCTGTCGTTGTATTTCCTTTCTCTGAGTTATGTTTAGGTCCTCTTCTGCCGAAATTGGACTATGTTGTGTTTCATTTGTAGTGCCTGTAATATGTGCTAGATTGCAGACAGAGATGATGCATTTTATGATTGAAAGGTTCTTGTTGCTTCTGAATGCTGATAATATTGATAATGCTGATCCTATGGACTTGTTTTATGCTTATCTTGCTGGCTGTTCTCCCCCTGGAATGATATCTTCGTTTTGTTCTCCCCCTGAGACTGTACCTTCTCTTCATATTAGAGAATAGTATCTACATATACTACCCCTAGTTTGTCTCTCAAGTATTCGAATGGTTCTCTGACAAGCGGTTTGGTAAATATATCTGCTATCTGTTCTTTCGTTGATACATAGTCCAGTTTAACTATCTTCTGAGCCACTTGTTCTCGGAGAAAATGATACTTGATTGGTATATGTTTAGTTTTTGAATGAAGCACAGGATTTTTAGATATACTTAAAGCACTTGTATTATCACATTTGATTGAGATAGGTTCATTAATGCTTACCTTCATGTCTTGAAGAGTTTGCTTCATCCACATGACTTGTGTACAACATGCTGCTGCTGCTATATATTCTGCTTCAGCTGTAGACAGAGATATGGATGTTTGTTTCTTGCTTAGCCATGCCACCAAACTTTCTCCTAGATAGAATGCACCTCCACTTGTACTCTTCCTGTCATCCACACAGCTGGCCCAATCTGCATCTGTGTACGCTGTTAAGGTGAAGCTCTTGCCTTTAGGATACCAAAGCCCATATTGTGCTGTTCCTTGTAGATATCTGAGTATTCATTTTACTGCCAGAAGATGGTTTTGTTTAGGTGCTGCTTGATATCTTGCCACTAGTCCTACTGCTAGCATGATGTTTGGTCTTGAAGCTGTCAAGTACAGCAGGCTTCCTATCATGGATCTATAGAGTTTTTGATCTACATCTGCAGACCTATCATCAGCACACAGCTTGCATCCCGTGATCATGGGGGTTGTCATTGGTTTGCAGTCCTCCATTTTGAAATTTTTCAGCATTTCTTTTAAGTATTTTTCTTGAGAAATGAATGTCCCAGTGTTCTTTTGCTAAATTTGCAGTCCCAAGTAGAAACTGAGTTCTCCAATCATAGACATTTCAAACTCTATTTTCATCTCATCAGCAAACCCTTTTGTTAGTTCATCTTTGTTGCTTCCAAACATAATGTCATCAACATATACAACAACAATTAGGAGTTCATTTTCATGCGCTTTTATGTATAGATTGCTGTCTACTCCACCTCTCTTAAAAACCTGTTTTTGCAAATATTTGTCCAGTCTTGAGTACCAAGCACGAGGAGCCTGTTTCAGTCCATATAGGGCCTTCTTCAGTCTGCACACATAGTCTTCTTTGTCTGTCAATGAGAAGCCTTCTGGTTGTTCCATGTACACTTCTTCTTCTAGATCTCCATTAAGAAAAGAAGACTTTACATCCATTTGATATACCCTGAAGTCTTGATAGCATGCAAATGCCAGGAACATTCTGATAGCTTCCATTCTGGCCATATGGAAAACAAGTTCCCCCCATCATAATAATTCCTTCTTTTTGTGAGAGTATCCTCATGGATCACTGCTTTATTCCTGATTACTTGTCCTTCCTCATTCATTTTGTTTTTGAATACCCATTTTGAACCAATGATATTTTTCTCAATAGGTCTAGGAACTAGTTCCCAGGTATTGTTCTTCTCAATTTGGTCCAATTCTTCATTCATTGCTTTTACCCAATACTTGTCCTTGCTGGTTTCTTCAAATTTCTTTGGCTCTATTTGTGATAACATGGCTATGTATACTTCTTCTGTTTGTTCTGTTAGCTGCCTTCTTGTCTGGACTCCTGCTTTCTTGTCTCCTATGATCTGATCTTCAGGATGATTCTTCTGAGTGTATCTTGAGGGGGTTTTGAGGCCTGCACTTACATCATCTATTGTCTGCTTTGCTTGTCATAATCTTTGATCCTCTCTTTCTATGGTTTATTGCGACAATATGTCCGTATTTTGTATTGTTTAAAGTTCTTCACCAAATCTCATACATCAATACTTTCAACTATCTTCAAGGATCTTTGTTGTAGCACCCATATCTTGCTTTTAAACACATCCCTGAAAATCCCTTCATCCCGCTTACCGTTACCCCTTCCTGGTTTTCACTATTATTCTTGCAGGTAATACCATAACAAAGACTCAAATGTTTTTTTGAAGCTAGCTTTCATGCCAGTTCAGTGGAGCTCTGTCACCGCTTTTGGCCTTAAGTGAGCTTTATTGGACAGATATGTACCATCGGTGCACTGCCTTCAAGCCTTAAGGTTTGAGCAATATTATTCTCTTGCATCATAGCTCTGGCTATTTTTTGTACATACCTGTTTTGTCTATCTGCTACTCCATTATGCTGAGGTGTCCCTGCAATAGTAAATTGTTGCTTTATTCCATGTTCATTACATAGGTCTACAAAGTCATAATCTGTGAATTCTCCTCCTCCGTCTGATCTGATACATTTCAACTTGCATCCAGTTTGATTTTCTGCTAATGCTTTGAATATCTTAAATTTTTCCAATGCTTCTCATTTATTTTTGAGAAAGGCAACCCATGTCATTATGGAGAAGTCATCTATTATCAGCATGAAATAGGATTCTCCACTTGGTGTTCTAGTTCTAGCAGGTCCACACAGGTCCATGTGCACAAGCTGGAGTGGTCTTCTTGTTGACAACTCCTCTTTAGATTTAAAGGATGTGCGAGTCTGTTTCCCTAATTGAGAAGATTTGCATATAGTACTTGAAGGCCTTTTTATTTCTGGCATGTCTTTGACAGCTTTCTTCTTGCTCAATTTGATGATATGGTCAAAGCTGAGATGTCCCAATCTCCCATGCCACAACCATGACTCCTCAAGTTTGCTAAGACATGTGCCTCATCTTCCTCTTTCTGCACTTTGATAAGGCATTGTTCCTTCTGCTTCCAATACCCTTGAGCAAGAGTCTTTCCACAGTTAATTCGATCATACAATCTTGTGCTTCTAAAAAGAACCTCACACCCTTTGTCACACATCTCACTCGATATTCTCGTAATTTTTTCATCTGTCTGCAAAAATATACGTCTCAGGTTTTTCCTCCCACAGTTTGTTCAGCTCGGGATCGAGCTCTTTTCCTTGATCTTTTCATGATTTAATAATATAAAAATAACATTGCCAGATTTCTTTGTATCAAGAGTTATAAACCCTGCTTCGTCTCCACCATGTGTTTGGAGTACCACCCATTCAAGTACCAATCAGTTACATCTTGAGGTTAGAGTTTCTGTGTCACATTTATTCACTTTCTTTATCCACTGGAGGCCCCCTTTTGTTTGGTATCTTTGGTGAGGTGATGAATTATATCCCTTTAGAGAACACTTGGAAGATATATGCCCAATTTTATTGCATATACAACATTTGATTATATTTTTTGCAGAATTGTGAGCATGAACAAAATTGCTTTGACTCATAAACCTCCTTGAGGTATTGAACATCAGTCTTTGTCCATACTTTCTACATTCAATAATTTTATGGCCAAATTCCTTACAATAAAAACAATACCCATAGAAATTATTTGCATACCTGATGTAAGATTGTTTTCTCCATTTGTTTGTTTGAGATAGCCTCTTCACTGTTTGCATCTTTTGCAGGTCTGAATTACTCTTCTTTGCATAACAATATGCAGCAGTGTGTCCAGGCTTGTGGCAGACATAGCGGGTGGCATTCTTCATAGGAGGGAAGAATTTCCTCTGATGACTTCCAAATTTGATATACTTAGGGGCATATGATTCTTTATATGCCATCTTAGTATTCATTATATTCCTTGTTACTAGAGATTTCTTCTGATCTTTGTCATTCTTATTACATGTTTCTTCTTTTATAGGAATGGTCTGGGCTTCTTCATCAGTTTTCATTGCTTTTACAAAAATTATATTTTTGTCTTCCTTTTCTTTGCCTTTACTCGATTCTCCTTCATAGCCTATTCCTGTTTTTATCACTGGGGATCTTTGAGCAACCAGGATATCATTCAACTTGCTAGAGCTTGTTGGTAGAGAAGAGTTGATAACCACTGTCCTTTTAGCATTTTCTAGTTTCTTCCTGAGACCTACCACTTCTTCCTCCAACTTCTCTTGTTCTTGGGTTTTATCCTTGATTTGCTGAAGTAACATATCTTCTATCTTCTTGGCTTCTTCAAGCCTTACCTTTAGCAGCATGAGGACTTCTGAATTTTGTTCTTCTTTCACACATTTGAGGAGAATCTCTTTTTGTTTTCTACATTTTAGTTTGAGTCTCTCAATCTCCTCCAGAGCACTTCTTAGCTCCCCCTCGAGGTCGACTTCCCCTTCTTCTTCTTCATCTTCTAGTAGGAGTCCCTCAAGATCTTCTATGGCCATCAATAAAAAATCTGAGGTTCCTTCTTCACTTGAGGGTTCATCTGAATCTTCATATGTACTGCTGTCTTGTTGAGCATAGAAATATTTTCTGCTGAACTTCCTTCCCTTCTGCCAGTTCTTTGATTTATTCTTTTCTGACTCTTGAGCCTGATTCCTTGCTTTCTTGTGAGGACACTTAGTAGCATAGTGTCCAACTCTTCCACAGTTAAAGCACTTGAAAGGAAGTTTAACTTTGTATTTACCTGAACCTCTATCCAGTTTCTTGACAAATTTTGCTTCTTCTTCATCTGAGCAAGAGCATATTTCTTCCTCTTCTTCTTTCTTATTTTTTGTTTTAAAGGCTGCTTCCCTCGAACTTGGTTTCTTCTGTGAGAGCCTCATTTCATAGGCTGTTAGATTTCCAAGTAGCTGGTTCATGGTCAAAGTCTCCCAATCCGCTGTCTCTTCTATTGCAGACACCTTGGGATTAAATCTAGATGGGAGTGATCTTAGAATCTTTTGCACAACTATACTTTCTGGTATGGTTTCTCCAAGAGCTTTCATATTGTTAACAATTTCTGCAACTTTTAAGAAGAAGCTGCCAACATCTTCATCATCATTCATTTTTAAGTTTTCAAACCGGGCTCTATATACTTGAAGTTTGGCAGTTTTTACTTTCTGGTCTCCCTCATGTATGTCTTCAAGAGTATCCCATATTTTCTTGGCAGTGTCTTTGTGCATTACTTTAATAAACTCTGCTTCACATAATCCATTCAAGATGGCATTCATGGCTTTTGCATTAGCTACAAAGCTTTCTTTAGCTTCTTTTTCTGTATCAGTTGATTTCGGGGCATATCCTAATTCCACAGCAGCCCAGACTTCTATTCCTAGAGACATTATGTATGTCTTCATTCCGATTTTCCAGAAAGCATAATTTTCACCAGTGAAGAAAGGGGCTTTATTGGTTGAGCATCCTTCTTTACTAGCCATCTTGGGAACCTAGGATCTCCTTTCAGTTGTTAGACTTGTACAAAGGAACCGACTTTGATACCAATTATTGAATCTCTAATTAAACTGAGAGGGGGGGGTGAATCAATTTAATACATTCCTGATCTTTTAAACTTTTCAATAAACTTATTTACACCTTCATTTCAAACTCTATTTAATGTGAGAGTAATCTTAGAATGTAATTTGAAAGTATTAGTTTAATAGAGCAGTAGACTTAATTTGAGAGCAGCAGGTATTAAGCAAATGATACATATCAGATCAATACATAAATATCATGCACGGAGACACCAGATATAAGTGGAAACCCATAAAGGGAGAAAACCACATCTTATTATTGTTGTGATGCAAAGGCAAGCTCCAACTCCCTCTCACCACTGTTTTTCTGCAGGCACCAACCTACAGGAGGCTCCTACCTCAATTCTGCAAGCTACAACTTGCAAGGAAGCACCAACTCCCTTTAGTTTTCTGCAGGCACCAACCTACAGGAGGCTCCAACCTCAGTCAGCTACAACTGACGACTATCAAGCTGCAACTTGATAGGGAAGCTCCAACTTCCTCAATTTATCAAACTGAAAGTTTGTTGATTTACCTCAGATATCAGCTCTGTTCTGTAGCTTCTCCTTCTGTTCTGCTTTTCTTAATCTTCTCTGTCTTACTCTTCTATATTCTGCCTTCTCTCGATTTACTCTCTCTTCATTTAAAAAAAAAAACTCACTCTGCATATCAAGATGATATTATTTATAGATTTCCTCACATGACTGTTTGTATTCTGCTTGGAATTTGAAATGGAAAGTCATGTCTCTTTGCCTTCTGCCTTCTTACTCCTTTTATCAGCTTACTCAGAAATTATAACTGTAGGTGTCAATTTTAACATTACAGTGGGAGTTTGTTTTCTCTCGGAGACTTGCCAATGCATCACAAACAATAAAAAAAATTAAAACATTTACATTCGAATTACAATATGAATTCCAGCTCACTTATTTTGTCTCTTGGTTTGCTGCGCATTTGTCTTTTCTGTGACTGTGTTTTGACTCTTTTCTGCTCTGTATGCTTTTCTGTCCTCTTCTGTAGTGTATTTGCTGTATACGTGTAACAGTGCTTTTATATCAGTGCCTCTTAGAAAAAATACGTGACTGCTGACTTGCAGCAAGTGTCTTATTGATGTGGAACATTCCGCAAGTGGAACGGACATATATCACAGTCATTGTATATTTATAATCGCCCTCCCATTAAGCTGAGGCCCGTGGGTCTATAGACCACATGGCTTATCACAACAGCGTTATATATATATATATAACAACGGCTTTTCATATATATATAAGTAATTTCAACACTCAACATACATACAAACTTCCTTTTAAAAATACTTAAATCAATTCTCGGCATTATATAATAAAAACTCTTTAAAAAAATAAGAACTTCTTTCGGGCTCACTCGCCGATCTTTTCCGATGCGTTCTATCACTCCTCAGCCTCTTACGATTGCGATTATTCACTGTTATGGCGAAATTTCAAACATATATCAGTCTTGGCTTATAAACCCATCGGGTCCGGCCTTTCAATCGCAATCGCAAATCTTTGTTAACATGTTCTGGAACTCAAACCTATAAAGTCACAATTTATCAGTCCATCTGGTCCAATTCTCAATCGCAATCGCAAGTTTCTGTTGTGATGTTCCGATGCTCCACTTTACCTCCGATGCGATTGACCATGGAACTAAAACATTTGTTAGTCATAATTTATAAGCCCATCAGGTCCGGGCTTCAATCGCAATCGCAAGTCTTTAACATATGTTCCGATTGACCAGTGCCAATGCGATTTGACCGTAAGTCAAATATGTATTAACCACTATTTATACACCCATCGGGTCCGGAACTTCAAACAAATGCAATCGGGGCACATAATAGAAAAGTTCCGATTGCGATCAGAACACGGATGCGATTTGCATCAATTAACTCCTGCTTATAACAAGATCGGGTCCGCCATTTCAATCGTAGCATTTTACAAAAGACATGCGATTGGGAACTCGGATGCGATTAGCATCTATTAACTCCTGCTTATAACAGGATCGGGTCCGCCATTTCAATCGCAGTGTTTTACAAAAGACATGCGATTGGGAACTCGGATGTGATTAGCAATTAACTGTGGTATATAGCTCAATCGGGTCCATCCTTTAATCGGAGCACATAACAAAACTCCGCCGATTGAACCTTTTCTCCGATTGAGATTGGGGAGGGGTCCCACCTTATAAGCCATTTCGTTTTGATAGAACCTTTGGTTAAAGTGCTCTGCTTGTATATAACTGATATATATGCTTATATATATTTTACCGCTGGAGTGAAGCGATTCCCGGAATAATGTTTGTATTTGTTATATGTGCTCCGCCGGTTGGAGAGTGCGATTCCCGGAATATGGTTTTATATTATATGTGTAACGCCCGGCTGGAGTCTGCGATTCCCGAAATAAGATTCGTGTTGTATAACACCGGTTGGAGTGTGCGATTCCCGGAATATGGTTCTGTATTATATGCCGCTGGAGTGAAGTGATTCTCGGAATTTTGTAACTGCTCTCTGCCTCTGTCTCTGCCTCTGCTCCACCGGTTGGAGAGTGTGATTCCCGGAATTTTGTAACTGCTCTCTGCCTCTGTCTCTGCTTCTGTCACTCTGCCTTTGTCTCTATCTTCCGATAACGGTTCTTCATTGTGCTTCTATGACTGTTACGTTTTGACTTTCTTCTTGCTGCCTCTATTGCTTTCGTTGTGCCTCTTTTGCCTTCCTTTGCTACAGCGCTGCCTCTTTTGCCTGAGTGCTGCCGCCTTTACCTGAGTGCTGCCTCCTTTGCCATCAATGAAAATATTTCCAACATAGGCCATGGGCTCTTTTAAGGTTAATTATGTTTCTATATTTTTAAGCTGTTCACTTAACCTTTTGGCCTTTTGTTCCTCTTTTTTAGCATTTATCTGTGCTAATTTCTTGGCATCTTCCAAGTTATTGATTTGTTATTTAAATCCATTTATCTCATTATTATGTATTGACATGTATTCCATGGATTTAATGAGTTTTCTAGCCTCATCTGACTATTGAAATGCTAAAGTAGAAGATTTAGTGGCCGAAGTAGTGGAAGAAGTGACTGGCACTGTTGTGGCTAGTAGGACTTTTAGTGCCAAATATTTTGCTAGAGTTGAAGGAACTGTTGTTGTTACCATGGGAATGACTGTAGGAGGAACACTTTTAGTCTTTGTAGGTTCTTTTTCTTTGGATAAGCTTGTCCATCTCTATTTCCATCTCCTTGATTTGTGTTTTCATTTGTAGTATGAGACTCATCATCTCATCTTTTTGGTTTGATTATTACACAATCTCCTTAGCCTGTGGATGTTCTGTTAGAGGTAGTTTCACTTTCTTTCTGAGTGCTGCAATATCAACATTTTTCTTCTTTACCAATTCTTCTGCAACTTTCACATTAGCAGGGTCATACCCTATTTCAGTCACCAATTCTTCTAAAGACTTGATTCTGGTGTCTTTAGCATATGAAGAAGCTTTTTCAACCTTAAGCTCATCTCTTATATTTTTAAAAGTGTTTTGGAGCTTCTGGGCACTCATTTCTTTTGTGGTCATAGTAGAATAAAGAATTTTTGAGCTTTTCCTGTGGAACTCAATCTAATCCTAGGAATGAATGTCCTCGATTGGAATTTTAATATAAGCTCTCTTGTAATATGATGTTGTTGTAGGTTTAGGCACTTTTTGCTGTAGCATTGTCATTAGAAACCTTTTCTTTGTATAATAAAAGGCTGAAAGTAGACTGTTTTGAATCCCTAGAGTCTACTTGAAGTATTTTGAATAGATCTCATTCTTGATCTCCTCATTTCTTGCCTTGATTTGTTTATACTTTTCTTTGATATCCATGTATTTATCCTCTACTTGATTTGATGAATATTCTTCCATGATTTCATGATTCTCAATCATATATGTGTTAGAAGTAGCAGGTTGTTGCTCATTTTCAATTATTGTATGAGTTACAATATCTTTTTTTGGATTCTCTTCCTCTAAAACCTCAATTGTTTCCTTTTCTTTATCTACTAGATTATTCTTTGGTTACTTATTGTAGCTAAGCTTAAATCTGGTTCCTATGGTTGTTTCAACAGTATATGAGATTTCTTCTCTATTTCTCTTTATGATTCTGTCTGCCTTAATAGGAGTATGCAAAGTGTGACTAGTATCACCTTGATTGAGAGATTCCATCAATGTATTTTCTAGTTATTCAACTTGGTTGGAAAAATTTTAAATTTTAGGTTTTTTATCAAGAATACATGGGCTTAATTTTCATTTCACCCTCATCTTACTGATTATTCCATAAGGATCATAGTTCCACAAGAAAATTTCATCAAACTTATATTCTAGCAACTGTTTTTCTCTCTCTGTACTTGCTTCCTTGTTGTTGCATATGAAAGGACCCACTTGGTTTTTCAATTTGAACCGAGCTTTCTTTTTAGCAGCCAAAATTTCTATAGAATCCGAGTTTAGAATATGTCTTATATATTCTAAGGTAAACAATCTCATTGGCAAATACTTTGGCAATTTATAGGGCAAGAGGTTTGACCCATAGACTGTAATCGTTGTGTGGTTTTGGTATAGGTACCAATCACCAGTTCTACTTTTCTCCCATACCTGTTAAAATTTCTTTATCTCATCACTTATCCTTGGCTGTACACTGTTTGTAATAATATTTATCAATGGGTGAATAAAACAGTCTGTGAAATCTGCATAAGTGAACTTTGTTGACTCTTTTCTAATTAAGGAAGTCCATAAAATAACTGACAATATATTTCCTTCTATATCCAACTTTTGAAGGGCTATTGGGAATTTATCTACTTGGATGTAGAGGAACATATGAAAGAGGAAGGAGGTATATCTGAAAACACCTCTAGTAGGAAGTTTTACAAGATGTTCGTGGATACTATCAGCTATATACTCAGCATAGTTATAAATGACTGTGGGGGGCTGACCAGGCACAAAAGTGGATAGAAAACTAAGTATAGACTCATCAGTGTGCTCATCAGTAAAGTAACCAAGGATAAAAGACAACATTGAGATAATGTGTCTTGATTATTCTGGGAATTTGGAGGATGAATATGGAGGGTTAATCTTTGGGATTTCAACATATGAAGGCATGAATATTTAAAAGATTTGAAATATTTTAGGAAAGTCTAAATCCACATAAATCTTTGTAAGAGCTTCTATAGACAATGAGACTGCATCAGGATATGGTTGCAACTAAAACATTTGGTTTATGGATTCAACAATGATAGTGAATAATACTTCTTTCTCAACATTAAAAATAGCTCTTTGGTCAGGGAAATAGTGAGTTTGACACAATCTAATGACCTCTGGACACTAATGGGTATGGAGAACTACATATTTGGGTAAATTGGATTCCCAAACAAGTACTTCATCAACCTGATCCAAATATTTATCTTGACTCTAGTAGTGAAGGTAAAGAAGATTATATTCAATTACTGGATAAGTGATTTTATAGTCAACATCAACTAAACAGGCATGTTCAAAATCTACAACAAGAGGTTATAGTGGATTGATGACAATTGTGTTTTTAGAAGCCATTACTAGTTTTTTTTTTATAATTTAGCCCTTTGGATCTTAAAAACACTGTTTTTTAGGTTTTTATACACTTCCATAAGCTCAAAATGTTTACAGAAGGTCTTTTTGGTATGACAAAGATCTTTTTTGAACAGTACTAGGTAAAATTATGGTTTCTTCTGGTTCAAACTTTCAATTTCTACTCCAAAATTAATCTTTAAATATTTTATAGACTTACAAAAGGCTTAACAAGGGTTTAATAATATTTTCTTTGATAAAATAGCCCTAAAACAATATAACGCATGCACAAAGGGATTCTGAGAATTTATAAAATGCTTTGAATCAATCAGAGGGTTTCTAAAGGTCTACAAATGGCTAAATTTCTTCAATTTTCTTAAAAACATGTTACAGTATTTAGAAACAACGAAATTCTCAAGGTTTTGAAGAAAAATATGAATTTTCGAGGTAAATAAGGTTTTTCTTTCCAACAAACACTCTTCAAAAAGGTTTAAATTTAGCAGTATATCTCTTTTCAGATGAAAGATATTTTGAGGAATTTGACTCAGAAAAGGTTTTGGGGGTCTCGAAGCTTTCAAAGGCTTTGTTGTAGTCTTTTAAAACACAAATTGGAAATCTGAGTAGTCGTAGTGATGAATTAAACTAAATTTATGTTGTTTATGCATGAAAATAAGGCGGCAATGCTCTTTCTTCAGTCAGAAGCAGTTTGTGTGCATATGACACAACAGAAAGGGTTAAAAAAAGTAAATCTTGTCGTTTTATAGAAATTTGGTTGGAACAGTGTATTCATTTAATGAGGGTCAAGTCAGTTTGAAAGTGGTTTTCGTGCGGGGAGGCTATTACCACTAAGCAGTTATGACATGATCGGAGGGCGGTAAACGGTTTCATTCTGAAGGATGCGATCCAGTGATTTCATGCAGCGTGGAGGAGAGATAATGGGGAAATACCACCCATATCACAAATCAAAAATTTATTATCAACCACGCTATTGAAATTTTGATATGGCTTGTGATTCGTTGGATCGAGGAGAGGGGGTGTGAACGGTCGAGATTAAGTGATGAAGTTGCTCGACAAATGGGCGTGGGGTTCAAGATCTTTTATGCGACGAGGTTCAATGTTATATGTTAAAACATAGTTAAAACATAAAGTATTATGTTTTAACGGGACATGCAAGTAGTGTCTTTACACAGAAAATAAGCTATTTACAGTTGTAAAGTAACCTTTGGACGGGTTTTAATAAAATAGGAATAGTTTATACCTATGGGGAGTAGGAAATATATCATGTGTGGAATTAAAACCATAGGGAAAACAATAATAAAGTGAGTTTGGGATATGTAATAAAATGAATTAATATAAATACGGGGTAGGGCATTATAGTGGAGTTAATATATTAAGTTAAAGTTAATATGAAATGAATAGAATGAGCAGAAATACACACAAATGCACTAAGTAAAGTGTAAATTAAGAATTTGCGCGCATTTTTCCATAGTGGTAGCCCCATTTTAAACATTTCACCCTTACTACTTAGGGTAATGCATATTTGTGGGTTTTTTGAATAAAATGGAAATTATTGAAGGGGTTTTTTACTTTTCCTAAGAGAAAATTGTGTTTTAACTTAGGAAAAGGGATTTTATCTCAGGAAAAGGGTGATGTTGAGTAAAAGGGTTTTTATGAGAGGGGAAGGGCTTTAATATAGGGAATCCACTACTTAGTGCCAATCAGTCATCAAGCCTTGGGTATGTTCCCAAAAAAACTCACAGAAATGCTCAGAGCCTTTATAACTGAAGGTTTTGAATACTAGAATACTTTGAGGGGAGAGAAATAAGTAATTTTCTAGATGATGTTTTATTCATGCCTTGTGTTTTCTACCTACCCATCATTTATCCTACCATTTTTCCTTTATTTGCATGGGTGCATTTGAGCTTGTAACCCTAAATCCATTTTTTTTTATAGTAGGAAACTATCTATTTCTAACCTTATTTCATCGAAGAGGACAAAATATTTATTCTCTATCTATAAACATAAAATTTCAAGCATGAAAAATTTAAGATTAAACTATTTAACTCGTCATGCATTATGGCATTTTGACTTGCATCACTTTCATGTCTTATTTTTATCTCTTTTTTGTGTTTGGGGTCCATTTTTTCTATTATTTTTTATCTTGTTCTTTTCAATTCCTTTGATTTTTATTTTAGGACTTTTAACCTCTTTTCATTTTTTTATTTTTTTTTGAAATATGTGAAAACAACTTGCATAAAGCAAGGTATGTACATATACAATACTTATCAAAGTCAATTCAAAAATTATCAACCCTATTATTATAGGACCCTAACTGAGGAGATCAAGATGAAGGAGGAGTTAATTAATTTGAAAACCCAACTTCAATATGTGAAAAGAATTGAAGAGGCGTTCACCATTTAGAAAAAGGAAAAGCAAGGTAGAGTTGAAAAATTAGGAATATAAAGGAGTCTCCCTTAGGAAGTAGCTGAAGAAAGTGGAGAGCATGAGCATTTTACCCTTAAAAGTTTGCTTGAAAACTAAATATTTCCATTACAAAAAATAATCATAGATGTTTACAAAACATTAAATTAATGGTGAATGAATACACTATTTCAATTCAAATTTCCTATAAATATTAGCAAAACAAAATAACTCTTATAAAACCATTTTACATTTTACCTTTAATCATTTTCCTTTATATTTATTTTTATATATTTTAATATAAAACTCTAATACTAAATATAATAAACTAATTTTTATGAAAAATATCTTATTATGTTTTCTCCTGCATTTTAATTATTTATTTATTATTATTATTTTCTTTTTAAATTAAAAAAATCTGGTTAGTAGCCCTTTCTCATTATCTTCTATGTATTTGTCGTTACTTTACAGTCATAGTTGCTTCATTTTCTACCGTTAGTCTTCTATTAATATTCTTTTTTATATTTTCTTGCTATCTAATATTTAAGAAGTATCTTTATTTTTGTATATTTTAATATAAAATTCTAATACTAAATATAATAATATAATAAAGTAATTTTTATGAAAAATATCTTATTATGTTTTCTCCTGCATTTTAATTATTTATTATTATTATTATTTTGTTTTGAAATTAAAAAAATCTGGTTAGTAACCCTTTCTCATCATCTTCTATGTATTTGTCATTACTTTACAGTCATAGTTGCTTCATTTTCTACTGTTAGCTAATATTCTTTTTTATATTTTCTCTCTATTTCATATTATAGAAATATCTTTATATTTTATTGTGATAAATAAAATTTTTAACATTATAATATTTCTTTTACCAACTATGGTGATCATTATTTGAATTTAAAATCTTATTTAAACCAGTTATTAAAATAATATTTTAAAGTTATATTAATTTTTTAACAATAATCATGATCATTATTTAATTTCAAAGTGTTATTTAAATTAGTTATTAAATTTAAGTATAAAATTTCTTTATTTATAAAACAAGGGACTTTCTAAATACCAATTATTATTATTTTAATATATAGTTATAATATTTTTTTATAGGTTTGGCAAGAATATATCTGAATTAAATCAGTAACCTCACATCTAATCAATATCTATAGACATCTAACTATAATATTAATGTAATATATTATAACATATTATTAATATATATGAAATAAATTGAAAACAATGTGTAATTTTTGTTATGATTGGTATGATTTTGATAAAACCTACTCATTTTTTTGGAAATCTTGATTATAGCTCTTAAATTTGAAGATTTTGGGTTTTCTATTGGTACTCAATCTCTTTCCACCATCTAAAACCAAATTCAAACAGTTAGCCTCAATTTTTGGAAAAAAAGAAAAGAAAAAGAAAACAAAATTAACACTGGTAGACAATGAGGTCATGTAAATTCCCAATAATGATAGCTTATCAGATGTGAGTTAACTATATTTTCGTTATAAACCTACTCATTTTTTCTGAAATTTAGATTATAGTTTTTAAACTTAAAGATTTTGGGTGGTTAAAATTTTCTATGGGTACTGAATCCATTTCTACCATCTAAAAGAAAAGTCCAACAAATACCATGAATATTTTTTTGAAAAAAGATAACATCCAGCTAAAAAGATAGACTTCCCCAATACTGAACGCCTCTGCCCTTATGAAAATCATGAGCTTCTAGTATATGTGGCTTAAAATGTCCTTCATATACCAAGAAAATTGCGGTTCTCCGTCTTAAAAAATAACATTGATACACAATTAACAAAATTGAAAAAAAATAACATCCAGACAAAATTAACGTTCATTAGACAATGCCGTCATATAAATTCACAATAACGATAGCCCATCAGATCTGAGTTAACTATACTTTCGTTATAAACAAGTGTGTACGATCGATTTCATCCATTATCATCGTCATAGCCAATGATCATCCTCCAAAAGTCCGACATCGTTCATTAAAGCCTGGTACAAGTCCACCATAAATTGACAATTTGCATATTGCTAAGGAATTCAGCGTACAGATGAAACACTAACGCACCTCCCTGCAGCCTGTAAGGTGGTCAATTGCCGGACATTTCCACCATTTGGAAAAAAGAGGCTACTCTACTTTTTGTACAGACTTGCAGAGTGCATTGTAATGACTAGACCACATTATGCGCTGGTCCATCTTCGAGAGTATCCCAAAGTTTATGATTGCTTCTTGTAGTGAAGAAGTAGACGGGGGAATTAGCGTCGTAATCATTGTACGATTATATTTGTCGTACAAATATAACTCCACAGGACCGAAGCAAACGACCCAGGCAGTTCAGCCGAGGGAAATATATTTCAGTACTTTTACTAAAAAATTATCGAACGTTAACCACTTTTAGAATGGATTTTAGTTATAGAATATTCAAAGTTAATTCATTGTCCATGGAGATGTAGTACACAGAGATATTTTAACTGTAAAATTATTGATTAAGAAAAATTAAGAGACTGTAAATTTTCACAGTTCTTAATTATTTTGGAGAGTTTTTGGATAAACCTATCTTTCCAAATTCTTTATCAGATTAAAACTCTCCACAATAACAATTAAGATGGTAAGAAAAGGACTATTTAATATGTATATGTAAGTTGGAAAGGATTGGATTTAATAGTGAAAAGGGAAAGAGTTTTTACGTTTCTCAGTTTCTACATATTATTAAAATTTCTTTTAATTTAAAAAAAGTTAAAAATAATATTAATAATTAATTAAAATATATATATATATATATATATATATATATATATATATTCTATGTGAAACATTAAATTCAAATGTATATTTAAAAAAAATCATTCATTTTCAATTAAAGCAGAATATCTGTCAAGTGTCAAGTGGGTGTAGCTAGAGAGGTGGAGAAGAGTGGTTATTATTATTTTTTTATTAGTTCTGTAGTCTCATCTAAATTGACGTGTTTATTCATTGAAAGTCATTTTAACATAAAATAGTTGAACTAATTCTAATCTGAAAGAGAGAAGTTGAGAAAATCTCTCAACTTTCTCAACAACCCAATCCAAACTAAGAAAACATAATAATTGCGGCATTATCTCAAACACCCTCCCTTAATGCCTACATTAGAAAACTTACAATACTGAGATCACAATTACAAAATTTATATTTTCTTTTGTCTAGGTGGTCTTCATCAACAACTCTACCCACTCTACGGTTTTCTCGATTCTGCTCTTTCTTTCTCCACATCTTCGAGCTTACCTTTCAAACCATTTAAAGTACACCTGCTTCTGATCATCAATGCTGAGTTTGTAAGATTAAAGATTCTCGACACCCCCGAAGAAGAGTGTCAACACTGAACTACCCTACGGAAATATTTCCATGTGTGAAATAACCTCGAAGAATAAATTTCAACAGTCTATAGGAAAATATTCTAGGTAGAGAATATGATGAGTGATTAATCTTACAAAGTGACCTTTACAATAAGGATCTCATTGTATAACCTATAACCGATGCTCTTGAAGCCCCGAGAAACAACAAGACCCATCAACATATAAAAAATTCACACAATCAAATTAGCCAATTGTTCTCTTGTCACCGAAGAACGTTGAGAACGACTAATTTAGATTATGCTAAAATTTTCAATGATTGGTTCTGTACTACACAACTCTCACAACAACAAACTTAAACCCCACACCACACCACACACTTGCAAATCATATTACAAAACATGTTCTTAGAAAAGTTTAAGAGATGGATCAGGAGGTTCATCCTCACTTGAAGAATCTGCATCACGTGAATCTTCTGAAAATGTTGCATAGGCTAATTTTTTCAATTTTCCATTTAAAAGATCTTGAGCCCGAATTTTGCAATTGAATGTTGTATGTCCATATTTATGACAATAGAAACATTCAGTCTTATTTTTATTCATCCTTCCCTTGGAATATAGTGCAAGTTCATTATGTGAACTAGCCTCTGCACCACCTATCCTATTTTCTTGTGCCATAAGAGCTGCTATCATTTCATCAAGTGATTGATGTGGCATTTGACTTAGAGTAAATATGGCATTATCATATTTTGAAGACAAGCTATTTAATAAAATTGCCTTTGCATCATCATCATCTACTTTAGAATTAATTTCTGACAACTGTCTCATCAAAGCTCTTTACTCATTTATGTGTGTTGACAATGATGTCTCACTATCCATTTGAAGTTTAAATAATTGTAACTTTAAGAAAAATTTTGCATTAACAGCTTTTGCCCCAAATACTTTATTCATTTCTTCCCATATTGCTGTAGAGGATTTCTGTAAGTCAATTAGATGTAACTGGGAATCTGCAAGTGATAGTCCAAGGATAGACTTGGCTCTTTCTTCTCTTTTTTCCCATTCAATTAACTATCTAGCATGTGTAGGTGCTTTTTTTCAGCCTTCTACAATATTCCATAGATTTCTACTCATCATTTGCAACTGAATTTTAACCTTCCAAGTGTAGAAATTAAAGCCATTAAACTTTTCCAGTACAATAGGCTCCATGTTGTCAAAAAAAACTTTAACCCCCTTTTTTTTAATCAACAAATATTTAGCGGATTAAATTTCAAAAAAAATAATATTAGCACAATGTAAAAACCGCCAAATGTTAGGCCAACAATATAAAAATGCACCCGAGGACAGGAGCTATCGTGGCCAATTATGAGCTTCCTCCTTAAATTTCACGTGTGTGCACAAAAACGTGGATTTGATATATCTCAATAAGGGAAGCCGCTTCCCTATCTCGTCTGGGTATTAAGAGCAATCAAGAACTGAGCAGGTATATATAACTACGAGCTCTACCGACTAGCTCGAACAGCAACCGTGACAGGCTTCTCAACTGATCAGCAGCGTTATGGCTCTGAGAAGGTAGTGAATTTGATGCACAAGGGCGTTGAACGCACCCTTCAATCTGATTTATAATACTATTTATAATATCCAGCGAACGGCCTTCCACGTTCAACGCACGTAGATTATTTATAATATGCATCCCACTCTGATTTGGACGTGAGCTCACACCCAGATTACCACCGAAGGGGAAAAAAACACAGTCAAATCAACAATGTTGTCATATGCAGCGAACGACCTTACACGTTCACTAGCGCAAGCATAAAATCTCTGTGCTCTGATACCATATTAAGAACACAGGAATCACATAAAATGCAGTGATAATTGAATTATTGTTCGACTCATCAATAGATGTTACATACATATAAATAGTTGAACTAATTCTAATATGAGATAGAGAAGTTGAAAAAATCTCTCAACTTCCTCAACAACCCAATCCAAACTAAGAAAACATAATAATTGCGGCATTATCTCAAACAAATATGTATAGATGAAAAAAAATAAACTAAAAAAAATACCAAATATTATTTAAAGAAAATAAACACGAAAGAATAACAAAACTATATTAAAAGTATATTAAACTAAAAAATTGACTAAATTAACTTAAACATGATAAAATAAAAAAAATATTTAAATTATATATACATATATAATTAATTAATTAAAATTTTATTAATTTATTTTTATTTAGTATTTTTTAAGATTCATTTTTTTTTAAATAATAATCAACCTATATTTTACATTTTGTTTAAACATTGATGTTGATGATTATGGTTAATGTTCATTGAGACCAATCTTTGGTCTATTGACTGAAAGAAAACAATTATTTAATTTGATATAATATTTTATTTCTATGCTCAAAAAGCTTGGAGAGAAGCCTCCCAAGGTCACTATAATTTTGACATCTTAAAAAGCTAGAAAGATCATTATTACAAAAAAAATTATGAAATTAAAAAAAAAATTACATTTAATTGAAAAAAATTCTATATATGATATTAAAATCATATCTTTATTTTTATACCAAGTATTCTACCTTTATATATTAACTATTCTAGCTTTATATATTAGCTATTCTCCTAGAATAACAGTGAAAGAGGAGAATAAAATTAAATGCATTAAGTAAATGAAAAGCAGAGTTATATACATATATAAATAAAATATAAAATTTCAAAAATATAAAAACAAAAGATTAAAAAACTTTAAAAAATATATAAAATTAAAGAATTCAAAAATTAATTTAAAAAAAAATAACTCTTAAAAAAAATCTATATAAAAAAACAAAAATCGAAATTTTCAAAAAGATGAAAACAAAAATTGAAAATATTTAAAAAGAAAACACAAATTGAATTTAAAAATAAAAATAAAAAACAGACATGAAAATATTTGCGAAGAAAACAAAAAGTTAAAAATTTCAAAATTTTAAAAACAAAAAATTAAACATTAAAAAAATAAAAATTAAAAAACTAAAACAAGGACAGAAAGGAAAAAAAAAACATATGAAATAACAAAACAATATTATACAAACATAATAAAGGAAGAACATAAGTACTTTAGGATGTGGAAAAAGAGAAGGAAAAAAAGTTACATAAAATACAAGTAATCTACACTAAAAATGAAAGACTTAAAATCGAAGGATTTTTTATTTTTTTTACTTATATATTCTTACGTCATCTTTACATTACTTTTTATTCAAGTATTAATTTTTATTATATTATATGTGTAATTCACTTATAAATAAATTTATATTTAAGTATTAGAGTGCTCTTTAATCTCTATTACATTATTAAATTATTTTTTTTAATAATAATTACTATGGAATAAATTTTAAATATTCTAAATATAAATTAATTCACTTTTAAATAAAGTTATATTTAAGTATTAGAGTGCTCTTTAATTTCTATTAGTGTAACACTTGTATTCTCGCAATAATTTTTTTTTAACCATAGTTTTTGTATAGTTAATTTATGGCGTTTCTATGTACACTTAAGCATAATACACATTGAACTCTTTCGAGTTGAGTTTCTTGTTTGGTTTAATTGGTCAATTACTGTTATCCGGGTTGGTCTTCAATCATCGTGGAAGATTCGGTATCCAAATCATGCCCACGTATTTTGAATTTTCCATTTCTCTTCTACATAAGTTCCTTGAACATTATACTGTAACTAAGTGAATAATATAACAATGTACTTTCTGAAATTCTTGTTTCATATTTGTCACATATAACTGGACTGTGTTTACTATATTTTCGTTTCGTCTATAGAGATAGCTCACAGTACAAGTATAAGTACAAGTACTTTTCTATCTATGCACTCTAGTTCAAGTTCTATATTTTTATTATTAATATAGTCAGAGATCTTTTGTTATCAAAGTGCACAGATGCCTTATTCTAGTACACATTTCCCACCATTCATGTATCTCTTAGGTATACTATACAGTTGCATACTATTTTTGCATCTCCGTTAGATTTCCAGATTGTAAGTAACGAATAATCATATTTTTATTAAAACAAATTCCAAGTAATACTTCTCAATAAGAAGATTAGTATGATGTAATTTACATTTTTTTGTATTAATGTAGTAATTAATTCTGGCTAACTATCAGTCTAGATCCATCTTAACTCCGGATCTATCAAGCACCGAGAGGGATCAAATCTCTCGAGGTGAAAACTTCTTTTTTTAGTGCAAAAATTGAGGAAAGATTTTCACCTCTAGAGATTTGATCCCTCTCGGCGTTTGATAGATCCAGAGTTAAGATGGATCTAGGCTGGTTTCAGTCGTGTGCGACCAATGAAAATCTATAAATAATATGAGGAACATATGCTTAATTTTATCAATAATATGTAAATACATCTAATATTAACATAACCATTTTAAATATGTTAAATATGTCTGAGATTTATTGAGTCATTTTAATTTTAAATTTGATTAGTTATCTCAATTTAGATGATAAATACTGTAAAATAACTTTAATGATGAAATAAAATTTTGAATGCAAAGTGACAATGTAATAATATTGAATGATAGAAAATGTGAATAATAAGAAGGTAGTCAATTACGAATAGTCTTCATTGTGATCGATTTCAAACTATTTTCTTCTACTATTCTTATTTTCACCCATGTTAGTTTTGTCATATTTTCATATTGGTTATTTGAAAAGGACAGTTGGAATCATAAACCATTTAAATATTTAGCTCAAGCTATTGTAGTAAACATCATACCTTGTCTCTCTTGCTCTCAAATATTAATAGGTTGAATTACTATAACACAAAAATAAATGTACATTGTCAATAATTTTTTGTCCTTACACTGAGATCATTGCACACACACTATTAATCCAATGACTTTAAAATTAATGTACCATCCTACATCCAATTACATCAAATTAGAAATCAACATATACATTGAAATCAATGCAATTAATGCAAGAAATCAAATAATAATAGAAAACAAAATCTACACTAAAATCAATGCATCTAATGCAAGTAATCAAATATGATTAGAAATCAACATCTAAACTCAAATAAATGAGTCTAGTGCAAGTAGGTAAATAAGATTTAAAAGTCTACGCTGAAATCAATGCATCTAATGAAAACAATCAAATAGGATTAAAAATCACCATCTACACTGAAATAAATGCATTTAGTGCAAGAAATCAAATAGGATTATAAATCATCTACATTTAAATCAATGCATTTAGTTAAATAATCTACATTTAAATCAATGCATTTAGTGCAATCAATCAAATATAATTAGAAATCAACATTTACATTGAAATTAATGCATCTAGTGCAAGCAATCAAATAAGATTAGAAATCACCATCTACATTGAAATCAAAGCATTTAGTGAAAGAAATCAAATAGGATTAGAAATCACCATCTACACTAAAATCAATGCATTCAATGCAAGCAATCAAATAGGATTAAAAATAATATATATTGAAATCAATTCATCTAGTGCAAGAAATCAAACATAACCAAAAATCAAAATCTATGTTAAAATTAATGCATCTAGTGAAATCAATCAAATAGGATTAGAAATCATCATCTACACTAAAATTAATGCATTTAGTGCAAGCAATCAAATAGGATTAGAAATCATGTACGTTAAAATCAATCCATCTAGTGTAAGTAATCAAATATCATTAGAAATCAACATCTACACCAAAATCAATTCATCTAGTGCAAGAAATCAAATAGGATTAGAAATCACCATCTAAACTGAAATCAATGCATCTACGGAAATAACTCTTCTTCCCTCTCTCCACCATATATATCTATATATCCCTCCATCTCTCCTTTTTCTCTTTATCTCACCCCACCAAACACACACACTCTCTCACTCCATATCTATCAATTTCCTTGTCCCTACCTCCTTCTCTCCATCTATCTTTTTTTCTCCACCTTACATCTATATCTATATCTCACTCTATATCTCTATATCAACTCCAAAACATAAACTCTCTTTCTCCAATCTATCTATCTATCTATCACTCCCTCCTCCTCCTCCTCCTCTCTCTCTCCCTCTCTCTCTCTTCCCCTTCCCTCCCTCTCTCTCGCTTCTATCTCTCTTCCTTCCTGCTACGTTTTCTCCCTCTCTCTCCATATTCTTTCTCACTCTCTCTCTCTCTCTCCATCTTTCACCCTCTATGTCTTTATTCTTACCTCCCCCTCTCTCGCTCTCCATCTTCATATCTCTTTCCCTACCTCTCTTCACACTCTCTCTTCCTTTCTCTCCGCCCCCCCCTCTCTCTCTATATTCACCTTCCAACTTTGTTACCATATTCCTATCTCTCTCCTTCTCTCCCCTCTTCTCTCCATATCCCCTTATTTTTCTCTTTATCTCACTCTAAAACATACACTCTCCCTCTTCATCTCTCCCTTCTCACTCCCCCTCTATCTCCACTACTCACTCTCTATGTATTTCTTCTTCCATCCCTCTCTCCTCATCCAGCTCCACCTCTCAATCCCTCCCTCTCTTCCCCTCCAAAACGATATTTCTATCCCTCCATCTCTCCTCCCTTCTCACCTCCTCTCTTTCAAGTCCCTTCTCTTTTCCTTCCTCTCTCTCCCTTTCTCTCCCCCCATCTCTCTCTCTCTCTCTCTCTCTCTCTCCATATCTCAATCCATCTTTCTCTCCCCCTCCAAATCCATATTTCTATCCCTCCCTCTCTCCTCCTCTCTTTCAAGTCCCCTCTCTTTTCCTTCCTCTCTCTCCCTTTATCTCCTACCTCCCTTTCTCTTTCCCCATCTCTCTCTCTCTCTCTCTCTCTCCCCTACAATCCTCTCTTCCCCCATCACTCTCTTGCTCTCTCTCATCATTCCTCTCTTTATTTCTCTCTCTCTCTCTATACTCCAATCCTCTCTCTTCCCCCATCACTCTATCTCACTCTCCAAATATCTTATTGTTTCTCTCCCTTTATCCTTCTCTTCCCCCTTATCTCCATCACTCCCCCTTTCTCCTTCTCTCCCCCCTTGTGTCCATCACTCCTATGTATCTTTATCTCACCCATAAGAATACACACTCTCTCTCCATATCTCCCTTGTCACTCCCTCTCTATGTATTTATTCTTCCTTTCTTCGCTCTGCCTCCAACTCCATATCTCTATCCCTCCTTCTCTCCTCCTCCTCTCATCCTTTCTCTCTCTCCCTTTCTCTCCTACCTCCATATCCCTTCCCCCTTCTTTCTCTCTCTCTCACTCCCTACCCTCAAATCCTCTCTCCTTCTCCCTCCCTCTCTCCTTATCTCTCTCCCACCTCCATCTTTACGTCTCCCTCTCCCTCTCTTACCCTTTTCTAACTCTCTCACTCTTCTCCCTCTCTGTTTCTTCATTCCTCTTCTCCCCTCTCCTTCAATTTATCTCCATATCTCACTTTCCACTGCCGCCCCCCTCTCCTCCCCTCCCCTCCCCCCTATTTCTCCACCTCTATCATATATCATGATATATTAATATATATTACAATATAATAAATTTAATATTGTATTAATCTAAACATATTAAATTCAATAATATTAATATTTTAATATTAATTTTAGGGTTAATAATGTTTTCTTTTGCATGGTATTAATAATAATTTGGTCCATGGTATTTGACCTTTATACTTCATATATAATTAGATGTTGATTTCTAATCATATTTGATACATTTTTATTTATTTACCTTACCTCTTTATACCTCTTTTATATTTATTTATTTACCATACCTCTTTTATAAATATGTTATTTGGCCCATGGTATTATTAATAATTTGTCCCATGGTATTTTGCCCATGGCATTCTTAATAATTTGTCCCATAGGCTTTACCTAAATAAAAGCTTTTTTTGAGTTTTGTAAATATAAAGTGGTTTGTTGAGTAAATATAAAAATCATTTTTATTTATTTACCATACCTCTAGTTTATTTATATTTTTATTTATTTACCATGCCTCCTGAGTAATATAAAAAGAGGTTTTATTTATTTACCATACTTATGGTTTATTTATGTTTTACTTATTTACCATATCACTTTTTTTGAGTGTTAGTAAACCTCTTCATATTTTCAGTTTATATAGTTTAAATTTATTTTTAATGAATATTTAATTATTTATGTATATGTTTATGAAAGTTATTGTTCAAGCCCACATTTTTTTTGGCTTCCGACATACGTACACATCGGGGTCATACTAGGCTGTAGAATGCGCCTATCGGCGCAACAAGGGTTTTCAATCTTATATCAATTCTTGGTATAAAAATACAATATTGTGGTATACCAGTATATATATATATATATATATATCAGCATGCCAATATATATTTATACAATTTACTATCTTTGTTGAAATGTACAATTAGTTTGATACAGTTAACACTTACATATATGTAGGCATAGTAGCTATTCATGCAGTTTGTTCACTTCCTTTTTCTAATGTATGCATAAGTTCATCTGGGGTACAATATGTGTTCTATTTTTCTCTAGTTGATGCAAAAATATTTTGTTGTACACTACAACGTGTCTTTAGCTATACTTGTCTATATATTTCATTTATGCATATCATTTTCTATTTAGAACTAATTTTTAAATAAACTGTTCAATTTACTAACAGAATAATAAAACAACTAGTTTGCAGAATTGTCAGTTCCGTGTGAGGTACCTAACCTTAGATCATACCCAATACTGGGTTGTAGACATTCTGAGAGTTGGTCTTCACAGAGAATGTCTGTACAACCATACCTATTTTACTATTACTTCTATAGTGATTTCTGTTAAATCTATAGACATCCAAAAGATAGCTATACTCATAAATTTTCAAATGCTAAACAGAGAGTTGAACTCAAAATTGACATATTAACATGCCTACTTTACCAGATTCAATAATTCATCATAGCATGAAAATTTAAATCCAATCCATTCCACCTTAAATGCACATACCACTTAGGTTTGACTAGTTGCCTCCCAACCTTAGATTTTTTTCTCCACAACTCACCCCCGAGCAGAGATATTTTCCTCGAGTGATTGACAACCCTTTCTCTATCCTGAATCAACTTATTTAAGCTTGCTTTCTCCAACCTGTTTCCTTTAACTACGTCCAATTAATTCAAGATGATGTATTTCTATTTGCCGAGGTTTTCCCTTTTTTTCTTCCACAAAGGTACTTTTAAAGATAGTTTTCTCTGCTTTCCAGCTTTCTTCCACCTCTTCCCAATAATTTCCTCTTTATTGAGGCAATTAGATATTCATCTCAAAATCTAATTTTAGTATCTTACTATATTCCTTCCAAGGATTTTTGGAAGTCTGGGAAATTATTACAACCTTATCCATCCTCACGGATTTAGTTTTTCAGATCTCAAATCTCAATCTAGTCATTGCACATAATTTTCCATTTTATAAAATTAGTTTAAAATAATAAAATAAATCCACATAAATATTTTCCATTGGGGTCCAACGTACCCTTTTTGACTATTTCAAATGTTTAATAAAAGCATATAAAACTTGGGATATTACATATTCCCCCTCTAAAAACAAACATTGTCCTCGGTGTTGTAAAAAAAAACTAACAAAATTACTGTTTAAAAAGTGATGGATATTTTTCCATCATATCATCCTCTCACTCCCAAGCAACCTCTTCGGGTGCAAATTTCCTCTGCTGCACTTTCACTGTGGCCATTGTGCTATTCCGAAGCTCAATATCTTCCCCTCCCAAGATTTGAAGTGGTTCTGCAAGAAATTCCCCTTTCGGTTGCACCTATATCACATTCTAATCAATAACATGAGTAGCATCATGTACATATTTTTTTAATAATGAAACATGAAATACATCATGAACCTTAATGTGAATGGGTAAAGCTAGCTTATATGAAACTGGTCCAACTCTTTCCAGTACTTCAAAAGGTCCATAGTAACGTGGAGCTAGTTTTGCACAGCTTCCAATGTGAAAAGTGATCTTCTTAGTCTTAATCCTTAGATACACATGATCACCCACATTGAATTATCTGTGAATTCTCTTTTTGTCTGCGTAACTTTTTTGCGTGTCTTGTGCTGTTTTGATGTTTCGCTGATTTTTTTTCACAACTTTTTCCATTTTTTACAAGGATTCCTGTCCAAGTATTAGTTTATCTTTAGGTTGCCTCCAACTTAGAGGGGTATGGCACTTTCTGCCAAAAAATGCTTCAAAAGGGCTCATCTTTATTGAAGATTGGTAGCTATTGTTATAGGAAAATTCAAATAAATGTAGGTATTCCTCCCATTTTGTCAGCCTATCCATGAAATACATCCTTAACATATCCTCTAAAACTTGGTTTGGTATTTCTGTTTGGAAATCATTTTGGGGATGGTAGGCAGTACTAAGATTTAATTTGGTACCCATGCCTCCAAACGAACTCCTCCAAAAATTTGTAGTGAACTTTGAATCTCTATATGAAATGATCATCTTAGGAATACCATGCAACTTTACAATCTCCTTCATAAATACATTTTCCACTTGAGTTGTACCAAAGGTAGACTGTACAAAAATAAAATGAGTAGCTTTAGTCATAGTATCCACTACAACCATGATAGAGTCATTTTGGTATTTGGTCCTTGGTAATCCAGTAATAAAATCCATAGAAATAGTCTCCCACTTCCATTTTGGGATGGGTAAAGGATTCAAAAATCCAAATGTATGTTGATGTTCTACCTTCACTTGTTGACATTCTACGCATCTAACCAAATAATGTTCCACTTTCTTTTTCATAGCAGGCCAGAACAAGTCATTTTTCAAGGCTGAAATTAATTTCTGGTATCACGGATGTCCAACATAGGGTCTTTTACGGTACTCATCTAGAATCTCTTTCTTTAAGAATTCTACTTTAGGAATGTATAATATGTCTTTATAACAAATTAATTCTCTTTGGTTCTGTGTATACCCCTTCATCTCTTTTTTCAACATTTGGGACTGAATTTTTTCATAGTTTTGGTCTTGTCTCACCACTTCTTGTATTAGTATTTCTATGTCAAATTTGGCGCTACTCCCAACATTACTCACACTTTGCCAAGAATTTCTACTTAATGCATTTGCAATCTTATTTTCCTTTCCCTTAATGTGTTTGATCTCCATGTCAAACTCACTAAGGAAGGACAAGCACCTAGCTTGCCTAGCGTTCAAATCTATTTGGGTGAAGAAATACTTTAGGCTGATGTGATGTGTCATCAAAAGAAACTTTTTCCCTAAAAGGTAATGTATCCACATCTTTAGAGCGTGTATAACAGCAGCTAGTTTTAAATCATAAACACTATAATTCTATTTATATTTCTTGAGTTTTCTTAATTTATAGGCTACAACAGAATTTTCTTGTAGTAGAAATCCTCCTAATCCTTCTTCGCAAGCATCTGTGCACACTACAAATTCGTGATTTTGATCGAAAATATTTAGAATAGGTGTTTTTCTAAGTTTTAGTTTTAGCTGATCAAAGATGTTTTGACATTTTTCAGTCCATCCAAAATTAATTATTTTCCTTTGTAGGGATCTAATAGGGTAAGGTAAGGCTAAGAATCTCTCCACATACCTCCTATAGTATGATGCAATTCTCATTAAGGATCTTACAAAAAAAACATAAGTAGGGACATGCCACTCTCTTATTGCTTTTATATCTTCTGGGTCTACTGCTAACACTTTTTCTGAAATTATATGACCCAGATATTGAATTTTATCTTTGAAAAAATTAATATTTTCTAAACTTAGCATACAACTTGTTTTCTCTATGAGTCTATAAAAAAATTCTAAGGTGTTCGTGATGCTCAACTTCATTCTTAGAATAAATCAAAATGTCATCAATAAAAACTAGTACAAATTTGTCCAAGTATTTATTTAAGACACTGTTCATTAAGCACATAAAAGTAGCAGGTGCATTAGTCAACGCAAATGGTAGGACCATAAAATCATAGTGTCCATACCTGGTTCTAAAAGCAGTCATACTTATATCTCCATCCTTAATTCTTAATTGATGGTAGCTTGTTCTTAGATCAATTTTCGAAAAGACTGTTGCTCCTCTAACTTGGTCAAAGACCTCATCTATACTAGGTAAAGGATATATGTTCTTGATTGTGAGCTTTTTCAATTGACGATAGTCTATACACATTCTGAAGGTACCGTATTTCTTTCTCACAAACAGCACCGATGCTCCCCATGGGGATACACTTGGTCTAATGTAACCTCTATCTAGCAACTCTTGTAGCTGCATTTTCAACTCCATTAGTTCTGGAGTACTCATTCTGTATGGGGCTCTACAAACTAGTGTTGCTCCCGTCACTAAGTCAATTAAGAAATCAACTTCTTTCCTAGGGGGAAGATGATGTATTTCATCTGGAAACACATCTTTGAATTCTCTCATAACAGGTAATGTTTCCAAAATATTTTATTTTACTTGATGTCCCAATTATTCTACATGGACAGAATACACTTGGCAACCTTTTCTAGCAATTTGATGCAGGAGCATCGAAACTAGCCAGCAATGTGAAAAATGTGTTCACATGTTGTGGCTTGACAGTGTGAATTTCATTTACTGTTGGTCAATTTTAGTATTACTGTGGAAGTCGATTTCATAAATAGTTTGTTATTATTGTAATAAGTGAAATTGCTTTATTTAGATTTAGTGATAATATTGTTAAACAGGTGTGCACGAGAGTTAAATGATAGGAGATCTTATTTGTTAAGAGTTTTAAAAATAGAAGAGATATTATCTATTGGTTAGAAGAATTGTAGGAGAGTGTGGTTTTAGTAGAGCGAAAGCTCAGAATTAGAGGGTGTGTGGTTTTGTGTGAAAAAAAAAAACAGAGATTTGTGGAGAGGATTGTATTTTTCTTTGTAACAGAGGTTTTCTCTTTGAAAAACTAGCCGAGAGCGAACTCTGTTCTTATTACAGTATGAATAAATTCGCGTGTCTTTTTATGTGATGCGCATGGAGTTTGAACTACGATTCATGTGAATTTGTTTAAATTCGTGATAGTATGTGTGTGTTTTAATTTTGAATTATAAGAGTATCAGTGATTGAGGCAAACTCGGCGTATTAAAATTAGTGCAGAGGGTAGAGTTTTTAACACAGAAAAATAGTCAAAAGGACTCGAAAATTCTCTTTGAGTGGAATTAAGTTAAAACACAATTCAATTTTTGAATTGCATCGGATCCGAATGTTCGGAGCGGCATTATAGAATTCGGTGATAGATTTATTAACATTCAGTTCGAAATCTTTGATTCCGATAAATCAGATCGGAAGTTTGGAGCGCTTGAGAGGAGAACACTTTGTAAAAGGCCGATTGATGATCTCCAATAAATCGGATTGGAGCTGTGGAGTAGCTGGTAGTTCGGGCATTCAATTGTTGAGATTGCCGATTGTGATTTATTTGCATTGGAACCTGGTAAATTGTTATATATATTTTATTAATTGTGGTGACCGCTGATCGTATTGAGTGCAGACATATCGCATCGGAACATCAGTTAATAGATCTATATATATATATATATATATATATATATATATATATATATATATATATATATATATATATATATATATATATATATTCGATGCATTGTTAATATTCAATTACGTTATATCATACATCATATTGGATTTAAATCAATACGTAAATGATTGGTATTATGTTTTGCGCAGGTAAATGTTTTTAAACGCATTTCATTCTTTGTGCAATTGTGAAAAGTATTGAATTGCATTGCGCTCTTTTTGAATAGTCCAAGAATTCGGTTCCAAAGTTTTAAGAAAATGTTTCTATTATTCATTGGGTTGCGCCAACGGCCCTATTTGCATCAATTTTTGGTATTGGAGCCAAAGACACAGTGTTTACGACGAAGATACCGCGAAGAAATTACAACTTAGACAGACAAGCAGTTTTGAGGAAGAAATGCGAAAGTAACGTGCACAAATGGAGACAATAGAGACATTGAAGAGCACCTTTGATGAGGAAGTACCGAAGTTCTTCGGAAGAAGCTGATGAAGATGTGGAAATGAGAAGAAGAGAATGAAAATGTTAAATTCATGAAGATGCTGGCGAAGGTTGGAAGCAAACCGAAAATAGAGATTCCTATGTATGAAGGGAGTTTAAATGCCGAGGAGCTCATGGATTGGATCAGACCCATAGATCAGTACTTCGATTATGAAGAGGTTGAGGAGAATAAGAGGGTGAAGTTTGCAGTCACTAGATTTAAGGGTCATGCAGCCATCTGGTGGGACGAGGTACAGACATCAAGAACGAGGAAAGGGAAATCTAAGATTAAGCAATGGGATAAAATGGTAAGTAAACTGAAAGCCAAGTTTTTGCCTAAAGACTATCATTTGAATCTTTTTAAGCAAATGCAAAATCTGAAGCAGAAAGGAATGTCTGTTAAGGAGTATATAGAACAATTCTATAGATTAAGTATTAGAACAGGGCATGTAGAGACTGATTTGGGCTTCTTGAGATATGTTGTGTGCGGCTAAGGTATGAGATCCAGATGAGATTAGCACATTGATTTAGCGGTAGGGATGCCCCCCCATCGACGAGTTTTGAGAAACGGAGGAGAAAATCTTTCTTGGAAACAAAGTCAAGAAATTGAAGGGAAAGAGATCAGCAAGAGGTAGAGGAGCTACCGAGTCCAAAGAAACCTGACATCGATTTGAAGCGGAAGTTCAAGCAGCAGATCACCACGGATGGGTGAATCTAGTAAGAGATTCGCACCCGGAAGGAAGAGGGCGAGGAAGAGATGTTAGATGTTATGCTTGTGGAGAATGGGGACACATGTCAAGGGACTATCCTCATAACAAGTCAGCAAGCCAGAGGGGTGAAAATGTGGCTGAGGCAGAGCCAGAACCACCTCGACTTGTGGAGAAAGAAGAACCACCTGAAGAAGGTGAATCATTGCTGCTGAGAAGAACTTTGCTTAGATCAGAAAAAGAGATTGGAGAACCTGCGCAAAGGAAGAATTTGTTCAGAACCACATGCAAATCGAAGGGTAAGTGCTGTAAGGTTATAATTGATAGCGGAAGTACTGACAATATTGTGTCTACAGAGATGGTGGAAAAGCTCGGGTTAACAAGGACAACGCATCCTGCACCTTACAAAGTATCTTGGCTTCAGAAGGGTCATCAAGTTATCGTGACATAGCAGTGTAATGTGGAAATGCGGTGCTTTATACGAGTGTGATTTTATGTGACGCTAGCTTTGTTGGTATGTCACGTGTTGATGAAACCATGGTAGTTTGACCGAAAAGTAATTCATGATGGAAGAAAAAATACATACACCAGAAAAAGGATGGAGTTAAACATACATTCTTTGCCCGGTGAAGAATGATCTTGATAAAGAGGCATGAAAATAATATTATGCTAATGGTAACGAGTACTCTGAGGGTGGATAAAGCGAAGAGGCGCATTTCACTATCGTGGGAAGGCCGCTATCGTGAGGAGGCCAAAGGTAATTTTAACCTCCACAAATTTAAATTATTTTACTGAAGAAATTCAATCTGTGTTAAATAATTACATGGACATCATTGTGGATGAATTGCTAAATAAATTGCCGCCGATTAGAAGTATAAGTCACCATATCGACTTAATACTAGGAGAAAGTCTACCTAATAAAGCTTCATATAGATTAACTCCTCAGGAAAACGCAGAGGTTGCAAGACAAGTATAGGAGCTGATGGACAAGGGGCTGATTCGAGAAAGTCTGAGTCCGTATGTTGTGCCAACGGTGCTTAGTCTGAAAAAGGGAGGAGAATGGCGCATGTGCACCGATTCCAGAGCTATCAACAAAATTACAGTCAGGTATAGATTTCCTTTGCCCAGAATGGATGATTTAATGGACTATTTAAGTGGATCCAGGTACTTTACTAAGATAGATTTGAAAATCGGGTATCATCAGATCAGAATTCGGGAAGGCGATGAGTGGAAAACAGCTTTCAAAACCAACAGTGGACTGTATGAGTGGTTAGTGATGCATTTTGGGATCACTAATACACCCAGCACATTCATGAGATTAATGAACGAGGTCTTGAAAGAATATAAAAGTAAATTTGTTGTTTTTTACCTTGATGATATTCTGGTTTTCAGCAAAAGTAAAGAGGAACATTTGGAACACTTGAAGTTAGTTTTGAAAATTCTGCAGAAAGAGAAACTACTAATCAATTTGAAGAAATGTAGTTTCATGAAAGAGGAGCTGGTATATTTGGGATTTTTGATTTCCAAAGAAGGTTTGAAAATGGATCCGGAGAAAGTACAAGCAATCAGGAACTGGCCTACTCCCAAGAGTGTATTTGAGGTAAGAAGTTTTCATGGACTTGCTAGTTTTTACCGAAAATTTATAAAGGGGTTTAGTCAAGTTTGTGCACCAATCCTTGAGACAATCAGGGAGGTCAATCAGCCATTTCGATAGACAGAAGCAGCTGATAAAAATTTTAATCTGCTAAAAAAGAAGATAACAAAAAAGTCTATTATAGCATTGCCAAATTTCGAGAAAGTCTTTCAAGTGGAAACCGATGCAAGTGGAGAAGCAGTTGGTGCGGTGCTCAGCCAAGAGCAAAGGCCGATAGCGTATTTCAGTGAGAAGTTAAATGATGTGAAAAGGAAATATTCTTCCTATGATAAAGAATTTTACGCTATTGTGCAGGCATTGAAAAAGTGGAGGCATTACTTGCTGCCGAAGGAGTTCATCTTATATTCAGACAACCATGCTTTGCAGTTTATTAATAATTAGCCAAAGCTAAATCAGAAGCATGCTAAATGGGTAGAATTTCTGCAAAGTTTCACTTTTGTAATAAATCATAAAAGTGGTAAGTCTAATAAAGTGGCAAATGCATTGAGCAGGGTAAGTTTTCCTTTGCAAGAATTTAAAGTGGGTGTTGTAGGTTTTGATGAAATGATAGAAATGTACAAGGATGATGAGGATTTTAAAGAAATCTACACAATAGTTCAGAATCCGGTGAGCCATAACAGAAGTCAGTGGATGGAATACCTTATTCAAGGAGGCCTGTTATTTAAAAGCAACAAATTATGCATTCCTAAATGTTCCATGAGAGAGAACATCATTAAAGAGAAGCACAGTGGAGGATTGTCTAGTAATTTTGGACAAGATAAAACTTTTTCTCAGGTGAATGCTTTTTATTTTTGGCCTAAAATGCAAACTGATGTTAAAAAGTTTGTTGAGAAATGCAGGGTATGTCATTATGCCAAAGGAAGGAGTCAGAATACCAGTCTATATCAGCCATTTCCCATACTAGATCGACCATGGGATGCAGTGAGTATGGACTTTGTTCTGGGTTTACCAAAAACTCAAAGAGGAAATGATTCTATTTATGTTGTTGTAGACAGATTTTCTAAAATGGCCCATTTTATTGCTTGTAAGAAGACTAATGATGCAACATATATAGCAAATTTATTCTTTTCAGAGATTGTAAGATTGCATGGTTTTCTTGTAAGCATTGTATCATATCGAGACACTAAATTTGTAGGGCTTTTCTGGAGGACACTTTGGAATAAAATGGGAAATAAACTCAGTTTTAGTTCAGCATACCATCCTCAAATGGATGGACAAACTGAAGCAGTAGACAGAAGCTTGGGAAATATACTAAGAAGTTTGGTACATCAAAATCCCAAACAGTGGGATTTGGCATTAGCTCAAGCTGAGTTTTCTTACAATGATACACAAAACTGAAGCACTGGAATGAGTCCATTTCAGATTGTCTTTGGAATGCATCCGAGAGGAGTATATGAACTAAGAGACTTGGGGAAACAAGAAGCCAGAAGTGCAAGCGCTGAAGATTTTGCTGAAAAAATGCAGAAGCTACAGGAAGAGGTTAAAGGTAAACTATAGGAAAGCAGCAAGAGATACAAGCAGAGAGTAGATCTGAAAAGGAGAGAAAAGGAGTTTCAGGTAGGAGATTTGGTCATGGCATATTTGAGGAAAGAAATATTTCCTACAAAGACTTATAATAAACTGAAACTGAAGAAAATAGGACCCCGTAAAATTAAAAGGAAATTTTCAGCTAATGCATATGAGATTGAGTTGCCGGAAGGGATTGGAATATCCCCCATTTTTAATATTGCAGACTTGTATCCATTCAGAGAGGCAGAAACAGAGTTGCAGACTAAAGCTACAGGTGATGAAGTTCAAACTGTGGATTGGGAGGAACAGGTACCAAAAACATCCAAGAAAGAAGTTGAAGCTATTTTAGATCAAAGGATATCCAAGAAAACTCGAGGCCAGACATATTTTCAATATCTTGTCCAGTGGAAAGGGCAGCAAATGGAAGATTCCAGTTGGTTGACAGCAACTGAATTGTGGAAATACAGCATAAATCCTGAAAGTTTAAAGAACCAATCTTTTCTTATAAGGTCGATGCGAGAACATCGGATCATTGACAATGTAATCTGTTCACATGTTGTGGCTTGATGGCATGAATTTCATTTACTGATGGTCAATTTTAGTATTACTGTGGAAGTCGATTTCATAAATAGTTTGTTATTATTGTAATAAGTGAAATTGCTTTATTTAGATTTAGTGATAAGGTTGTTAAATAGGTGTGCACGGGAGTCAAATGATAGGAGATCTTATCTGTTAGGAGTTTTAAAATAGAAGATTTATTATATTTATTGGTTAGAATAATTGTAGGAAATTAATGGTTTTAGTAGAAGCTGACTGAAATTGAAGGTGTGTGGTTTTGTGTGAAAAAAAAAACGGTTGTGGAGAGGATTGTATTTTTCTTTGTAACAGAGGTTTTCTCTTTGAAAAACTAGCCGAGAGCGAACTTTGTTCTTATTACAGTATGAATAAATTCGTGTGTCTTTTTATGTGATGCGCATGGAGTTTGAACTACGATTCATGTGAATTTGTTTAAATTCGTGATAGTATGTGTGTGTTTTAATTTTGAATTATAAGAATATCAGTGATGAGGCAAACTGGGCGTATTAAAATTAGCGCAGAGGGTAGAGTTTTTAACACAGAAAAACAGTCAAAAGGACTCGAAATTTCTCTTTGAGCGGAATTAAGTTAAAACACAATTCAATTTTTGAATTGCATCGGATCCGAATGTTCGGAGCGGCATTATAGAATTCGGTGATAGATTTATTAACATTCAGTTGGAAATCTCCGATTCCGATAAATCGGATCGGAAGTTTGGAGTGCTTGAGAGGAGAACACTTTGTAAAAGGCCGATTGATGATCTCCGATAAATCGGATCGGAGTTGTGGAGTAGCTGGTAGTTCGGGCATTCAATTGTTGAGATTTCCGATCGTGATTTATTTGCATTGGAACCTGGTAACTTGTTATATATATGTTATCAATTGTGGTGACCGCCGATCGTATTGAGTGCAGACATATCGCATCGAAACATCCGTTAATAGATATATATATATATATATATATATATATATATATATATATATATATATATATATATATATATATATATATATATAGATATTGCAATCTGTGTTAATTTTCCAATTGCGATTATATCGCATTGGATTTAAATCAATCTGTAAATGATTGGTATTATGTTTTTTTTGCGCCCGATGCAAATGTTTTTTTAAAAACGCATTGCATTGCTGTCACAATTTGTAAAAGTATTGAATTGGCTGCGCTCTTTTTGAATAGTCAAGAATTCGGTTCCAAAGTTTTAAGAAAAGGTTTCTATTAGTATTCATTGGGTTGCGCCAAGAATTTGCTGCGTCACAATTCTTTGCAATTGAAAGGCTGAAATTCATCTCACTGATATGGGCTCAAGTTTTCCTTTTACTATAACAGGTTTTCCCTCCTTATTTACGCAATGTATTGCCTTGTCTAAGCAGTTTAACATGGATTTATGTTTCTCTAACCAGTCCAATCATATTTGTAGGTCATATGACCCTAAAGGAAGAATATTTAGATTTAACTCAGTTTGGTATCCATTCAAGTTTATGGTTGTTTGGGGTAAATTATGAGTCAATTTCCTTCTTGTACGGGTGGCCAATTCAACTAACCATGACTGCTGAAATTTTTCTAACTTTACGTCACATTTTTCTACCATTTGAAGATTGATATAACTTAAAGATGCACCTAGATCTATTAAAACCAAAATAGTTTGGTCAGCAATGATACCTTCTACTTCAACCATAGTGGACTAGTGTTCTTCTTGACGATCTTCGAGAACAACACTAATTTTGGGGACATTTCTCACCATGTCATTAACAATCATTGCTTCTCTCAGTACTTGCATAGTCTGAATGTTTTTGTGTGGAAATTCTCTTAAGAAATGAGGTTCTCCACAACCACAACACTTTAGAGATTCTCTCATTTTAACTGTCCCCTCTCTTTTATTGTTTCCATTCATCTGTTTGGACCCGGTTTGTGATTGAGCTGTTTGATTTTCTCCAGTCTCGGTGAAATTATTTCTTTGGTGATTTGTACAAAATTTCTTGAGATATGCTAGTTTTGTTTTCTTTCTGCTGGAGTCACCCTTCTCTTTGTTTTTCCAATTCTTTTCTTGTTCATTTTTTTCTTCGAATTGTTGGTAACAGAGTCTTGCCTTGCACACCACCTCATCCATGTTCTTGGGATTATTGAACTCTATCCTTTCTTTGTATGTGGTAGGTAGACAATTTAGGAAACGTTGTACCTTCACCTTCTCTTCCCTTATAAAAGGTACATAGCGTAACAGATTGGTAAATTTGGTTACAAATTCGTCAATAGTAAGTTGTCCTAATTTAATTTAATGAAACTATTTTTCTTTATCACCATAATAACGTTCATTCAGAAATATATTTTTGAATTTGAATTGGAAATCCTTCCAAGTAACAGTTTTCTCGTCAATGACATGTACCATCTTCATTTCATCGCACCACAAGGTAGCCTTACCTTGCAACTGATAGATAGCCAACCGGACTCTCAAGATAATTTTGTATTCGTAAACCTGAAAGTACTTTATCATGTTCAGAAGCCATGTGTCCACACCTTCCTCCTTCTCTCCATCATAGGAGGGAGGTTTGATTTTTTAGAATTCACCCTGCAATTCCTTGTTCCTCCTAGAGTGTTGTCTAGAAGCATCCTCTTCCTCAGAATCTTCTCAGTGATTTACCCTTCCCTTTCTCTTCCTTCCGAAATCTTCACCTTTGTGACTATTCTAGGAGGTCAATTCTCTTATTAATATGTCTTGCTTTTCACTCACTAAAGATAGCCTTTCATTGTGGCTTTTCAGTTTTGTCATTTCTCTTTGCATTCGATGCAACATAGCCATCAATGGAACATTTGGATCTCGCATATTTTCTCCACCACCTAAATCCACATACAACTTGACCCCTTCACTCATGGTTAATTGTTGTATACTTCAGCACTGATTCACTGTACATGAAATTTAAACATTAGTGAAATCTATTTTTAATAAAAATTTACAGCAACAAAATTTTTCTCGTGTGAGCACATATTTTTCCCAGTGTTTTAACTTGGGCTCTCATGCCATTTGTAACACCTCTCTCTTTGCAAATTTTTTTTTTTGAAACCATAATTTTTGTATAGTGAATTTATGATGTTGCTATGTATAGGTAAGCATAATACGCCACCATACGCTGCAGTTTGAGTTCACATTCAACTCTTTCAAGTTGAGTTTCTTGTTTGGTTTAATTGGTTAATTATTGTTATCTAGTTTGGTCTTCAATCATCGTGGAAGATTTGACATCCAAATCATTCCCACGTATTTTTAATTTCCCATTTTTCTCTACAAGGAACTTAGTTTTTGGAACAGTATACTATAGCTAGGTGTAGCCCTAAATATAACAGTGTACTTTCTAAAATTCTTGTTTGATATTTGTCAATGTAATATAACTGAACTGTGTTTACTCTCTTTTCATTTAGTCTATAGAGATAGCTAAAAGTGCACATATATCAAAATACTTTTCTTTCTATGCACTCTAGTATAGGTTGTGCTATATTTTTACTACTGCTACAATCACAGATCTTTTGATATCAAAGTGCACAGGTGCCTTATTATAGTACACATTTATCACCATTCATGTATCGGTCTCACTCGTTTGCAATTTTTATGTTTCTCTTAGGTATATTTTACAGTTGCATACAATTTTTGCATCTCTGTTAGATTTGCAGATTGTAAGTAATGAATAATCATATTTCTATTAAAACAAGAATTCCAAGTAATAATTATGAATAAGATAGTATGATGTAATTTACATTCTGTGTATTACTGTAACAATTAATTCCAGTTAACTACTAGTATTTTCCATCTTATATCAATTCTCGGTATAAAAATACAGTACTATGGTATACCAGTATATATATATATATATCAGCATGCCAATTAATAGATATACAATTTACTATATTTTTTGAGCTGTACAATTAGTTTGAGAAAATCAACAGTTACATATATATAAGCATAGTAGCTATTCATGTAGTTTGTTCACTTCATTTTTCTAATGTATGCATAAGTTCATTTTAGGTACAGTATGTGTTCTACTTCTCTCTAGTTGATGCAAAAATATTTTGTTGTACAATACTACATGTTTTTAGCTATACTTGTCTATGTATTTCATTTCTGCATCTCATTTTCTATTTAGAACTAATTTTTAAATAAACTCTTCAATTTACTAATAGAATAATAAACAACTAGTTTGCAGAATTGTGAGTTTCGTGTGAGGTACCTAACTTCAGATATATACCCAATACTGGTTTGTAGACATTCTCAAAGTCGGTCTGCACAGAGCATGTCTGCACAACCGTACCAATTTTACTATTGCTTCTACAGTGATTTGTTTGAAATGTACAAATAGCCAAAAGATAAGTATACTCATAAATTTTCAAATGCTAAACATAGAGTTAAACTAAAAATTGACATATTAACATGTCTACTTTACTAGATTCAATAATTCATCATAGCCTGAAAATTTAAATCCAATACATACCAAATTAAATGTGTATACCATTTAGGTTTGACTAGTTTCCTCCCAACCCTAGAGCTTTTTCTCCACAACTCACCCGTGAGCAGAGATCTTTTCCTCCAGTGATCGAAAACCCTTTTTCTATCCTCAATCAACTTATTTAAGATTTCTTTCCCTAGCCTATTTCCATTAACTGTGTCGAGTTAATTTAGGATGTTGTATACCTATTTGCCTAGCTTTTCCCTTTGTTTCTTCCACAAAGGTACTTTTAAAGCTAGCTTTTTCTACTTTCCAACTTTATTCCACCTCTTCCCAATAATTTCTTCTTTATTGAGGTAATTAGATATCTATCTCCAAATCTAATTTTAGTATCTTATTTTATTCCTTCCAATGATTTTTGGAAGTCTCGGAAAGTCTTACAACCTTATCCATCCTCACGGATTGGATGTTCAGATCTCAAATCTAAATCTATTCATTGCACATAATTTTCCATTTTATTTTATTAATTTAAAATAATAAAATAAATCCACATAATTTTTTTCCATTGGGATTCATTGTATCCTTTTGGACTTGTTCAAATGTCTAATAAAAACATAAAAAACTGGGGATCTTACAACTACATTCTTCAATTTCTTTTTTTTTAAATAATAATCAATTATGAAATAACTTTTAAATATTCTAAATACAAATGATAATTTGTATTTTCTAAATAGTTAATCAAGATTTACATCCAAAATTAACCATACTCAATATGAAATCCTTTTCATTTTTCATGAACCTAAATAGTTCATGAAATCTCCCTAACATAATTTTTGTCATAAGAGCATAGAAGCAAGCATATGCTTTTATAATAGTGATAAAGTGGATCTTTCTTTAAATTTATGACATATAATAGTTGTCATAAGAGCATGGAAGCGAGCATATGCTTTCATAATAGTGAGTAATTGGATCTTTATCTAAATTTTTGACATATTTTAAGCTATATAAAGGATGATTTTATTTTCCAAATTTTCTTCTCACAAGAATTTTAGTGATGTTGTCAATTGTTCAATGAATATAAGGAAATATTTGACACATTATACTTTTATGATGCATACTAGTTCAATGTATCTATTTAATAGTTTAATAGTCTTTGTGAATTTATTTATTGCAGAAAGATTTTTGAGCTAAAATGATTACATTACTATAATAAGAAGATTTTGCATCTAATTTACAAATAATTTCCATTTATTAATTATTTTTGTTCTAAATTTAAATTTTGGAACAAAATTAAATATAATAGGAAATTATCATTTTCACATCTTTCATGTTCCCTATTAATGTCCTTTTAATCTTTTCTAAATTATTTTTTTCATTCAAGGTAAATCATTTTTGCATCCTCATTTTATATTCCCAATCACGTCATCAATATATTTAATTTGTGTCTCAATAACATTTCTTTAGTGTCTTTATTTTCATTCTTAAGGAATTTTCAAAGTTCCTCTTAGCTTGCTATTATCATCCTTTAGTGTCTTTATTTTCATTCTTAAGGAATTTTCAAAGTTCCTCTTAGCTTGCTATTATCATCCTTAATGGTATATCTAGCATCATCATAGTGCCATGAATAGTTTAGTGAACATCCTTGTAGGACTCATGGATAAGAGTCACCCTAACATATTTATGGTTTTACTTTCATTTTTATGAAAAAATTATTAAATAATTTCAAATTTACATGTTTATAAAATAATAAATAATTTCACATGAAATTAATTATTGTAACATCTATTTTTTCCAATTTTGATTGATAATGTAGAATCTAGAATAAAAAGCTATGAACTTTGATTTTAAAAGTGTCAATGTCAATCTTTCTAAAGTGTAAACTTAATATGGATTAGTGTTTGAAGATTTATGTGGTGATGATCTTGAAGGTGTGATGTATAAGGAATGAAATGGATCATAGAAATATAAATGGAAATACACAAAGAATTTTATATATATCATATTAGTATATTGAGAACTAAATTCTATTCATAAATCAAATAATAAAAGATTATGAATGTAATTCAATACAAAGTAGCTAGAGTGGTGGTAGCTTATCTCTAAAAAAATAGGTGCTATCTACACTCATTTGCAAGATGATTATTAGAATATGAAAAAATGAATTTTTAAAATAATGTACTAAAAGATAAGATGAAAAGACCATAAATATCTAAAACACTAACTCTAAAAGATGAAGTGATGAAAAAGTAACTAGTCATTTGATAAGTCCAATTTATACTTTAACTTTCTATGGAAAAAAATGTCTTGAACACATTTTCTTGTTTACTTCCCCATTGAAAGACTTTCTTATTACTTTTCAAAGCATATAAAGGAGATTAAATAAAATAAAATTTAGCTTGTGAACTTGCTCCAACAATGAACTAGACTAGGAAGCCCCTAACTTATATTATATTATTAGGATCATGCCACTTCATATAGTATTTTTCAATTATCTACACGTCACAATATAGCTTAAACATATTAAATGGGTTTCCCTAAATTCATATTTTGACATAGTGATTTACAATTTCACCTTTTTCAATATATCTAAGAATTTCCTAACATGCTTTACTTTATCATCCATTTTTCCTTCAAAATCAATATAATTATCTAAATAGACTATTATAAAATTATCTATGATTATGTAAATCTATCCTTCACAACCTATATGAGTGTAGCATGAACATTACAAATTCCAGAAGGCATAAGCAACCATTCAAAGAAACCTTATTTTCGTTTAAACCTAATTTTCCACATATCACCTTTAAATATCCTAACTCGATGATTACCAATTCTTATATGAGAAAGAGGGATTTAATGTATAGAAATTTTGAATATTTAATTTAGGAGTGATTTTTTTTTTAAGAAATAAGTGGAGAATTAAAATTTCTAATGTAAATAAATGGTTTTAGTTTCCATTGTTTTTTGGAGAAGGGTAAATGATTCATATTTTTACGAGTCTTTGTTTTCATAGTTAGTTTTTTTTTTGGAAAAATAAGAATATAATGTTTGGGATGTTCTTGGGAGGGAGAGAAGCACTAAAACAGAAGAGAGGAGAGAGGAAAAGAGAGGAACTCATTGCTTCCCTTGTAAATACAGTTTTGCAATTTTGTAGATGATTGTACCTTCAAATCTATGTGAACCAGAAGGTATTTCTGTGTGAGTGGATTCATGAAAAAAAATTTAGTTGTAAATTGTATGATTGTTAAATGAATCGAAACTTTATGATTACATTGAATCAATTTGTTGCTTGTGAACAATTATTATTTTCAATTTTATTCCTATTTCTGTTGGTCATTTTGAGAAATTGTAGCTTCGATTTACATTAAATATTTGAGCCATATGCATTTAATTGTTGTGATATAATATTTTTCTTTTGATTATTGTTTCATGGCTTCAAAACCCATAAAGGAATGTGCATGGATTCAGTTCTTGTGACAACCTATTTGTCTTTTGATTATTCTTTTATCGACTTCAAAACCCATAAAGGTATGTGTCAACATCTTTCTAGAATAATGGTTGTGTGGTATTTATAGTTATTTGAGCCTTCTTATAGAGCGTACCCTGTTGGGAATTCTGAAAGAAAAATAAAAATAAAAATAAAAAAACAAACTTATTTTACTATTTGTTCAATTGGGAATTTCAACCTTCCAAACTTTAGTGCGTGAATTTTATATTTTTCAGAAGCAAGTTAGAGAACTTTTGGCTTGATCTAGTAAAGAGTCGGAACGAAATATTAAATTATGGAACAAACACTACCAAATATGATATTTTATTTAGGATTGTATTTCCGTTTGAAATCCCTTTTTTTCTTCTGTTGCAAAAATATTATTATTCTTATTCCCATTCCTATAATAAATGCATATGTTAAAGGTTACATGAAATATTTTGAATGGTATGTAAATTCAGACCTATGTGTGCTTTATATTGGGGGATATTGGCATGGGGTGATTTGGTTTCTATCACATTGTATCAAAGTGAAAAATATATCTTTATTTTGATAACTCTTAGAGGAAGAATAGAAATATTGTAAGTCTGCAACAAAAATTAATTGGAAATCTGTAAAATGGAAGCTAAGAAAGTGTAGAGTTCACACTAGAATCATAATTAGAGTATGATTGAGGTAAATTTGGTTATATTTTAAATTTGTGGTTAATTTCAAAACTCAAAACTAGATGGTTTAATTTATGAAGTTTGAAGGAAACAATGTAATTTTATGAAAGAAAATCTACTTTGGCAGGAAGTAGATCAAATTTGTTTGAAGATAGATTTGAAAAATAGGAAGTTATGAGTTTAAGGAGATTAGATGATTGTAACTTTGAAAGAAAATTCAACAGAGAAGAATGAAAAAAAAAATAATATATGTTCAAATGGCTATTTAGACAATGAGTTGATGGTTGTAGCAAAGAAAAAATAAAGTTCTTTATGGATATGGTAAACAAATATCTCAAGGGAGAACGATGATGAAGAATCCACAAGAGCACATAATGCTTAGATGAATATTGGAGAAGAAGGAGTTGGAAGAAATATTAGAAGAATACTAGGCACAAAAGAGTTAGTATGGTATTTACAAACAGGTTGATTGAGTCAACTTGTTGCAGTGGCTTGTTTGTAACTCAAAATGAGGACTTAGAAGTTCATAGAAGAAGTATATTTGTGACTGATAAGATTCATACTACAGGTTAAGAGATAACCCATAGTCTATGAAGTGCACACAAACTTAATAGAAGAAGTATATTTGTGACTAATAAGAGTCATACTAAAGGTTAAGAGTAATCCATAGTTGATCAAGTCAAGACAAACTTGATAAAGACGTAGTTGAAATTAAACTACAGCTAGATATGATGAGAGAATTTCTACATAAAGACAAGGAAGATGGGGGTTAGGTATGGACTCTCTAAAAGAAACTAAATTTGAATGAGTTTCAGGTAATACTCGAGCATAGATAAAACTATCAATTGAAAGTGAACTCAGAGGGCTTGAACAGAGGGGCTAAATTATTTGTTGGAGGAAAAAATCAAAAGAGTTGAGGTGTAGCTAAGGCGAACTGTTGAATAAGGAGTTGTTTGTGAACTTAAAAAAGTAGTAGAGCTTGAAGGGAGAGAAGTAGACCTTGAATGGAGAGAGAATGATAATGTATGAATGAGACTACCTTAAAGTTTCATAGACTAGTAGGAAACTAAAGATAAACATAAATACCTCGTTCCTGAAACATCAAAAGAGGCCACAAGGCCTTATTATTTTAAAATTGAAAAATTATGTATGTTTGCATATGGCACAAGTAATGAAGAAAGGAAACCAAAGGAGAGATGAAGAGAAGCATTCAAATTTAATGTTTAATAAATTTGGTGAAGAAATATTGTTGCAGGGAAAATTGCTACATAAATACAAGTCTAAGTTATAGATAGAACCATCTACTAAACATTCAAACTTAATGTTTGAAGATCTTGAGGAAGAAATGAAATTTTTAGAGAAATCGATACAGAAGGAAGCAAGGACACAAGTGCTAAAAATTGTAGGAATTTTGTAGAATTAGATGGAGAGAAGGATTAAATTAAAGAACCACATAATAGTGGTATAGAAGAGGAAGAAATGCAAAAAAATAGCAGGCGGGAAGAACATAATTTTTTAGCAATACAATTTTGAGATGAAGGATGAAGTGAGAGTGGAAAATTCCAAAGAAGACAACAATGTTTTTTATGAAGTAAAGCAATGAAGAAGACATCCAAATGTCTTAAGAATTTGTAGAGAGATGTGTGTTGAAGACGAAGAAGATAGGAATACTATAATTCTTATACAAGGAAAGATCTAGCTATAAATGGGAAGCATTAAGGAAGAGAAGAATTAAGGACAACATATAGTAGATGGTAGAGCAAGTTTTCATCAGATAAAATGGAGGAAAACTACATCATAAAACATGGAAACCTAGAAGGATGAAGAAGAAAACAATAAAGCAAAATGATGACAAGGATAATGACGAACTACCACATAAATTTTGGGATGGAGAAATATTGACTTCATCAACACATGTTGAGGATACCATGAATATTTTTTACTTTGAGAGTCTAATGCAAGTGCATAGGTTGACCCAAAAAAATCTACTAAGATTGGACAAGAGCTTACAAATGTGATGGGATGGTCACATGGTAATGTTGGGAAACATTTTAAATGTTTTCTTAAGAAATTTTTAATATTCAATTTAAGAGAGGTTTTTTTTTTAGAAAAAAAGTGGAGAAGTTTTTTTCTGAAGTAAATATATGGTTTCATTTTCCCTTATTTTGTAGAGAAGAGGAAACAATTCACATTTGTGTGACTCTTTGTTGGGATGGTCGATTTATTGTGGGAAAAAAATAAGAAATTAGTGTTTGGGAAGTTCCTGAGAGGAGGAGAAGCTCCAAAGAAGAAGAGAGGAGAGAGAGGAGAAGAGTGGAGCTCATTGGTTCCCTATGTAACTACAATTATTAATTTTTGCAAACCATGTACATTCAAATTTGTGTCAACCTTAAGATATTTATGTGTTATGGGATAATGAACAAAAAAAAATGGTTATAAGTTGTATGATTATTAAATGAATCGAAATTTTTTGGTTACACTGAATCAATTTTTTCTTGTAAGCCATTATTTTTTGCAATTTTATTCTTGTGTGTGTTTGTGATTTTGAGAACCTATAGCTTGCTTAACCATTTTACATTAAATATTTGAACCATATGGCTTTAATCTTTGTCATAATCTATTTGTATTTTGATTATTATTGCATCGTCTTCAAAACCCACAAAGGAACATGTCGATTGCGTTCTCGAATAGTGGTTGGTATTTACAGTAATTTGATTGTTGCTACAGAGACATATTACCTTGTTGGGAATTATGAAAAAAAACCCTCTTTGACTGTTTTTTTATTGGAAAATTTAACATTGGAAACTTCAATGAAGGAAGGTAGGTGAATTGTACATTGTGTCAAGGAGCAAGTGAAAGAATGGATTCGTTTTTATCTTCCTAAAAAACACTACAAAATTTTAAAATTTTAATGGGCGCTATGAAATCATTTCGAGGCGACGAAAAAGTAAATTTGAGAACATGTGCCAGCAAATCATTTAGTAAAGATTGTGAGAAAAGATTTTACTCTGTTTTAGTTTAAAATCCTCTTTTATCTTTCTTATTGCATAAATACTATTATTTTTATTAATATTCCTATATTGAATGCATATGTTAAATGTTACTTGAAATATTATTGAATCAGATGTAAATTCATAGCTATGCGTGGAGTAGGTTGGGACTATTGGTGTCAAGGTGACTTGGATGCCATTAGGCCCGGGGTGGGGTGGAGGAGGTTAATCACCACAGCAAAATTTTATACTCATTTAAAACATTCGATGGAAACTTAAATATATTTGTCGCATAAGATTAAACATAGAAAAAACAAAAAAATGTCTATTGATTATTTGATTTAAGTAGAAACAACTTCATTTTAATTTTTTTTTCTTTTGTAGAACTCAACCTACTAAAGACACCAAATACCATAAATTTTTCAAGAACCAACTTATTGGATGCACCAAACCCCTCCTACTTGCAAGCAACGACTTCCGAGAGATAATGATCCCTTTTGGATCTATTGATGCAATTATTTTTACGTTTTAAATCTTTGTTTCATCACATTCCAAGACTAGATTAAGAATATCCCTCTTTAATTCTTATATTTAAAACAACCTTTAATTCAAATATCCTTCCTTTCTTTTCATTATTAGCAACAACCATCTCTTTTTTGTCCTTTTGCAGCCTTCTCCCATACTACAGAGTACAACACTTTGTTTCTCACACTCCCTACTAGCCTACATTTCGAACTCCTTAATTTGACACACTCTATTATGAGTGTTTATTCAAATCTAACAATGCATTGATGATGTGATTTATATTTATCTCTTAGAGTACTGGATCTCTACACATATTTTTTCCTCTCACATAGTTTCATACCCACTTCACCTGTTTTTCTCTCCACGGCGCTCATAATTTTCTTACGTGTGTGCTAACCTCAATTATTCTTCTTGATGGCATATATTCTCAGCCATATGCTATGATAACTACATAGTTATCTAACTTCCCATTTCTATTAATAATTTTTGTACATGTTCATATCTCCCTTTGGAACTATCTTTGTGCCTTTTCCTTCGAGGGAATATTTTATTTTAATGTTGTGGGATCAATCCTTTTAACCAAATGTTTTGTTGGATTTTAATTACTAGAACCGTGACCTCTCTCATGGCCACTTCGTTTTCTATCATCACAAAACCAACACACTAAGAACCTTTGTCCACCAATGCTTTTTTGCATAACCTGGAGCAACTGGAATTATTTCAGCCAAACATAGTATTGATATCAAAGTCACAATATTGATAAAAGTAAATTTGCAGTCCTTGTCGTTTGCTACAATTTATGGCTAATTTTCCTATCAATTTGGGACTTCACCCCTCTCAATAATCCATAATTGTTCCCATTTCAAGATCCAAAATTATGATGACCTCAGGTTCAACTCATAAGAATTTTGATTGTTGTGTAGTTCATTGCTAATTTCGTGTTACATCATCACATTTTATCTAAGGATGATCCATTTTCATTCTATTTTTTCCTCTCATGCTACAATGAAATAAGGCCTCATATGGGACCCAAATGTGTTGTAATGATTATTTTAACATGTTTTTTTGTCTATCAAGGTTAGAAGCACTAAAATACATTAACACATAAAAAAATTACCAAGAAATATGTTGCACAAATATTGAGGTATTCAATTCTCTTCAATCTATCCACCATGGACCAATCACTAGGTTCCACATGTTCTTTTTCCACATGTCTTTCCATGTCACCTTCCATGTTTCACCAACCACATATATGATTGGCCACCTTAAAATTCCGAAAATGAGTTCATGTTAAAAATTGTCATCCACATGATTCAAACTACCTATTGTGCCATGCCATTCGATCTACCAATCCTCTGGGGTCATCTCAAACGCTAACTATCTCATCCTTCTTCACATTCTAGGCCCTTCAACACTCTTTGCTCTTCGACACTCTCAACACTCTTGGTCGACTTAGTCTTTAGCATCACATTCCTATGGTCTTCAACATCATGTCATAGTATCACATATAGAAGAAATCATCAATGATGCTAAGAAATATATATTTTCACTGAAGATCACATTCCTATGGTCTTCAGCATCATATCATAGTATCACATATAGAAGAAATCATCAATGATGCTGAGAAATATATATTTTCACTGAAGTCGTAGAATTAAATCTCCAAGAACCGAATCATAACTAGAGGAATAATGGTACTGCAGACAACTCACGTGCCAACTTGATGTGATGAAATGCAAACTATAAGGTGGATGGTGTAACTCGCAGAAGCCTAAAAGATCTTCCAAAGTGAACCAAATGACACTAATGCAAACCCAAGGTATTCACCGATCACCATGGTACAATTCTACACTATGATAATAAATCAAGTGAAGTCGACCATGTGAGAAATCATTTGATTACTCGTGATTGCTGTATATCGTTAACAAATGTGAGACAACTCGTGGATATTGATGATGAGAGTCAAGGTACCCTAGTACAATCTAACAAGTCCGAATGAATTAGTTGAAGTTGAATACTTAAGAGAATATACCAATGAGGAGACACTGATGTATTCTCGTTGTCAATAGAAAATGAGTCTTCCCTCAAATTATTGAAAACCATAAGGTACTAAAAAAAGACTCTAGACCTCTTCCTAGATAAATGTGTCGGATTCGACAGGAAAATATCTGCTGGAAGGAAGGAATTAAGGCATCCCACATCAATCTAGCATGAGTGTAACCCGAAGGCCAAAATTTAGAAGGAATCAGACAAAGAAAGATGAAGTAACCAACTCGAAGCATGTTTCCCGTGTACACAAATATAGCTAGTGCATGAGAGAAACCCTCTGAACCAGCCAATAATGAAGGATGACACAAAGGCAAGGAATCCACCAATAGGGAAAAATGGAAACCAAGGTATTGCACGAATCCCAATGGGTGATAATGAAAGCTAACGTAGAACACAAGGGAAACCACTGAGTGAAAGACCCATGGTGCTCATAAAATGCTAAGCACAAAGTCACCTATCAACGGTGGAAATGGGGCCAACATATGGCTCTAGGTGTACTCTCAAAGCAATTTGTCGAAGTCGATAAGAGAAAACCCGCCAGCAAGAAGTCAATGGAGACCTTCTTAACCAGCATGAGCAAAGGAACAAATAACTGATGTGTTATAACATAACTATGAAAGATTGGGGTTGGTTGATTGAAAAATGAGTCAAAAGACACCGCAAAAATGTCGACTCAGGTTTACTTCCCTTGAACAAAATAATGACCGAAAATGTGACTATATGGCAACATATGATAACTTTGTATAAGCTTGTCATGGAGGAGGCATGAAAAAACCCTCCATATGATTGGAAGAGATAACTAAGAGGGGGAGTACATACTCAATAACAAGGTTATAGCTCTCCTAAGTCAAACTAAAGCCCATCCAAATGGAGAAAATACTTTTCTTTTTTTTCTCTATTCAAGGGCGACACAATTGACTTTAGCTGCCATCAAATATGGAAGTAATGTCCCATTCTTTCTCTTTTTGGGATATTTTTTTTTTTTTGTATTTTTCATATTGAAAGCCTGAAAAAGGAAAAAAAGAATGCCTATAGTACAGTGAATAGAACTAGTGTCAGGAAATAGATGCGCTAGTTCCTAGTATAGGAAAAATCCTATGCTCAATGCAAGGTGGCAAAATTGGTAAATGACACTAGGAGTAATGTTCTCTTCACGGGCAAAGGTTGTCAAGTTGCAGATGTTAAGTGATTAAAAGTCTAATTTTGCATAAATACATGGTCAAAAAGTTGGCTTATACACAAGTCCAAGTGAAGCCATCTTAAGGCCAAGACATACAAATAGTCAACATCTAATGCAACATAACAACTGAACAATAGGGAGCCTCTAGGGTATAATTTTGGGAAATTCTAACACATAGGAAATGGTTAAGTATAAATTGGTCTAGTGTAGAGCTATGAAAATTGTGTTTCTTTACAATCTACATTTGTAACTTGTAATCTGACGGTCATGATATGTAGTGATCTGACGGTTCACTCTATAATCAATATTACCAACACTTGATATGTGGCTTAACACCTGTTTGGTCCATCATCTCTATTTAAAGAGCATGGAGGGTCATTTTTCTCGTAACCGTTTATGAAAGAATCTTATGTAAATTTTCTTTCTTATATTAATAAATTGGCTGAAGTGGCCGCATTAGCTCAGGTTGTGGACTGTTTCCCTCTTTGAGGGTTTTAACTACGTCAAACACTAGTGTACTAATTTTTGATCCATTTGTGCGTGGTGACCTTTGGTGTTTGATCTAAGGAACTTAACCTGTAAATTCATACATGGTATCATAGCCATTTTGAGGGCCCCATCTGTTGTTGATCCAATTTTGAAGTTGATTTGACTCCATGCGACTGCCATTTTCCAGATCTACTATTTCTGACCACTTTGTACTGGGAGAACTGCTATGTTGTGTCTGAAGCATCTGTTATAGTGAGGAAACCCTTTCATTTCATGTGAGAAGGTTTTTGGTTTCCCAAGTTATGATATTTTAAATATGAAGGTACAAAGTATATTTCTTGTAGTTATATTTTAGATTTATTAAACCTTGTATTTATTTTGGCTCCCTCTGTTTATTTCAGTTTATAATTTATTTTTTTCTAGATCTATACCCTCGTCTTTGTGTATTCCATTTGCTCTACGTTGTGTGCGATCTCTGCAAATCAGAAATAGGAAGGCAAATTTTTTTTTTCTACGTATGCTCTTTCCCTGTATATCTCTGCAATATTTGGAAATAAAAAATAATGGAAAAAATTATAGTTGCCTGCGAGACTAACAAAAAATCAAACATTCTGTCACAAGGCTTTTATTTTTATTTTTATGTGCATGGATTTTGTGTTTTTTTTAGAGGAAAAAGCACACACATCGAAGAGAAAAAAATTAAAAAATAAAAACAAAAAGATAAAAAAAAATAACCCTTCGTCCTTTCAAACAATTGCAAAATCCTTTTACTAGCTCTCTTGGTGTAAATTTAGTTTATGATGATAGAGGTCTTGGGTTCAAGTCTCTTTCTCAAACTTTTTTTTGTTAAGCCACTTTTTCTTATAAATCTATTTGGCAAGTTGGTAGTCTTAAAAAGAGAGTTTTATTTAAAAATCACATGTAAAAGTGACTCTCACTTATTTATAAAAGTGGATCACATAAAATAGTTTCCTTTTAAAGTGAGCTTATTGTATTAAGTTTGGAAAAGGGGGGGGGAGGATTTTTTTTAAAATAAGAACTTCATCATCAACTTTCAACCTTTCAGATACCTATTCGGCATCTACAACACATTTTTTTTTAAAAAGGCATAACTTCTTCATCCGTAAGCTGTTTTCAGAGCCATTTTTTTTGAACCAGCCTAATTTTTCGAAATATTTCCATTGGATCAGTTATTTTCAGCCTTGTCAACTTCAGATTTTTTCCTAAAGAAATATGGAAAGTGCATGCCCGGTTGTTCTTAATAGCAACAATTATTTCCAACGACTATCCTACATTATAGAATTACTTAGAAGTAAAGGGCTTCATAGAATAACCAGAGGACAAGAAAATAAACCTACTCATGGAGATAAAGCCGCTAAATGGGAAAATAAAAAAGATCAAGCAAGAGGATTGATAGGAATATCCATTTCTCAAGATCTTCGATTTCATATCCAAGAAATTGGCACCCCTGATGCAACTATGAGAAAGCTAAATATTTTTTTTTGAATTCAAAATGAAATCACGGCCCACCAGCTTGAAAATGAGTTGTTTACTTTGGACCCCAATAATTTCTCCTCCATTGAAGATTTTTTGTCCAAATTCAAGACGCATAGACTTCTTTTAGAAGTTTCTAAGGTTGAAAAGGAAGATGGTAGCCTTATATATTCCATTCTTGCTAGGCTTGGCACCACATACCCTATATTTCTTTCCACCTTCAATTCCACTAGAGAATCCCTCATTTCTCAAGGAATAGCCTACAAGTCCCCTTATTTTGATGCCTTTTGCGATTCTTTGATAAAAAAACAAGAAAAACTCTTACACCTTGGTCTTATTAATATTGGACACTCTTTTAAGAAAACCTTAGCAGCCCAACAACAACCATAACAAAATAATCCCAAGAAGAAGTATCCTAAAAATAATGGTCCTAAACAAAACAAGGGTCTTAAGAAATTTCACCCACAAACAAAAAAAGCATGTCAACAAACTTCTAAGTAAAATAAAAAGAAAGGGAAGAAAATAGATAGAGATTGAAACTTTTGTAATCGTGATGGAAATGTAGAGTCAAAATTTTTTAAGAAGATGGAAGCCATGGAAGATGCAATGAGGAGGCACCACATCAATTTCGTGAACTCTTCAAATTCATCTTCACGAATGGCACTTTCTTCTTGTGGTTGTCAAGCATCAAGATTTAGTTATGCATTAAATGTATATTCTTCTTCTCATTCTCATGAGTGGCTCATTTATTCCGGAGCCTCTTACCACATGGCCAAAAATAAAGCCATGTTTTCTTCTTTAAATGATGGTAACACCAAAAATATTTATGGTGGTGATGATAGATATCTTAGTGTTGTAGGATCTGGAACCATTCATCTAGATAATTTCCAGTTTAGTGATGTATTATATGTTCCTACCTTGTCCTACAACATTCTATATATTTATCAAATAACTCATTTAGGTGAAGGGAAAATAATAGAATTCTCACCTCATGATGTTGTAATTAAGGAACTCAAATATCCTAGACATATTTTAGCTACTGGAATTGTTGATGATTCCACAAGGTTGTATAATTTTGAAAAATTTGGGTCGTCATGTCTTCCCTATGTTTTGGTTGCTCATAATGATGAAGTGTGCAAACTTTGGCATGAGCAGTTTGGTCACTTAAACTATCGCTCTCTTCAAACTCTATGTAAAGAAAATATGGTGACAAGTCTTCCTATGTTATCTTGCCAAGAAGGTGTTTGTTCTGGATGTGGACTCGGAAAACATCATCAAGATAGTTTTGAAAAACGTGCCTCTTAGCACGCTTCAACCCCTTTGCAGCTTCTGCACATTGATTTATGTGGTCCACTTCTTGTTGTTTCTTTCTCTAGCTGCTAGTACTTCTTAACTTTCATTGATTATTTTTCCAAACACACTTGGGTATACTTCTTAAAACTAAAGAGTGATTTTTTTAACATGGTGTTGGTCTTTAAGGCCTTTGTTGAGATTTAGAAATCAAATTCTTAAGTTTAGATCATACAACGGGGGAGAATATGTTAAGAACAAATTTATCAACTTTTGCACTAAGCATGACATTAAATTGAAAATTATTGTTCCATATGATCCACAACCCAATGGTGTAGGTTAAAGGAAGAATCATGCCTTAAAAGAAATGGATAATTGTGTGGTTCAATCTAAAGGAATTAGTCTTAATTTTTGGGCAGAAGCAATTAACTGTGAAAATTACATTGTGAATCACCCTCCTACTAAGGTTTTAAGTAATATAACTCCAGAAGAAGCTTGGAGCTCAATCAAACCAGAGGTAAGTGACTTACATGCTTTTATAAGTGAACTTGGGCCCATATTCTAGATGTGAAACAATTAGCCTTAGAACCTAAGAGTGAAAAATGCACTTTTGTTGGATATTATGAAGATATCGAAGGATGTAGACTTCTTCAATGAAAATAGAAAAACATAATCATTAGAAGAGATGTAAAATTTTATGAACATATATCAGTCTGCTAACCTACTTCGACGGTTGTGCCACCTTTGGCTTGTGAGCCTAATTCAACATATGTGCCACCTCTCTCTACCTATTATATTTTTGAGAGCATTCCTTCTAGTTCGGATGATGACAGCGAGGATGAAAATCCTCCTCCACCTCGACAAGATATTACTTTAGCTCCACAACTTCCAATATTGCTCCACTCTACTCAGGATGCAACAAGTTCTTTAGCAAGTGACCCTGCAGATCAACCTCGTACATGTTCTCAGTTCAAAAGAGCCTATTCCTTATTGGCTCAAGTTCCATAAAATCCTGATCTAGACTTCTTTGAAGAATCTTCAGGTCATCCAGATTGGGATGAAGCTATGAATGAAGAATATCGTTCCTTATTGGAAAACAATACTTTAGATCTTGTTCCTCTTCCAAACGGAATAAAACTTGTAATGTGCAAATGGGTTTACCAAAAAAAATTTGGACGAGATGGAAATGTGGATAGACATAAAGCTCCTCTTGTTGCTAAAGGATTTTCACAAGTTGAAGGCATTGAATATACTGAAACCTCCTCCCCTGATCCTAAAATGAATTCTATCTACCTTGTTATTTTCCCTGCTACCTCCTTTAAATGGTAAGTCCATTAGATGGATATTAAATCTTCCTTCTTGCATGGATATTTACATGAAGAAATCTACATGGAACAACCCCCCGACTTTATCCAAAACAAATCTAGCCTTGTTTGTTGCCTTAGGAAGTATATCTATGGTCTCAAACAAGCTCCTCAGGCTTGGTATGTGATATCGGGTAAAACCCACAATCCCCAATTCTGACTGTACATATAAATGCATCCTAATTTTGAATCCAATACAATTCTCAGTTTGGGAAATTCAACATTCTATTTTCTGAGCTGGCAATTTAAATCAATATATCTGGATTATTTAATATCTCAAATCTGAGATTTGAGATATTAAATTAACACTCTCTTATGGTTATGAAATCCCTCAACCCATATTATGATCTATATTTTCTTATCTGGAAAATTAATGTGGAAGCTTCTTTTTAAAAGCTTATAAAACCTCAAAGCATATCAGATACTCTTTTAATAAAACCCAACCAATGTTTTGCTTCACATTCGGAATCTTTCCCGAATCCTCATGATTAAAATCATGATCAATATCTACTTTACAATTCCTCCATATGAGGACCTATTCTTAAGAGTATTCGAATTTCCTTTAACCCAAAGCACCAGCTATCAAACATATATGTGGCCTTCACTTAATTCCTATATCACACAAGGTTCAGCTTTAAACGTTGTTTAAATACCAAACATTCTTCAATCCATACCTTTAATACTTGAAGGTGCCAGCAATAGTCCACAATACAAGGACTCTTAATCCTACCGCCACCATTTCATTAACAGAACCCGTCGACCTTGGTACAAATCATTACACAATGAATATTTGATCTCACAGCATATTCCAATCATCTATGGTAGCAACACCATACCTTTACGCCCAATTTTCAACACTTAAAATAAAATGCTCTTGAACTATATTAAGACACAACCATATAGGTTCACTTACGGCCACGGCTTCCCACTCTATTCAAAGTCGACCCACTCAACATTGAACCCAATTGAAATATCTGTCGGGCCCATAACAATTTACTTGTTTAAACTCTGTGCATCAATTTACTTTTTTAAACTCCACGCATCTTCCTGATGCGAATGCCGTTGATTTTCCAACGCCATTGATCGAAGGAATATCGCATTTTTTTTCACCCTGACATTAACACACAAATAAAATGCGAAATGGGTGGTAACCTAATACCACTTAAGCCACGTGTTGACCGCCGAGCGATATCACATTATCTTTTTCAAAACAGCTTACCATTTTATAAATTTTCGAAAACCACAATTGGCTTTTAAAAACCCACTCTAGAGGTTCCTCTTCTATTCACGGTTCTGCCTCTTCTTTAACTCACAGTTTCGCTTCGCTCCAATGTCCTATTATTGTGAAGGCACGGCTCCTTTGAACTACAACTCTGTAATTCATCAAAATTGTTAATTGGTTCCATGGCAAGGGGTCGACCACATTACTTGCCATTTTAGTGTATTAAGCAGCTTCAACCCTTTCTCAACATTGGTTTAACGATATCAAATAGTCTCTCCAGTATTCATTCGAAGAGGGTCAGGTTGCAACCAACCTCCATCCTAATCAGTTATTCATACATTGCATAACTTAACTTATATCATCCGACTTCTATTACGAAAATTCCTACTTGAACCTAAAAACATCAGGTCTCATTGTGACATCGACCATTCCAGAATTTTAATTCATTCTTCAAATGAAAATTGCAGATAATTGGAGAACTGAAGTCTCTAGTTTAGAAACTTCAATCTATAAATGAAACAAATGGAGTTTTATTTACAATTCTAGGCGCATTCAATCACAATATCGACATGAACACCGATTTCTGAGCTAGCAATTTAAATCAATATATATAGATTCTTTAATATCTCAAATATGAAATTTCAGATATTAAATTAACAATCTCTTATGGTTATGAAATCCCTCAACCCAAATTATGATCTATATTTTCTTGTCTAGAAAATTAATGTGGAATCTTCTTTTTAAAAGGTTATAAACCCTTAAAGCATATCAGATACTCTTTTAATAAAACCCAACCAATGTTTTGTTTCACATTCGGAAGCTTTCCCCAATCCTCGTGATTCAAATCATGATCAATATCTACTTTACAATTCCTCCATACGAGGACCTATTCTTAAGAGTATTCGAATTAATTATTTGAATTTCCTTTAACCAAAAGTAGCAGCTATCAAACATATATGTGGCCTTCACTTAATGCCTATATCACACAAGGTTTGGATTTAAACGTTGGTTAAATACCAAACATTCTTTAATCCATACCTTTAATACTCGAAGGTGCCAGTAATAGTCCACAATACAAGGAATCTTAATCCTACCACCAGCATTTCATTAACAGAACCTGTCGACCTTGGCACAAACCATCACACAATGAATATTTGATCTCACAAAATATTCCAATCATCTATGGTAGCAAAACCATACCTTTACGCCCAAGTTAAAACACTTAAATAAAATTCTCTTGAACTATATTAAGACACAACTATAGAAGTTCACTTACGGCCACGGCTTCCCACTCTATTCAAAGTCGGCCCACTCAACATTGAACCTAATTGAAATATCTGTTGGGCCCACAAAAATTTACTTGTTTAAAATCCACGCATCAATTTACTTGTTTAAACTCCGCGCATCTTGCTGATGCAAATGCCGTTGATTTTCTAGCGCTATTGATCGAAGGAATATCACTTTTTTTTTTTACCTTGACTTTAACACGCAAATAAAATGAAAAATGGGTGGTAACCTAATACCACTTAAGCCACGTGTTGAACGCCGAGCGATATCACATTATTTTTTTCAAAACAACTTACCATTTTATAAATTTTCAAAAACCACAGTTGGGTTTTAAAAACCGACTCTTAAGGTTCCTCTTCTGTTCACGGTTCCGCCTCTTATTTAACTCACAGTCTTGTTATTATGAAGGCGGGGATCCTTTGAACTACAACTCTGCAATTCACCAAAATTGTTAATTGGTTCCACGGCAACAGGTCGACCACACTACTTACCATTCCAGTGTATTAAGTAGCTTCAACCCTTTGTCAACACTGGTTTAACGATATCAAACAGTCTCTCCAATCTTCATTCAAACAGGGTCAAGTTGCAACCAACCTCCATCCTTATCAGTTATTCATACAATGCATAACTTAACTTCTATCATCTGACTTCTATTACGAAAATTCCTACTTGAACCTAAAAACCTCGAGTCTCACTATGACATCAACCATTCCAACATTTCAATTCATTCTTCAATTGAAAATTGCGGATAATTGGAGAACTGAAGTCTCTACTTTAGAAACATCAATATATCAATGAAACAAATGGAGTTCGATTTACAATTCTAAGCGCATTCAATCACAATATCGAAATGAACGACGATTTCTCCAAAATAACACAGAAGACATTTAAAACCCAAATTACAGAGGTTACATTCCGCATTCTTACACCCTCTTTGTTTGGCCAGATCTTCAATTTGATGGCCCCTCTATCTCATACTCTGTCTCTCCAGATCTACAGGTCTACCTCCCTTTGCTTAATGCCTCAAAGGCTTATTTATAAAATTTAATAATAAACTGATTTAGCTCCCTTAACACTCAACAAAACTCTTCAAATTATTCAAAGCCTAAATTTAGCCTAAATCCCTAAACAAACTAAAACTCACTCATCACATGCCTAACAGTTGACTTCTCTCATGTTCTCCAACCATGTGGAGACATTTACAATTTCTCTCTATTTTTAATTTAAAACCACTCAAATATAAATAATTACATGAGAAAGAAAAAACATGAGAACACCCTATGTCTATTAAAATACAAAACATTTTCTTGGGCCTAATGCTCCTGCATCAGTATGCCAAAATAGACAGATTTCTCTTAGAGAATGGCTTTCCTAAGCGTCATTCTCACAACACTATCTACACCAAGAAAGTGGGTAAGTCATTCATCATCCTTGTTCTTTATGTTGATGATCTTCTCCTTACTCGTACTCATCCCAACCATATAAACCGTGTGAATTCTAGCCTCAAAAAGAAGTTTGAAATGACAGGCTTAGGACACTTGCATTATTTCCTTGGTCTTCAAGTCTTGCAATCCAAAGAACGTATTACCCTTTCTCAGTCCATGTATGCATGTGACTTTATATGCCACTTTCACATGGAAGACTGTAAGCCATCCCTTTCTCCCTTTCATTTTGGAGTCAAGCTTTTAGTCACTTATACTACCCTTAAAGTTGATGCTACCTTATACCATCAACTTCTTGGTAAAATTTTGAATCTAACGCATACCTATCCTAACCTTTCCTTTGTCATTGGTCTTGTTTCTCGGTTTGTGCACTAACCTAATGAAAGTCACTAGAAAGCAGATAAAACAATACTTTGATATATTTGAGATACAATTTAATTTCGAATTCATTATAGTGCAGGAGAATCTCCATTTTTTATTGGTTTCACTGATTTTGATTGGGCCAGTGACCCTAATGATCGAAAGTATATTTCAGGATATGTATTCACTCTTGGTTTAGGACCTATTACATGGTCTTGTAGGAAATAAATTTCCATCTCTCTTTCTTTCGCAGAAGAAGAGTATCGTAGTGCAGTTGAAGCCAAAAAATAAGCGATGTGTCTTTTCCAGATCCTATCTGAATTTGGTCTTCATCAGCAACATCCAACTACACTTTGGTGTGATAATTAGAGTGCCATTCAACTATCTAAAGATCCAATTCAGCATCAACATATGAAACACATTAAGCTTCATATGCACTTCGTCAGAAATCTCATTCATGATTGTGTTCTTTGAAGTGCAGTATTATTCAACCAAAGATCAAGCTACCGATATATTTACAAAGGCTCTCAAAGGGACGAGTCGCAAGATTGTGTTGTGGGACTATTGGAACAGGGTCTCCTACGAGATGCGAAACTGGTCCAATTTTGAATACTTTTAATTATATTTAGTCTAGCGTAGGGGTTTTGGGGTGGGTCAAAGCCCATAAAACATTATAATCGGTAAAAGGGTAAACCAGGGGTCCGAAAACCATGGTTTGCGAGCCATAGGAAAGTTTAGGCTAGATTATTATAAAGAGAGGAGAATTTTGAATTGTAAGGTAGGAAATGAAGAGCTATTGATGTGAACTGTGGTTTAAGATATTTTTTTGGGTTTTTGGGGAAAGGACTCCTCCTTGCTTTGTGCGCAGAGATCCAAAGTCCAGCTGTGTGCGGACCCTACTGTTGTCTACGCAGGCTGGGATGGGTATTGTAAGAAGGAATTGATGAGTTGATGAATAAGAAAGGTTGCTTGAGAACTGAATCTATGTGTACTATTTGTGCGAATCATTGGCAATTACTGCATTATGTGCATTCTGTATTCAAGCTGCAAAAGATATGTGTAAGTGTGTTTGATGTATCTGGATCTATTTTGTTCTGTTTTAAAGAAATATTGTGCTACTGTCATAGAAGTATATAATTATATATCTAGCGCACATGGATGCGAAAGAAGACCTATCAACCTTGTGCAGAAAGAGGCGATCTGGGTATTGCAAGGCCAGATGCAACTTTTCTTTCCTTACCTATCCTTTCTCAGGGTGCGAAAACTTAGTTCTAGTACCCACCCATACGACTTCAAGTTAGACTTTGGCCTCCGCAATCAGGTCACTGCCGAGAGGGCCAGTATTATAGGGGTTTTTTGGCAAACCTTGAACTTCGAACCTCAGTCAGGACCCCTCGAGCCAATAATTGGTTTCGTCGCCAGAACCTGGAGCATTTTGTGAAGGGATCGGGTAATGAAAAGAGAGTACTGGAAGCCTAACAAAGAAGAGGAACATGTTCGGGTGAATGAATTCCAATCTGCACAGAAGTACAATGCTAGAAGGAGACATGGCAATGCACTTAAAATTTCCTACATTTCAAGGTGCGGGCGATGAGGTCATGGCTCTTTTTTGGTTTGTGGTAGACTCGATATGGACTGTGCAGGGTGTGGTAAGTGATACTGTGAAGAAAGTGCAGTTTTCCCTGGCCTTTGAAGAGAGAGAACTGGATTGGTATATGCGGTACCTATCTCAAAATGGGAGTGCATCCATTCAAGATATTAAGGATTCCCTAAAACAACAGTTCCAGAAACCTAATCCCTACTCTCAAAGCGTAGCAGACATGAAAGATTTCAAGCAAGGAACAGCTGAGTCCATTTGGGAAGCTTATGAACGTCTAAAGAAAGCTATTAGAGAAGGATAATTTAAGGATGATGACAAACAACATATGGAATGGTTCATCGCCATGCTACTCCCTCACCTATGCATACCTATGGGTCACCATAATTTCGAATTACAAGGAAAGGCTTTGGAAGCCTCTATAAAACTAGAAGCTACGCCCAGGATAGATGCTTTGTTGGAAGTACAACAAATCCAGGCATAGCTCGGGGCAATGCACCTAGAGATTCAGGACCTACGACAAAAATGAGGAAGGGAAGATGATGCAGAACTATGGTGAACATCAGGGCATACAAAATATCTGTTCCCAGGCCACCCACGAAAATGAGAACCTAGTCTGAGGTGCCTGGGATCAGAGGATCCTAGCCTAGGACGGCGGGGCTCGAGTAGACCTACATTCTGGTAAGAGGAGGGCCGCATAGATAGGTTGCATGATACCAACTGGTGCCCCTATGCGGGCACCAATGTCCCAAAGTTAAAGCAACACTGGTGCCAGTTCTGCTGGTCAGTGGGCCATGATGAGCAGAATTTCCAAATCAATAATTTAGTGATAGGCTAGGGAAAATTTCCTGAAGTACAATCAGACCTCACCTCACCAAAAACCCCCGCAGTTTTGAATGGCTCCCCCTCCAGAAGTAGGGATGGAAGACGAATTGGAAGCGCAGGTCGGGGCTGGGGCCAATTGATATGCTATAACTGTGGGGAAAAAGGGAATTTTGTGAGGGATTGCCTGAACCCTACAAGACAATCCTGTAGGTATTGTAGACAGTTGAACCATATGCCTGAATATTGTTCAGCCCTGATAATAAAAATATAGGAGAAGTAGCTCCCACCTACGTAGAAGGTGCGGAGGGTTCAGACTGAGCTAAGGGGTAAGGGTCTGAGCGTAAATGTTACTACGCACAGTGGATTGGCTACTAGGGGGATTAAGAAGAAGGTTGAAACTGAGATGCTGATCTGCAAAGAAGTTAATAAGAAAGAAGGGTTGGACCTGAACAAAGCAAGGGAAACATTTATAGAAGCTCAAAGGGACTTCCTTAGGACTGAGGCATCTACGTCCCTATGCCCTGGGGATCTAAAGGTAGCTGAGGAGGTCAAATCCTTCCTACAAGCATGTATGAGATTGTTGCACAACCCCCAGGCAGTGCAAAATCTACAGGATTTAATAGATAGCTGTGCAACACGCACCACCATGTATCCTGATATTAAGGATGTACACAAATTATACAGGTATCAGAAACGCACTGGGAGGGAGATGTGGCTGGCAGCCCAGATCGGAAACTACGAGATGGATCACGTTATCTTAGACCTCAGATCATATTCCAATGTATTACCTAAGAAAATCTGGTAGCGCATGGGTGGACCAAAGCTGGAATGGTCCGCTATTCAGCTACACATGGCTAATCACCAAAATATGGTACCGTTGGGGAGGCTCTCGGGGATTATGGTAGATATCGCAGGATTAAAAGTCCGAGCTAACTTTGAATTCATTCAAATCGTCGAGGATGTGGACCCCTACCCTGCGCTACTAGGATTGGAGTGGTCCATTGACATGGGTGGTATCATTAACTTAAAAAAAAAAAGCATGGTGTTCGAAAATAATGGCACCAGGGTAGTCGTACCATTAGACCCTATGGAAGGTAAACGTTATATGGAACCAGTACCCAAGGAGCAACATGTGGACTATATCTATAAGTTGACTACAAGAGGCACGGACAACCCAACTGAGGGTGAAGTAATTTGCTGCGAGGGGGAGACTGAATGGTTATCTGACCGTAATGAGGAAATAGAGACTTGGAAGAACCGGTTACATGATTTCTCCACACTGCATTGTATTCGAATCACAAAAAACTTCCACTATGTTTCCTCAGAGGTAAGGACCCGAACAGAACTAGGAATAATAGACTACTAAGGGCCAACCCTGAGAAAAGGTCAGGATGACCCACGAGCAAGTAGTAGGATTTCTATGACAATCATATGTTCGGGAAGTAGAGCTCTCATACACTCAGCCACCTCTACAACAAAAAAACAGTTGCGGTTAAGACAATACGTTCTGACTTTAGCCTGCCTTAAAGCCTCACTTGCACAGATGATAAGGTTCTCTTGGTCATGGGTCTTGAGTTGCCTAGGAAGCAAGCCTATGTTGGGGGGGGGGACATTCAGCTACTATAGATGGGTGACCCCAGCGTAAAAAATGGGTCAAGTCTACCGGGGATGCGAAAACTAGCTGTTGGAACAGTACCTACTGGTAAAAAGCAGAATTTACCGTTGGAAGGAGCGCCTTCCAAGCATTTAATGAAACGAATTATGGATATTTTTTACCGTTTTCTGGGAAACCTGCCTCGAATAAAATTTACCTTACCACGCATGCTCGCACACTTGGAGGCGTTATAAAAAGAGAAGGATAGTTCATCTAGAGGTACTGTTTCACTTTCACAACTTGCCTACCTCATGCGTCTCATGGAAACACTTGAGCAATCAGATTTTTCATATCCACACTGTCCCTCTCATGTCTAGAAAACCTGCTCCATCTAATAGTAGTGTCCCAAGACTGGGATTCATTTTTTGCGTAAAGATGTCGGCTACTAACCCTGCCGAACCCTCAGCCCCGATGAGGCCTGATGTTGAAGAAGTCTTGGAGGTCAATTCCTGACTACAGCCCGAAACGCCCCTGAAAGTCTATGCCCAGGGCACTGCTCTAGTCACCGACGCGACAACCATTATTTCAGGGCAGATTGCTCAAGGTTCCTAGCTACTGGAGTTAGCCGTACAACTCTAGACTAAGGTTCAGTGCAATCTGGTCCTTCAGAAAATCAGTCAGGACTTACAGTAGAAGGAAGAAGCCTTCGAGCAGGTCAATTCTACGCTAACCACTTTAGCACCTACCCAGCGCTTGGCATGGTGAAAAACTAGCAATGATATTTAGGACGACATTGAGAAACTCTAGCATAAATAGCACATCATGGAGGAACGTCTGAAGGCTTGGGCTACCACAAACCTCTAACTTTCAGAGGATATTGATGCCATGACCAAGCGACTTAATCAGATTCTTGAAAGTGTCACCGCTGTGACTGAAGGAACAACCTCTTAGATGTTGATAGACCTTGCACAGAGTGCTGCTACCTAGAGTCAATAATTTTTACCTCCGCTAATCACTGCCCTTACTTCCTTACGTGCGCAGATGGAGACCGCACCACCAAAGTGACTCAGGAGGAGTCACAAGATTTTGTTGGGGGACTGTTCGAACAGAGTCTCCTACGAGCTGCAAAATTGGTCCAGTTTTGAATACTTTTGATTACATTTAGACTACTGTAGGGGTTTTGGGGTGGATCAAAGCCCCGAAAGCATTATAATTGGTAAAAGGGTAAACCAGGGGTCCAAAAACCACGGTTTGCGAACCATAGGAAAGTTAAGGATAGATTATTATAAATAGCGGAGCATTTTGAATTGTAAGGTAGGCAATGAAGAGGTATTGATGCGAACTGTGGTTTAAGATATCTGTTTGGGTTTTGGGGGAAAGGACTCCTGCTGGCTGTGTGCGCGGAGATCTAGAGTCTAGCTATGTGTGGACCCTGCTACTGTGTGCGCAAGATGGGATGGGTATTGTAAGAAGGAATTGATGAATTTATGAATAAGAAAGGTTGCTTGAGAACTTAATCTATATGTACTGTTTGTGCGAATCATTGGTAATTATTGCATTATGCGCATTCTGTATTCAAGCTGCAAAATATATGTGTAAGTGTGTTTGTTGTATCTAGATATGTTTTGTTTTGTTTTATGAGATATTTTGCTACTGTCATAGAAGTATATAATTATATATCTAGCACACTTGGATGCGAAAAGAGACCTATCGACCTTGTGCAGAAAGACGTGATCTGGGTATCGTAGGGCTAGATGCATCTCTGCTTTCCTTACCTATCCTTTCTCAGGGTGCAGAAACCAGGTTCCAGCACCCACCCATACCAAGCAGGTCACTGCCAAAAGGGCCAGTATTATAGGGGTTTGTTGGAAAACCTTCAACTCCAAACCTAGGTCAAGACCCCTCGAGCCAACACTTATTCCAAGTTGTTCTTAAGGGGGGATGTTATGATATTATGACATATAGGAAATAGTGAAGTATAACTTGGTCTAGCATAGAGTTAGGTAAATTTTGTTTCTTTAATATGTACATTTGTAACTTATAATATGACGGTCATGATATGTAGTGGTCTGACGGTTCACTCTCTATTCGGTATTACAGACACTCGATCTGTGTCTTAGCACCTGATTGGTCCATGATATCTATTTAAATATCATGGAGGGTCATTTTCCTGGTAATTTTTTATGAGAGAATTTTATGTAAATTTTCTTTTTTATATTAATAAATTGCCTATAGTATCCATGTTGACTTAGGTCGTGAACTATTTCCCTCTTCGAGGGTTTTAACCACGTCAAATATTGGTGTACTGATTTGTGATTTGTTTGTGAGTGGTGACCTTTGGTGTTTGATCAGAGGAACTTATCCTGTAAATTCCTACATATAAATACAAAAATATAACAAAGGAGAAGAACGAAGATTCATCGCATAGGAGAGGGTGGGACTAAAGAGGACTCCCGAACCTACACAATTTTAGCAACATGATCAACATATGCTAGCGAGGATATAATTAGGAAGCATATGTAATGGATGGATCTACCACCATATCAATATTTTATAAATTTTCAAGTGAAAATGGTTGTAATAATCATAACATGATGGGGTCGAACCTATGGAAATATATCAGTAGGGAGGCTAGAATACAAGATGAAATGGAAACTGGATTTCCCTAACCTATATGCTAGTGCTGAACACAATACGTGCCATGACGAGTCATCAGTCATGCAATTGAAGTGGTAAAAATCATCTCAAAATCGTCAATTGGTCCTGAAAACAACCTATCCCATCACTTGCAAGCCAAAAGGTTATAAACTTCAACAAATTTCAAAAGATAGACATAAAATTTATGAAAGTGGGTTTCGTAATTTTTTGAAATTTGGGCATAAATAGACCATTTTGACTTAAATTTATGATGCAACCATAAGGTCACAATTAAGCATCAATGCACAAATGCAAGTTTAGCAGAATTAACCCCATATGTTCTCCCCACAAAGTTTCCTCTTTATCAATTTAAATCAAACGCATGCAGAATTTTAACCATGATTGATAAGTCAACATAATAAATTTTACCTTTAAGAATTTTTGCACTTTCAACTTAGCCTTATCTCATACACAAATTCACATTATGACAATACCTCGAAACTGTGGGTTATGGCCAACATAACTCCTTTACACACGTTGCGGTTATAACATTTTTGGTTTATCAATTGTACATACTTTATGCGATCAACAACGCTTTCAATTTATAACGGACCATACATAAAACCCAAATCATTACCTATGTGCAGAACACTCTGTTGTAGGGTCCACAATCCTTGAACCAATCACAGTGCATCGCAATTCGTTTCCGAAAAGGTTAACGTCATACCAGTAAGAATTAAACCATAAAATCATGTGAAGTGTGCTATTGCACAGTGCTGACACATGGCTTCTCAATTATGGCATCACAACCTTCCATCCTCTCCGCTTCGCATCGCAATCAAAGCATTTTTATTTGAAAACTCTAAACACTAAACTTGTTTCCTGTGATTTGCGAAGTTGTGTACCATGGACACATGGCCTCCCTGATCACATCACAACTTTTGAAATTTACCACATCGTAAGTAAAAAAAAATTACTTTGCGAAGCCTTTGTGCTATCCATTATCTTTTGTGAAGTGCGAAATCTGAAATCATTGTCCACCATTGATCTATTTCCCTGATCTAATCGTGGCTATCCTTCCACCTCTTTGAATTTTTCTAAGTGTTCTCTACCTTCTTCGATTGTCCCTACTTATGCCGCTCTATTGCTCTGTTCTCTTCTTGCAACTCCTCCTTAGCTGATCTGGTTTTCTTCAATGTGAATCTCTTCTGCACTTTTCCTCTGTTCTTAAAGGCATTGTTCTCTACTTTTGAATTCTTCCCCATGCCTTGGCCTTTGGTCAACTTCTTTTCTTTATACTGTCATTGATCTGCGACCCAGTATTCTTTCCACTACTTCTCCTTTTCTCATTCGGACTACTTCAAGTCTTATCTCTCCTGAGCTTATTTTGTCTCCTTTAATGCTATCTCTAGCATGAATCCATAACACTCTCTATATTATTCCTATGAATCATAATTACTCGACCTGTACATAATTTTTCTGCACAATTCACTTCCATAAGGTATTATTCTTAGCTAATTAATGATCAGACTAGAACCTACCCATATTTTACCCAGCCATAAATCCTTTATCACTCAAAAAGTCTTATACAATCTGCTATAATTAATACACTGATATCGAGTACTTTCTATCATGGATCACTCATCACATAAAATAAATGACACACAATCAAACGGGAATTCGATTTCTCATTAAACAAATAAATGTACAAATAAAAGAAAATATGTTTACAATCTATCTTTGGCCTGATCCACCTTTACATGGCCCTTTTCTCTTCCTCTCTCTCTGTATGTTCCCGTAGGATTATAATTAAGCTTCCTATTTAAGAATGTTGCTCTTTTTCTACTGTTTGTGCCTTTGAGGCTTTACAATTATATAAAAAAGGTTTTGTAACCAATTTTGGTTCAGATTCATAGGTTTCTCTACAAAATCCCAAAAATCCTCTAAGTTCTTAATTTGTTCCTAAAATCTATTTTCTATCCCTTTAGGATCTCAACATTCAACTAAATCCTAAGGATCCTCCATAAATCCATAAAATAATGAACTAATTTCTAATCTAAGATTTAAAATATTTTAGAATATCTCAATCCACACCAATCGCTCATCAATCACTCATGTTCTCCCACATTCGAGAACATTTACAAACATGCCTCTCAATATTTAATTAAACCCTATTCTAAATTTCTCACCTAAATCACTCAAAATATTTAAAATTACATTAATTAAATAGTTAGTAAATCCACTCTTTTGCAAAACACAAGACCCCCTATATTCTACTAAATGTACTCAATTTTGGAACCATGATGCTCCTGCATTAGACTCCCAATGTAGAAAATAATCGTGATCTCCAGATCATGTGCTTCCACTCTTTTTCCTCCTGGATAACATACTTTGTTCTGTAATATGTCTTTGGCTGCTTCTGTTGTATTTTGTTGTTCTCTAGGTCTCCATACTTTATGCTGCATTTCTCCACTAGCTATGCTTTCACAATATATTGTTGTCTTTCTCTTATTGTTGTTTGGCTTTTTTGTTTCTATCTTCTTCCGAGGCACCTTCATCATCAATCTTATTATTCTTTCAATATCTATGTCCATTTTATCTTCTGGTTGGTACTCTATCTGCCCATTGTTGTTGTACATTGTCCACTCATCTTCGAACTATTGTTTGTTATTTGGTCTTTGAATTTGTTGGATTATTACTACCGCCCTTACATCCTTACCATCCTTTTGCTTATGAACTTCTATCTCATCTCCAAACAACCTCTATTCAATATCTGCAATTTCACTTTCACTAAGTAAACTCCTTTTGACTTGTTGGCTGCAATAACAGTTTCTTCTAGCTGCTGATTACAATTCCATTCTCCTTCATCGTAATTTCCTTTGAAGAAAAAAACTCGTTCAACCTCATACTGCCTTTCAACCTCACTCTTACCTTCAAAATATAAGATTTCCTCCATCTCCTTTATTATATCTTTGTTTGTATCTTCTTCATCACCTACAAATACATTGTAAGCTTGAAAATTTAAACTCACCTTAGTCTCCTTAGATTTTATAAACATCTCTTCTCCTTTGGCTGTAATTTCCTCTTCACTGTTAGGCTCTCTCATCAACTCTTCTAGCACTCTAATCTATTCTTTACACTTAAAAATTTTAAGGTCATCTCTGGCCTTTCTCATAACAGTCTCCAACAATTGTTCTTATTTTTGGCTGCCCATGATAGTTAAACATCCCACAATATCTTCATCCTATCCTTCCTTCACACCTTCACTTTCTTCATCATATAAAATACCTTGCTCAGGTTCTTGTTTTGGCTACCATTATAAGCCAAACTTCCTCTACTTATTTCTCTATCAGTATGTTGAAAAACAATATCTCCCTTCAACTTTGTATGAGTTTCCTCATGAGACCTTAATGTCTCATCTTTCTTCTTTGAAACAAAATTCATATTCTGTCACTCCTCTTCTTTGAAAATTCCCAAAGATTGTCCATCATCATGTATTATACTTGCAACCATACAAAAATTGTTAATTTCAAAATCATAAGGCTCAGTATCCTCAACTAATGTTTCATCCATTACTGCTCCATATTAAAGTCCAAAAGAAACTTGTTCTTCTCCAACAACTTTATCTTGTTGTAGCTAAATTTCCTCGAGCTTCTATACCCTCAATTGTTTATTTGCTCAATCTTCCTTAGCTCCTTTATTAGGTACATATTCACCCACTGCTTTCTCTTGTAGCCTATGCCACTTCACTTTCTTTCTCATAGTCCAGCCATACCTCTGGTTTACCTTATTTCTCTACAACATATCCATCAATAATGCAATTTCGAAATTTATCTCATCTTTCTCTCTTTCAATCTCTTCTTGAGTTATCTTCCTTTCCATGCCATTTTATTTGGCATCTTTCTTCTCTCTTCTTTTGTTGTCTCTTCCCTCTGAACCTCTACTATGACAATCAGTAGTCATTCTTCTATCTCTTGTGAATTTCATTTGTTCGCTTGTGAGCTACACTAAGCCTCTCCTTCTCAACAAGTCTCCATACCTGTTGCAAGTACCTCACCAAGCCTTCTGTCCTTGGCCTTTTGGTAACAATGGTTCTCTATCTCTCGAACCTCTATTTGAGAAACTCCTTTTCTCCTTGGCTTCTACAATTCTACTTTCTTCTGAGAACACTCTTGTCCTCTTTGTCCAACTTTCAACTGGAACATTTAGGTTCTTTGCCACTTTTCTTCAGAGTATCCACTTTACTCTGCCTTCAAGAAAACAACTAGTTTTTTATTAGATATTTCCTTGTTGTCCTTGATGAGATATTCCTCCTTTGTCTACAACCTTCAAAACTCAAATCATATTAAATAAAAAAATATGTTCATGATTTCACAAGAAATCGGCTTCCACTCTTCACATTCGAACAGATCTCCAATTGTATCAAAAAACAACCATCACTTTTTCAAATTTTACTGTCTTAATTTTCTCTATACTTGTCTCCACATTTTCAGATTTATAATCTGACTTATTCTCCTATGATCCACAATCACGCTGAATCTCACTTTGTTTTGCTACTAATGTCTTCGACACAGTTTAATTCTGTCATCATCATCAAAACTCTGCTTGTTCTGATTTCTCCTAAAAGAGATTTTATTCTGCTTTGATACCAAATTGATGCAACCATAATGTCAAAATTAATCATCAATGCACAAATGAAACGTTAGTGGAATTAACCCCACATGTTCTCCCCTTAACGTTTCCTCTTTCCCAATTTAAATCGAACGCATGCATAAGTTTTAACCATGATTGATAACTCAACATAATAAATTTTACCTTTAATAATTGTTGCCCCTTCACCTTAACATTATCTCATACACGACTTCACATTATGCCAATACCTCGAACCTGTGGGTTATGGCCCACATAACTCGTTTACACACACATCGGTTATAAAAATTTTGGTTTATCAATAATACATACTTTATGTGATCAACAATTCTTTCAATTTATAATAGACCATATGTAAAACCAAAATCATTACCTATACACAAAACACTCTGCCATAGGGTCCACAATCCTTTCACTAATCACAATGCATTGCAAGTCGCTTCCCGTAAGGTAAACATCATACCAATAAGAATTATACCATAAAATACTATGAAGTGCGCTATTGCACAGTGCTAACACATGGCTTCTCCATTGTCACATCGCATCCTTCCATCCTTTCTGCTTCGCATCGCAATAAAAACCTTTTTCCTTGCGAACTCTTCACACGAAACTTATTTCTTGCGATTTTTGAAGTTGCATACCATCAACACATGGCCTCCTTCATTGGATCTCAACTTTTGAACTTTACTGCATCGCAATTAAAACACTTTACTTTGAAAAGCCTTCGCGCTATCCATTCTTAAGCGAAGTGCGAAATCTAAACTCATTTTCCACCGTTGATATATTTCCCTGATCTAATCATTGCCATCCTTCCACCTCTTTGGATTTCTCTAAGTGTTATCTACCTTCGTCGCTTTTCCCTTCTATGTCGCTCTGCTGCTCTATTCTATTCTTATAACTCCTCCTTAGCTGATTTGGTTTTCTTCAATGTAAATCTCTTCTACGCTTTTCCTTTGCTCTTAAAGGCGTTGGTCTCTCCTTTTGAATTCTTCTCTGTGCTTCAGTCTTTGGTCAACTTCTGTTCTTTATACTGTCATTACTCTGCGACCCAGTCTTTTCCACACTACTTCTCCTTTTCTTGTTTGGACTACCTCAAGTCTTATCTCTCCTCAGCTAATTCTATCTCCTTTAACACTATCTCTAGCATGAATACATAACACTATATGTATTATTGCTCTGAATCAAAATTCCTCGACCCATATATAATTTATCTGCACAATTTACTTCCAAAATATTTTATTCTCAGCTAATTAATTCTCAGACTAGAATCTGCGTAGATTCTACCCTTCCATAATTCCTTTATCACTCAAAAATACTTATAAAATTAGCTAGAATTAATACAATGATATCGAGTTCTTTCTATTATGGATCACTCATCACATAACATAAATGACACAGTCAAATGGGAATTCGACTTCTCATTAAACAAATAAATGTATAAATACAAGAAAATATGTTTACAATCTCGCTTTGGCCTAATCCACCTTTACATGGCCCTTTTCTCTTCCTCTCTCTCTCTGTATGTGCCCGTAGGCTTACAATTAATTTTCCTATCTAATAATGTTGCTCTTTTTCTACTATTTGTGTCTTTGAGTCTTTACAATTATATACAAAAGGTCTCTAACCAATTTTGGTTCAAATCCATAAGTTTCTCAACAAAATCCCAAAAAACCTCTAAGTTCTCAATTTTTTCCTAAAATCTCTTTTTTATCCCTTTAGGATCTCAACATTCAACTAAATCCTAAGGATCCTCCATAAATCCATAAAATCATGAAGTACTTTCTAATCTAATATTTACAATATTTTAGAATATCTCAATCCACACCAGTCACTCATCAATCACTCATGCTCTCCCACATTCGAGAACATTTACAAATATGTCTCTCAATATTTAATTAAACCCTATTCTAAATGTCTCACCTAAATAACTCAAAATATTTAAAATTATATTAATTAAATACTTAGTAAAACCACTCTTTTGAAAAACACAAAACCCCATAGATTCTACTAAATGTACACAATTTCAGAACCATGATGCTCCTGCATCAATTTTTCATTTGTGAATTAGAAAAATTTGAGAAAAAGGGTCATGGAGAAAAAAATAACCAAGTTCAATTCACCCAATTTCTTAGCCGAATAACCACAAATCTTCACCGTAACCCCCTCAAAGTCATTTCTAATCAATTTCCTTATAAATTCAAGTAGTTTTAGATGATTTTACCATAGGAATCATATTTTTATATTAACCCTCTATGCATATGTGGGTTGACTATACTAAAGTTGTCTATATACGTGACTGTGTATAAACGAACCCATGTATGTGCAACAATTTTTTTTAAATAAAATATCTAATGGATGAAAAAATTGATTGATGCAGGATGAATATCAGTTGGATATTGAGGGAACACAGTGCTATTGATAATGAGGTAATGGAATATGCTTTGTCAGTAGAAGTGCTTTGAGGATGTGGATTGTTAAAATTATTAAAAATTCCAAATGTGAATACTAAAAAAAGCTTGCCTGAAATTGTTTTCGATTAATGAGAGCCCGAAGAAGATGAATTTATGATTCATAAAATGCCTCTATGGATTGGGATTGAAGAAATGTGCTTCATCACTAGAATTTCTCGGAAGAGGAGAGCCAGTAAACTTGTAGGGGAAGGCCCAAGGAGGACAAAAGGTAGAGGATTACATCTGGATATATTGCACAATGAATACTCAAAAGCTTGAGAATCAAGTCCCAATTAGAGATATAAAGGTATTACACATGAAAATAATTATTTTCAGTATTGTTGGAATAGCTAGATCAACATTACTACACCAAGCCTCATGAGCTACCATGAGTTTGGCAATTGATTTCCTAACTACACTGCATGATTGGTGCACAAATTTACTAATCAATTTGAAACAATGTTTGACTTCAATCTGTAAGGGAAAGACCAAGAACTTAGGATATGGTACTATCCTTTTCACTTTATTTTTCAAGATACTAAATTGGATTCGACCCAAAGTGATATCAACAATCAGCAGCCCAAGATATCCATGCATAGCATGGTGGGATGATCTGATGTAGAGACTAAGGAGTGGTGAGGTCCCTAGGACTACCTTTGATGATGATTTCTTACTCTGGTGGGGAGAACAAGTGATCGCCATTGAGGATTACCATTATGTAGGTATGGAATTCAAGGCAGACCTAGAACTGCCACATCCACCCAGAGTTGCATGGGGAGAAATTCATAAGATTGCATTTAATGATTTTTGAATTATTTGATTTTTTGGATTTTCGAAAAATATGAAATGAAAATATTTTTGATAGGAAAAAGTACTTACAAAATTATTTATCATGACACAGATGTTGGTCTAGTAATACTTTAGCATCTACTGAGGCACATGCATCATGGAAGAGAGGCGGAAAATGTTGCAGGTGATCCTGAGAGAGTCCCTCATGCCATACAGAGGAACTTGGAGGTTTTCACCTCCTAGGTGCCTATGCCTGTAGTGGAGGATATTCCAAAATCTATTTAGAGATGCCCAGTTGACATAGCATAGGATTGAGTGTGATTGTTCTGACGTGTGGCAACTGCCATAGTCCTCTCTTAAGATTCTCATCCATGGTAGGAACCTCAGACATATATTTTAGGATGACTCAATGACTCTATTTTTTTACGATAGAGATGATCAGGCATAAATCCTAATTTTTTAGGACATTTTTGTCTAGTTTTGCATATTTTTGAACATATGACTCTAATCTCTATACAGGTGATTTCATGATGTGACTCTCTCATATATACAATGATTATTGATGATTTTTTATGTTTTTAATGTGATGAATGAATTATATACCAATATATGGCTTGATTAGATAATGAATCAACAAATGTATTTTCTTCTCATGGTATATGGATTTATGTAATTTAATTGAATGACCTTTGTAATAAACACACCCTTTGAAATAGGCGATATAAATAAGGATCTCTGACACAATAGATGTTATTCAATTGAGACACCACTATTTGTGAGTCCAATTACACTACTAATGAACCAACACCAAGATATATTACTTAAGATAGTAGATTGACCACAATAGTATATTCTGCAACATTATTTGAAACAGGACCAATACATATGCCCCTTAATACAAATAACTGACCGGATGGATAGCAAATTACCCAAGCCGCAGAAGCCAAATTTCAGGTATGTCAACTAGCACCATCAGCAAAGCCTAAATGAACCATACCATCCATAGATACCCACCAAGGTAGATAAAAAATATCAACTTATAGATAGATATGCACAAAAAAAACAATATGTACAAACCAAAGCAAATTATAGGCACAAGCCTAGGCATAATACTTCTTAAGATAGAGCCCATCTATGGGCTCCGCCAGCTCGTTTCCATTAATGTTAACCAAAAACATAAGCTCCCTTTCTTAGGACTCTTTTAATAATGAATGGAGTGTACCAAATGGATTTAAACTTACCTAAACCCAAGGCATCCTTGTCTTGATTATATACCAGGACGAGGTTACTTTCAGAGAAAACCATGGGTCGTACACTCTTATCATATTTAACCTTCATTGTTTTCTTATGAGCCTCATTAACCCTGGTTTTTCCTTAACACTGATCATAAAGATCTTCCAAATAAACAAGGTTCTCTTCAAGACTTGTAGTGTCTGGAATAATTTCAACAACTAGCTTAAGGGAAGGAATCTCACATTCCACGGGGAAGATTGATTCCAATCCGTAAACAATTGGAAAGGAGTGAAACCGGTTGTAGTATTAACTAACATCCCATATGCCCAAAGCGCAGGATACAACATGAAATTCCAATTGGATCTAGCTTTATTGATATTCCTTTGCAGGATAACCTTCAAAGATTTATTCATGGCTTCCACTTTCCCATTAGCATGCAGATAATATGGAGATGAATTCTCCTGGTGAACACCTAACTTGAGAGAAAATTCAACCATCATGGAGTTTTGAAAATGACTTCCATCCTTAGTGAAAATCTCTTTAGGAATACCAAAGATAGAAATGACTTCGTTGAAAATAAACAAGGCTAATGTTTCACCATCGTTCAAAACGGTAGGCATAGTTTCAACCCACTTCGTGAAGTAGTCCACTTCTATAATGACATAGTTATGACCCTTTTTCAAAGGCAGGTTACAAGACACAAAATATATTCCCCAGATTTTGAATGGACCGACGGTAATAATATGAAAGAGCGGAGCTATATGAGCATGCATCTTCTGAGTATGAAATTGACAAGGATGACATTTTTTGACCCCTTCAACACAATATTTGAAAATCGAAGGCAAAAAATATTTGACACGCAGAATTTTTTGTGTTGTAGAAATCATGGATAAATGACCACCACAAGATCCATTGTGGAAATCATTCAGCTCAACGTCAACTTATTCTAGGTTAAAAAATTTCTAAGGATTGAATCAAACCCGCTACGATATAAATTTTTACCGATGATAAGACAACGTTTCGCCAACAGACGCAATTATGAATGTTCATCCTTAGAAAAAATGAGGTGAAAATTTGAATTATAGAGATATACAATAATATCTAGTTGAGGGCTTGGAATTCTGTTGCAACAACATGGGGAAAACCACCCAGTCCGGACCTTAGAGAAAGTCCTTTTCCGCTTGCTATGGTGGCTTCGACTGGGATAAAGGGATCAGTTTCCCAATAAGGATGATTTTAGGGTGTGTTTTACTTATATAACATGCAAATGGGACATGATTTTAATCTATTGTATGCATTTATTTAAATTATTTATTATACTATATACCCAGGGTGTTCCTTCCTTTATGCAATCTAAAAAGATATCTTCCAACTATTAGTAGTGAAGATTATTTAAAAGTTGAAAGAGATGAAAATTATGTAAAGATAATTATTTTTACAAAGTAGTTTGATTAAAATAATTGTAAAATGTAAATCACATTTATATGTGTGATTGTATATAAGATAAGAGATCATAAACAAATATTAGTACAAAAGTGAATTTAAGATTCATTTATGATAACAGTTCAAATATATAATGCAGATAAAAAGACAACTGTCAATATAAAAGGAAAACTCAATATAATGTGTATAAGTACCATATATACGAGGTCCTACTCATATCAACTTAAAATATTGTTCTGATCCTCTTCACTTTCAATAAATTTAAATATTACAATAGTGAAACTTCAGTTGAACAACTTCAAATGTCAAAATATAATAAATTTCATTCCATTAATCCATCAAAGCATTCGCAAAATTACAGAAGTGGATTCTTTGCAAATGTTTTTGAAAAATTTATGGACCTTTCTCTAAATGCATGAGAAGGTTTTAAATACTAAATGAAAATATTTTGAAAAGTATATTATTACATAAAAATATAGGAGGTTTAAACCAACCATCCTCATAAGGAGAAAACTTAAACTACAATCTAGGAAAATAAAATAACAACATGATTATGTGTGTTGATACTCTTTGCGCATTTGATCTTGGAGGTCAAAAATATCCACCATTGGCTTTAGCTGAGTTGGCTGCATAATTCCTGATCTGATCTAGCCTTTGAACACTACATTCAAAAGTATTGTTTGTGATTTCTTTGTTGGATCAGTTAATGACTGAAGAGTTATGCACTAATGATAAGGTTTGATCAGAAAATTACAGTAATTTTCTTGATCAAACTTATTTATATTTTTAATAATTTCCTCCTCCATATTTGTCCTTTTATTCCAATTTTATTCTAATGGTTTGAGTTCTGAGAGCACCTTAGTTTTGGAATATTTTATAAGTTCATCTTTCAAATTTTTTTCATTAAAAGATTCAATAATTTTATTTGTTAACCTTGATTCCTTTGTCGTTGCCTTTCCTGGTTGTCTCAACTGTCATTCGCAATATTTAAATAAAATATCTTTCTGAAATTTATCTATCTGAGGTAGGTCAGCTTTATTTCCTGAGTCATATCCTTGACATTGAATGAACTCATTAATCTTCTTGTCAACTTTCTGGCATTCAAGCCTCCTTTTATCCACATGTTGGATCAATATTTTTCTTGTATCACAGTAAGAACTGGTGACTGAAGTTTGTTGAAAAAAGGTTTCTTGCTGGTGATTTATCTTTGCATTCATTTCCGCTGCTTCTTTTATGAAAAACTCTACTTCAGGCTGAATTTTAAATTTGTCCATTGTTGCTTCAAGTTGTGTTTCTTTCTCTATAATCTACACCTGGTGTTGCAAACTCATTCTTCCAAAATCCTTTTGAAATTGAGAAATCTTCATTTCCATTTTCTTGCTAGAGTTAAACTTTTCTTGTTCTAATAGTCTCTCCAACTCTTGTACCTTCTCTTCTTTTTCCTTTAATAGAAGTTTTACCTCGATGGATTTATCAATGGTGGCAGTAGCATATGCTCCTATATATTGTGATAACTTAGTTAAATGTTCTATAGGATGAGCGAAAGGGTCTCTTCATAAAACATCTATAGATTCATTCATAAGATTTGAAACTATTTCATCCATTCTTCTTCTATTTATTCTCTTAACTATAACCTTATGATTGGGACTATAGAAGACATCAAGTGGGGGTATCTCTTCAATCGGTAAAACAATCTTCTCTGTAGGGTATGCCAGAATGATTTCTTGATCATGAACTCCAGGTACCTGTTGTAGCGGAATTGCAGTTTCCACTAAATTCTAAGAATGCTTCGGCATTTGAAAACTTGTGGATTCATCAATATTAGGCTTTGGGTGTGGTGTTTGTAGTGCCTTGGAAAAATTTTCCCATTCATTCTTCAAATATTTTTGCTGACACTTCTTTGTCTAGTTGGGTGTATTCTGGATATGTTGAACTTCTTGAGAAGATGATCTAGCTCCATTAATTCATCCTTTCATTTTCATTTCAATCCTTTTGACCACTTTATCAATTATTTTCTCTAGGCTCTCATTCTTGCTCTCAGATCCATTGTCAGAATCATCCAAATTCTGATAATTATGTTGCGATTTCCCTCACTCGTGATTAGATTTCTCTTCGGATTCATCTTCAGAGATGTCCTTGGCTTCATTATCGAGACAAAAGATTGGAGTCAGTCTATTTACATATTCAATAAACAAAAAATCGAAAGGAATTCTTTCTAGCCACTTATTTCTATATGCTTTGAAAGCTTTAAAGTCATTTTTACTGGGGCGACTCGATGCATTTTTCGGTACATCTGTGAACTTTACCATGCCTTGAAATAAATAATCAAATAAATTTATCTCATTCAAGAAAGGTTTCAATTTAAGCTCAGTGGTGAAATTCTTAATCACATCGTTGGGGTCGAATGGCCTCTTTGGCATTACAGCCAAATTTAATCAAGTAACATTTGACATTTACTTGAATGCATGACCAATATCAAAAATTGAAAAAGTGCCACACTGTAAAGGGAAGTAGGCCAAATGGCCTTCTTGGCATATTTGAGTTGCTTAGAAATGCCACTTACTACAAGTTGGTAAGAAATTTCCCTAGCTAGGATCTTATTAGGAAAATAATATGAAAAAGCATGTGGAGAAGAATAACTCTCGAGAAATCTGATATAAGTGAAATTATCTTCAGCAAACCATCTAGCAACTTGAAAAATGTCTATTCTAGAATCTTTATAAGTCCTATGGGATTTTTCATTAAAAATAATCTATGGATGGGTAACATGACTCCATTGAAAATTTTAAAAAATATAAATGAAAATTTGATTCCCAAAGGGCTCTATGGAAAATATGAATTGGAGTGGGGTCCTGGGTTGTCCATTTCCATCCCATGATAGGAAAACTTGAACAAAATAAAATTTCATCCATAATGTAAGAACTCATGTAGAAGGGGGGTACTGTCCTAGAGGAAACACTTTTTTTACTTCTATAATCCATGATATTTCTGCCCAAATTATCGAACAAGATGTTCACCCAATTCATAATAGAAGAATTGAAGATTGCGTCTATTAAAGGACCAATTCTATAGAGAACCTAGTGGTTTCTTGTTTTTCAAACAATCTACATAACATTCTAGAAACATAACAATAAGGGGAGGGTAACTGTGCTATTGAGTACATCTAGAGTTTGTCCCATTTCAGCTTGCCTTGGTCATATTTCCATCCCTTTATTACTTTCATGAAGTTTTTATGCTTCCTTTGTAAAGCTTTGGAAAAAATATTTATCATAATTCTTCTACGGCATGGGCAAGTGGTACATTGTCCTCAAACCTTCTGCAGTGAAGGAACCAATATTATCCAACTTTGAATTATTAAATGACCTATCTGCTATGTTAAGGTGGTCAATTACCCACTTTACCATGTCCGTGTAGGGGATAATCTTCAGCCTCATTTCTATTTTGTGAAGAAATGAGCAGGCAACGTCGAAGTAGGATGGGTTTGAGGAAACTATCACTTTTTTTGTAGTTATTTTAATTATTACCCTTAGATGTTCATCCTTGAAGAGTTGGTACATTACTTCCCATGAAGAACTGTTGCAATCCTTGTTGCAGGTCGTATCTAAGAACAATGGAGACATATCTAAATATTCAGCGGCAGATTTTTGGGCAATTTACTTGCCTTTCTTTGTCATTCTAGTTATTCTCACTCCATTGGGAATTTTATTGAATTCAAGTGAATAGAGTAAAATCATATCTAAGATGAATGAAGAGAAGGATAGAGGTAAAACAATATATAAAAAATCTGCAACTCAATTATTTAAAACACGCGCGAGCTAGATATCAGTCTTTCGAACCTTACTCCCATTAAATGTCATTAATAACACATAATTCTTCCTATCAAATCTCTTACACACATTTAAGTAATATGTATAATATGTCAATTTAAGAAATTAGATCTTATATCAGGTTCATTATATATGAATCATTTCACACACTTGAGTCGTAATTATTAATATCACATATCACAACTTTAAATTGTTACCATTAATTATGTTTTTCATCACCAATGAATTTCGTGAAATGCGACCTGCGAAAATCGCAGATCCAAGTTTTCATGCAGTAATAAAACTTTACATTTGGTTAATTTTTGAGAAACACAACATGTGCTAAGGAGTCACATTATTTTTTCTTTATCAAACCTTTGGAACTTTATGATTTTTGTTTTAGTCTTTCGTTGGGTCCGACCCTTCCCAATCTTTACCGAATAGTCATAAGTTGATTCTTTTAAAAGGCGCGATGCGATTTCTTTTAAGAGGTATTTTTAGAGCATTTTTAATGGTAAATTTATATAACTTGGAAATTTTGAAGTGCATATGGAAATTCACAATACTTATATATGTTTTAAGTTATTCAGCTTGTAGGTTATCGGATTTGCGATGGGCGCTTTTAAAATCAAAGCGAAAAGGGAAAATTCTTTATCTCCTTAAGTTTTTATACTTACGCTAAGATAAAATCAAGCTTATAAATTTCCATTTATTTTTAAAGGGTCCCCATTTATTTTAAAATAAATAGGGGGTGTTCTATAGTACAACAATTGGGGATTCGCTTGAGAGAACCAACTATCTCTGATTAGTTTTTTGAAATTTGTAAGACTTTTCAAAACAAAAATAGTTGCAGGAAAGAATTTCAATAAATAACATCTCACTAAGAAATAAATCCTCTCTTGATTATAATTCATAAGAACTCCTATTTTAAAAATAAAGTATGAATATCTATACCAGTTTTTACTAAGTTTAAAAACATTTAATAGGTGGCTCTTTCAGATTAGCTTTATAAATATATACTCTTTTATAACAAGTAGAGCCTCTGATGCAATACGCAATTTAAGCTTTTGGTAGGGTTACCTTTTACCCAACAATGATTCATTTTCCCATCGATTCACTCATACAATCTTTAATAATAAGTTAAATTTTATATAATTTATCTCTTTTTGAACTTGTTTTCCTTTCTGTAGATATATTCTTTTCTCTTTTTAATCACTTAAAAGCCATTGTCTTGGCTTTGTAACCAAGTATTGAAAATTCCATTCACCAGTTTTAATTATACTAATCAAGCTGGCTGTTGATGAGACCCCTTGTCCTTTTGATATAATCTCAAGTCATTACACTATTTTGGTAGGCATTATTGGTAATGTCAGTTCAACTATTTCCCTATGAACATGGTAAACAAGCTATTGATGAGACTTATTATATTCTAATATTTTTAGCATAATTTTTGAATTACTTTCTAAAAATTCATATTTTTTGCAGATGGGGTGAATCATTGGTCCTTTTGAGAATTTTGGATGATAATTTTTAGAGTTTAAGATTGCTTATCTGTAAAATAGTCTTTGCTATGTTAAAGATTCTTTTCTTGATTGATAATAGAATAACCATACTTTATAAATATGAGAGTTCATAAAGAAGAAATAACTTCAGTGAAATTCCATATTTCAGTAAAATATAATCTATTTGATATTCGAATCTTTCGATTGTTTCCTTAAAAATTATTATTTCTATAAGCGACAAATCAAAATATTTTCTTAGATGTTTACTTGAAATGCCAAAAATAAATACTATGCAACCTTTATTTTCCTAAGGAAAAGAAAAGATAGTAATATACAGGGAATATAAGGGGTTACCTCCTATGAAAAATATTTCTTTAAAATCTACAGATTAACAGGCAAATAATCTCTTTTTCCTAATAGATATTGCAATAAAAATGTTGATGGGCCTATTTCTTCAATGGTTTGAAATGGGCCTAACCACAGTCTTTGGAATTTGGTGAGTTTACCTTTTTCCTCGTGTGCTTTATCCCATTTCAATACCAGATCACCAATTTGGAATGTTTTAGGAGTGACAAAAGTCGTATAAAATGAAGCTTTAACTAACTATTGATGATGTGCATGAGTAACTTTAATTTTATCTCCTTCTTCTTCAAGCTTAAGAATTTGAAATTTTCTTACTTGCAAGGAAGAAGAATGGGATTCATAAATAAATTGAGCTAAGGCAACAAAAGGAATAACTACATTGGTACGAATAAAAAATTCTTTCCCATAAAATATATTAAATGGATAATTTCCAATCGAGGCATTCTGAGTTATTCGATCTACCCAAAGAGAAAATGTTAATGACTTCTGCCAATTTTGATGGTTTTGGTAAATAGTTCGTTTAATTATTATAATAAGGTTTTTACTTGTGGATTATGCTAAAACATTTCCTTGCAGACAATAATTAGCAGAATATTTAAGTTTAAAACCTCTTTTGATAGCGAATTCTATCATAGCAACTCCTGAGAAATAAGATGCATTATCGAACATTAAATTAGTGGGTAGACCAAACCTAGTTATGATAAACTGATCAATGAAATAAATAATATTCTCAAAGTTGGCTACCTTTATTGTAATTTACTACACCCATTTAGTAAAATAATATGTAGATGTGAGAATATATTTATGTTGTTTGTAATAGTTAGGAATGATCTCACTCATTATATCTAATTTCCATTGTTCAAATGGTTGTTCGATATTAATTGGCTATAATGGGAAAGATGGTTTCCCTTGTCTTCCAGATGTACTATGAAAAACCTTGCATTTCCTTGCATATTCATGAGCATATTTGAAAAGCATTGGCCAATAGTGGCCTACATGCTGGATTTTATGTGATGTTGTATTTCCTCCATCTGGCCCATCATGGACTTCCTGCAAAACTTTATCTGCTTTAGTTTTCTCTAAGAATATTAATAACACAGAATCAAAGTTTCTTCTAAACAATACATCATTAATCATTTCATATTTCTTGGCTTTCAATCTCAAATCATGTTTTGTTTTGTAATCGAGTTGAATTGGGGCATATCATTTTTTCAAATAAAACTTACAATCATCATATTGAGACTATGCATTGTTGAGGCTTACCTATGATAGTTGCACATGATTACCTAAATCTGCATCTGATGATAAATGGGATGCTCTTGTTAGCATTCTGCAAAAACATTGACTTGTAAAATTTTTAGAAGGTATAATTTCTACATCATATTATTGTAAAGCAGTAACCCAATTAGCCCTTTTCTCTCATAATTCTCTTTTTATTAATAATTGTCTCACTTGAAAGAATGGAACTATTATCTTGGTGTGATTTTCGAGGAGAAATGGCCTAAAATTCTTTATAGCTTTAAAGACAGAAAATGCTTGTTTCTCAATGGATGAATAGTTTATTTTCGGGCCTTGCAAATTGGAACTAAAAAATGATATCAGTGCTTCAATTTGTTGGTCATTATGCTATGTCAGAACAACAATGTAAGATGTATCTTATGAGAATGTATATAAATTAGAAGGATTAAGAAAATTGGGAGTAGTTAGAAATGGAGCATTGATAATATATTGTTTGATTAAATCAAATTATTTTATTTCATTATTTCCTCACTTAAAGATTGAAATTTTCTTAATCATGGCTTGTAAAGATAAAACTATTTGCCAAAATTAATGGAGAAATCTTTTTAAAAAGATTATCTATCCAACAAACAACTGGATAGTTTTCTTATTATGAGGGAAAGGAATTATTTTAATCTCTTTGATTCTTTTAGAATCAATATAGATACCTTTCTTATGCACAATGAATCCTAAAAATTTTCCTTCATCTAGAGAACAATATGACTTATTTGGGTTTAATGAAATTCCATACATTTTACATTGCTCAAAGACTTGTTTTATGTCATTCGCATGATTTGTTGCTTGTCTAGAAAATACTATAATGTCATCTAGATAAATAACCACTAATTTGTTAATGAGTCATCTAAAATATGCAGACAACTGTGGAACTTCTCTGGGCATGAGATGAGGAAATCTAGAGACAGGAGGAATTGACTCTAGTCTGGGGATTTCATGAGGCACAACACTTTTGGCTTTACCAGCAATAAAGGACATTGGCACTGGTTTGCTGGCTTTCTTAACAGACAAATTTTCAAACTTCTCAGACAATTTATATACAGACTGCCTTGTGGCCATAGATTGGTCTATGACACATTCCTCAACTTCTTGAAATCTAACAGAAGAATGTTCTGTAATACCTCTAACTACTTGTAAATCACACTGTACAGAATTCAAAACTCTATGAACATCATTTACAGAGACTTGGACAGAATCAATCTGGTCTTTGACCAAAGCAGTTTTGGCAACATTCTTTTCCAAACCTGTGAGTGCAGTGTTTGTCCAGTTTAACTGCTCACTCACTTTCTGTACTCTTCCTTCACTACCCATTAAAGAATTATCATGCTGAACCAGAGGGCTAGCATGTGCAGAGTTTGACCCTTCTCCTATCACAATGCTTCTGAAAGGAGGATAGGTAGTGGAAGTCTCTATTTTACTGCCATCCAATGCAGTCCAAGAATGAGAGGAAGATGTTGTAGTATCAGCCATTAGTACAAAATCATTCTCCATTTTCTTCTTCCAAGAGTAGAAAGAAATCCACACACCATTTTCTTCCATGTAATCCTTCCACTCAGCTGACATCTTCAACTTCTCTTCTTTAGGGAAGGCAGTTGCAAAGCCTTAAGCTTCTGGATGTGTGAATAGATCCCAATTTATCATTTGTTTCATCCATTGTGCTGGGATCTCATGTCTGAAACATCCATCCATCAGAGTATAAAACTTCTGGATCTCAGGGACAGATGGTTTCTTTACTCCTGGGGGCAGATCTCTGAATCTGCATTCTGGAATTAACCTATCAACTTGTTCAACATAACCCAACCCATATTTTGGTGTACCTGGAAGTCTGCCATTCATAAAGATATGGGTCAGCCTTGGATCTTCATCTAGATGGGGTACTAAGTGCATCATCAGAACATGTGGGTGGTCATCCTCATGTGGGAAAGGAATATCAGAACATTTAGGATTCGGACAGGGATTTACAGATGTACTGGGAGGAGCTTGTCCGGTTCTGGGGTTATGGTTACTATGAAGAACGGCATATGCAAGACTTTGCAGATTGACAGACTGCTTACATTGTGGACACTCAACATTAACTGGCTGAAAATTAACTATCTGTGCAAACTCAAAAAGAGAAACATGACTACAATTTGACACAATAGAACTACAACCCGTATCTGTACATTCGGGTGTTATGTATCGAGGAGACTTTTTACACTCAGCTTCAATTCTTCTGCGATCTATGGTCGACCTTCTGGGAAAAGACAGGGTCGCAGAGGATTGATTTTCGACTATGTTGGCTGATGTGATTTTCTGAACAGACAGAGGTCTTGGATTTGGGATTATCCAGTGTCTAGGGAATTCCAGATCTTCCCACTTAATGGCTTGGTGCTCAATCTTATGATTTTTAGAATCTGTGAGCACAACAACACTGGTTTTTGACTCTCTGCTGGGGGCATGGAGTACTGCAGGAAACATTGTGGATGTGTGGCGGAAACAACCACGAAACTGAATCGCGATATTCCTTCTCTTCTTGTTCATATCAAATCCCATTGTGCGGATTTGCAATTGAAGAATATCGGCCAATGTTTCATCAAAAACTGACACTGAGAAATTAGGGTAACAGTCAAACCAGACTGGCCCATTGGATAGTGGGGCTACTATCCCTCCGATTAATGAATCAGTGTACTTATTATGTGTTAGATCTCGGACTGTGGCTAACACAAAAGCATCGACTCCTGGGTGCACCAGAGCATTTATGCCAACACGCAAACATCCCAAATGTAGAAATTCAGTTCCCAACTTTCTGGCTTCGGCTTGAAGTTCTTTGGGATTTAGGATAGGGATCAGCTGGGCTTGATCACTATTCTCCTGGATACTAGACACAGACTCCTTTATTGCTATTCTAGTGGCAGCTTTCAGGTGCTAGACTCCTAAATCATTATAGACTTGAGAGGGTTTGATGTTGGGAAGGACCCAACGTGCTTGAGGCTCTACCTCTTCATACAAGTGATCTGACTCATTGATCACTCGACCACTACTTGACGCAAACATTTCCTTGAGAGGGTTTTGTTCTGCTTTCTCTTCTTCTGCAAGCTCTCTGAAGGAAACAGATTTGGACATTGAGGAATCCATTGTTTAAAATAAAAGAGAGAAGGAAAGACTTTCGGGTATTACTCAAGATCTTGAACCAGGCTACAACGTAGACTTAATGGCTCTGATACCAATTTCTAGCAGAGGCTTCTCGAAGCTTGCTTGCGGTCGTCAACCAACCGACTTGGCCTTGTTAAGTCTCTCTGAACACTGCTTGTTATGAACCCAACTGTGAACCCAGACGAACCTACTTGTGCCCTCACACTCTAGCGGCCTACCACACGGCTTCCACGCCCTCAAACGGCCTTAGCGATCCGTAGCACTTCGCGAACTCCAGCGAACTTATGGCGAACTTTTATAGCAGTGCAAGTATCTTAACAGCAAATGTAAAGCACACAGAGTAATAATGCGGAAACTCAAGATGAAAGTCTTCTCTCTTTATTAGCAGAATGCTTCATAATCAGATTGCAATGGATTCTCTGTATCAGAGATTGACTGTATCGGCTTTTACTGGACTTTTGATCTTCACGAATGAAGGATCGATACCAGAGGCTTCCTGGCCGAAATACAGACTCTGTCTCAGAGTTTTATAAACATAAACATATACATATGCAGACTCACTAATGAAGTGGCCACTTTAGGTTCTCACCTGTCACATGAACAGATGCGCAGGCTTCTCACTTCAACCTAAAGACTGTGAGCAAAATCTTCGTGTTGCGAGCAGATCGATGTGATAGCGTAGACGCAGAGCAGGAAGAAGCTACTCGGACTATGAGTAATAAACTCCGTGATGCGAGCAGATCGCTGTGATAGCGCAGACGCAGAGCAGGGAGAGACTACTCGGACTCAAGACTCAAAACACACCAAATGCGAATGATCCACAAATGAGCCTTACCTCTCCTTATATAGGAATGAAATGGGGACAAACATTACTGTGGTTCGTTTGATTATTGACACTTGGCAGAAGATCATCGTTTTCGGGTAACACCATGTGGTGACATCCGCACGAAGATCTGTCATGCCAACAAACTAAAGTGCAAGACATGTGAAATACACTGTGGATACCTTACAAAGGCCCACGAGGAATCAAAACTAAATAATTACACTTTGAATACTTTTCTGACGTAGGAAAAGTCCAAGAGAAAAGCTACGTCACTATGGACCCGTGACTAGGTATCATATGTACACAGGGAAAGCCTTTCATGAGTGGGGCTCCCGAGGACCACTAGTACTGGGCTCAGCTGCGGGTTCTTCCAGAATTTTGACACCTGGATATCGGACATGATACCACTCATCATCCCATGCTTTTGTGTAAATCCTTCTGACTATCATTGGTTTATTAAGCACTATTTGATGCTTAATTTTTGTCATAACTAACCACTGGTAATGCATTTGCATGTGCATTTTTAATATGGGATGATCTAACATTGTATGCTCTATACTGGCAAGTTCTCCAACAGTTTTGCAAGGATAATGAAAACACTCGCCAGCTGGTCCTGAGAGACAGTCATCACAGAAGTGCCTATGATATGTCTGGAAATAATCAGGATCCATGCTATAAGGACTAACCCCATAATGCCACCACCAGTTTGATAGCCATGGAATATGTGGCTCTCTCTCATTTATCCATGTCGGGGCGAATTTTATCTTTGTGTAATGGGTTTCTTCAAGTCCATCTCTGTTAAGAAGATCCCACCACAATTTTTCATAACCTGCAAAATTGTAAACAGTGTCAGGAAAAATAAGTTTAGGATCATCATGCGGCCATGAAGTAAATTTACCATATGTGTATGGGCCGATTTTTCTGACTCTGTTTATCACATAGTTTTTATAATATTCTTTTGATCTGTCACTGCCACCAGTACCAATGACATACAGATCCCAAAAATCTTCTGAGAGAGATCTCTCAGCTTCTTGTGAGGCAACCATGCTGTGTGAATACATCTTTTCATGTATCCACCTATTTCCTTTTGGATACACTTTTCTGCCTGGAACCAAGTGTTCTAGATCTGTGTGGTTTTGCAAATTCCCATCTAACACTTGGGTGTTTCGGAGGATCCAAGTTGGCCTCCATTTTTCTAAATACACAGGCCAGGGCTCATCATCTGCAATGTATCTGAGCTCTTCCCTCTTATAGGCCTGATTCCATTCTGTTAGAATGACAAAACAATGAAACTGAACTTGTTCCTCATTGTCATTCTCTTGTTCTTGATCCTGGAGGTATTCTCTGCTTGAAAAGTCTGGAATACAATTATCAGAACCTCTAATATGCTCTACATCAAAACTAAAGTAAGCAAAAAGGGCTTGCCACCTTGCAAACTTTGCATCTTCAGGGTTCTTAATTTCTTTTGATAGAACTTTATCCAGAGCTTTTGCATCAGTTCTGAGCAGAAAATATTTATTTGCCAAATGAACAGAAAACTTTCGCAAGCAATACCAAGCTGCTTTTACCTCTTTCTCAATAGGGGCATAGTTTATCTCTGCTTTGCTCCAGACTCCAGAGGCGAACAAAACAATTTGTTCTTTTGCTTTTGGGTCTTCTTTCTTTGGCTTTTGCTTTAGCACACCTCCCCAACCAACATTGCTGGCATCTGTTTCAACAATTTTATAAGCATTATCATCAGCAACATGCAGAATGGGCAGAAATCTTACCTTAGACTTTATCTCTCTGACTGCTTGGGTGTGCTTGTCAGTCCAAGGCTTAGGGTTCTTCCTGAGTCTCTGGTTTAACAGAGATCTGTCAATGGCACAATTTGGATAGAAATTGCTCACATAGTTGAGGCACCCTAAAAACCTCTGCAACTGGGTTTTGTCAAGAATAACATCAGGGAACTTGTCTGCAAACTCCAGTGCATGATGCTGTAGAGAAATCTGGCCATTTTCAATCTCATGTCCTAAAAACTTGATCTTTGTTCTGCATAACTCCATCTTCTTTTTGCTTAGGACAAGACCATTATGTTTGACCAATTTTATAAATATTTTCAAATGTCTGAAATGGTCATTCAAATTTTTAGAGAATATTAGCAGATCATCAATGTATGCAAGCAACCAATCTGCATAGGGTTTGAAGATTGAATCCATCACCTTCTGGAACTTTGATGGGGCATGCTTCAGACCAAAAGGCATTACATTCCATTCATAATGTCCGTGAGGGACACTGAATGCTGTCTTCCATCTATCACCTTCTGCAATAGCGACTTGCCAGAAACCAGACTTTAGATCAAACTTTGAGAACACCTTGGCTCCTGAAATTCTTCTTATCAAATCTCCTTTGTGAGGGATTGGATAAGTGTCATCTGCTAACACATTGTTCAGAGGCTTATAATTTATCACTAGGCGTGGAACTCCTCTGACTTGTTCACTTCTTTTGTTTACATAGAATCCATAGCAGTTCCATGGGCTACTGGATTCTCTGATCAACTTCTTCTGTAGAAGTTGTTCAATCTCTTTCTGGCAGTGCTGCCTATCTTGGACAAACATGGAGATGTCTCTTGACTTACAAGGCCTGCCAGTGTATCCCTCCTTGTAAGGCAATTCTATACTGTGTTGCTTTCTATGCCAAAAGGCATTCGGTTCTTCAGAGCAACATGTATCTTCAAATTCTTTCTGAAGAGCAGCAATCTTCTTTTGGATTTCTGGAGAACTTAATTGTTCTTCAATTCTGATAGTTTCTTTGTGGTCCTTGAGTTCATCCAGAATTTTCTCAATCTTCTGAAGTTTCTTTGCTTTTTCTTGCATTATTTGTACCATGGGTGAAATTTTGTTTCTAGAAACATAAGGTAATTCAATTCTTTTACCAGAAACAGTAATAAACATTCCTGCAGAGCCATCAGGAAATCTTACTGACCCATGAGGTTCTACTGCTGCTAAAAATACATTACCCAAAATACAGTCAACAGGAATATCTGAGACTGCCAAGGATAATTTCACACAATTTGAATCAAAACAGACAGTAGCTCTAGAAACTTCAAACTTTAATTGTTTCATCCCTAATCCCTGGACTTCTCTTTCTGTAGTAGTCCAACATCTTGAAGGGATGATGTGTTTAGAAATCAGGTTAAGATCTGAACCATAATCTATTAATGCAATAACCTGATAAACATTGCCAGCAACAGAAAGATTTACCAGAATGTGGTGTTGCTGATATTGAACTGTGAGGACCTGCATGTCCCCAATATCACTGAAGCCTGATGAAATAAATTTGCCTGATGTAGTTTGGACTTCAGTCTTTGGCTGAGTGTGCAGTGTATAGTTTGTCTATTGTTTGGACAACACATTTGAAGGAGAAGCAGACTGATTGTTCTGTGCTTTCAAAACATTAAGCTCATTCTTTATACTGCGCACTTCATTTTTTAATTCATGTATCTCCTTATTCACCTCCCCCAAAGTGAGGATACGAGCTTTGCTATGCTGCTGGAGATATGACTTGGTGTTACGGTCATAAGAAGCTTCAACAAAATTGGGCTTCTTAGAGGAGCTGGAAGATCTAGAAGAACTAGAAGAACCAGGAAGATTCTTCATATAAGTGTCAAGGAGAGCAGTTTTCAGGTCTCCTTCATCCATGGCACGAATTTGGGAAAAAAATTTTAAGTCATCATCGGTTTGGGCCATGAAAACATGAGGGGCATCTTCCACAGCTGAGGAATAAGACGACTCAGAATCAGACTCAGAGGAATCACATTTACAAGCATCTGGGTCTGAGCAATTACAATACATATTGACCTGTTCATCTAAAGAGGAAGAGGAACGGTCATCTGAGGAGGAATAATCAGAAGAGGGTATGGCATGCTGCTGTATAGACAAATGACGACCTGGATAAGATTGACAGTCAGAAATCCTGTGAGATGTGGATTTACAGTAGGCACAGGAATCGGGATCTTGCTTAACAGTGGCTTGGGAAGAAGAAGGCTGTTTGTTTTTGGCATACTTACTAGACTTTTTACCGAGACCTCGTTTAGACTCTAAAGCAGTAGGACACATATTGGACGTATGGCCTTTCTGACCACATAACCAGCACTCAACTTCTTTTATTCTGGCCAGCTTTGCATCTTTAGGCCGGATATCATGTGGTTGGTAATAATGTGTGTTAGGCCTCCATCTGGATTGCCTTTTAGGAGCTTTAGGCCTTCTATGCTCTTTTGGTCTGCGAATTTCTCTTCTCTTTGCAGAGCTCAGTCTATAAGTGGACTTACTTCTTTTGTAAGCCTTCTTTGCTTGTCTCTTGTGCTTTCTTCTGTGCACAAGGGGATCATCCACTGTGATGCCATACTTACTACAGAATGATTTTGTACCAGGAAGTCTGTTGAGTTTATCAATGGACTTCTGCATCTTTGACCTGGTACATAAAGAAATCAAAACTTTTGTTACAATACCATAAATTTCTCCCCATACATAGGTCTCTAAAGGTAAGGGGAAAGCATCTTCCATTCTCAAAATGTCTACTAGCTTTGAAGGTAAAGCTGCTAGGTAGACCTGCTTCCACAATATATTCTTGGGATCCTTGACCCAGAATATTCTCTGCATCCAATCTCTGTGGAAGTCTTCAAACTGATTGATATTGTTGCACTTTAAATTCATCAATATCATTTCATGCTTATCAGCTGCAACATATTCCAATCCACAAAAATGTTCTTGAATTAGTGCTGTGAGAGCACCAATCATGTTTACTTGTGCAGTGCCATCAGGATTAAACATGATATCACCCTGCTCATCTTTCAAAACTTCCTTCTCCATTCTTTCAATCAACGCTGGAGAAGATTCAAGTTCCCACCACCTTGCAAGTGTGCCAGTGAAGCACTGCATTATTGTTTTACAGGCTTCAACTTCGGTCATGGCTCTTTGAAAAGTGGCACCTACATTGATTAACCCAAATGGCATCTTTTGATAGGCATAATTTCCCCACTTAGTCCTGAATGTAGTCTTTAATCTATCATCTGGATGTACCAGGATTTGGTTATATCATAAAAATCCATATAGAAACGACATAATTTCAAAACCAGATACTATTTGCAATACCTGTTCCATGGTTGGCAATGGAAAATTGTCTTTCTGACATGCTTTATTCAAACTTCTAAAATCGATACAAATCCTAATGTCACCATTTTTCTTCTTGACATGAACCAAATTTGAAACCCATTTAGAATGTCTAACTAGAAAGATGATCTTAAATTTGAGGAGTTTATTCAACTCTGTTTTGATTTTATTTTCAAGATTTAGGTGAATTTTCCTCAACTTTTGTTGTATTGGTTTCTCATATGAAATCATAGGAATAGTATGTTGAATAATGGAAGTGTCGTATGTTTTAAGATCAGTGTAATCCAAAGAAAAAGAAATTTTGTAAGTCCTTAGTAAATTGAGAAATGATAATCTTTCATCAGAATATATACCAAGACCTAAATTGACATTTTGTGGTTTCTCATCAGTTCTGAGATTTACTAACTCAAATATTAAGGTTGAACTTTGAATTTTAGAATTAGTCACTCTATTAAACCTATATTTTAGATCATAAAAGTCTCATAATTTGACAATTGACTTAGGAATTGGATTTTCATCCTGTTCTTCCTTTATTTGAGTGTCATCCTCATTTTCATCTAGAATTTGATTATCATAAGATCCTTCAGATGCAAGGAAATATATGATATAAAAATTAGTACTGAATACTCTTGAATTGATAATATCATTAGGAACATATGGTCTACAAATAAATTCAATAGAAAATCTATCGAGACTAAATTCTTGAGATGGAATTAATTTAAATGCTACATTAGCCAATAAAATTGCGCTTGCATTTTGTATTCTGGGTACAGAATAAATATTGAAAGCTAAGAAATAAGTAGTCAATTCCTGTACTAATGATTGATAATTCTTATTTTGAGACAGCGATGGCAAGAGGAGCGATTAGGGTTTGTAGCTCTGGTTTTCTTGGTTGCGCCGAGGTGGCCTCTCACAAGCGATTTGAGGAATGGAGGCTCCACACTGACTTGGAGTTTTTGGGCCCCAAGAGTAGGCATCCAACCTTCGATAAATCTCTACATCAATGCAGAAATTGTTGTCATGAGACCCCTGCAAACTCGAGTCCCTCTCGCACCTGTACATGCCCGGGGTTTCGACTGGCCTCAGTGATTCACGAAACCAGCATGATTAATGAAGACAAAGTGATTGGCTCCCTAAAAATAGCTCAGAAAGCTGGTCGCCTCACATTCAAGATCCTGGTCGCAAACCAGATTCTGTAGGGTAGCAAGATTCAAAATTGGTTTTTCCTCGGTAAAGATGTTGATGCCATCTGTGCGGCTGCATTTCCTGCAAATGCTTCAGTCGGATCTGCAGCTGCCACCCTCATAGTTGTCATAAGAGTTTCAGGTGAGTCCCAGTTTTGGGGTTATGCTCCACCTCTATAGGCAGCCACCGATAATGTTAAAGGCAAGGAACCGATGGAAATCACTGGTGCTTTAGCCACAATGGAGACTGCTCAATTAAATGCACTTCTCCATAGAAAAGAGGCGATTAGCATCTAGACAGGGGGTACTTTTTTCCTCTCAAAAAAACATGCCCACAAGGTGTTAGAAAATTAAATATTACAGAGAAATGCAACACATAAAATATGCATAAAATAAAAGCACACAAAACACATAAAACTAGAGAGACATAGATATACGTGGTTCATCCAGTTTGGGCTACGTCCACCCCAAACAGCCAGTCCTTCCTCTCTATTATCGAGAAAAAATGAGGAGAAAAAACCTACAGCAGATCCGTTGTAATATCCTCTGTTCTCTCTCACAGTCTCCCTCTTTGTTTCTCTCTTAGAGAAAACACACATGATACATAGCCGCAATACAATACCCTATTATATACAAGGGGGTTGCCTTCTAGGGAAAAAAACCCTAATTTAAACATAACTTCTACCATTGGTTCATTTTCCTAATGAACGGCCCAGATTGACTAGAAATTACTATACTTTTACAAGGCAATTTCACATCTGTTTTTAGCTTCGTGGGCGCTGCCCCCGAAAACCCCCGCCGGGAGGGGGGGGCTCCAAAAAGCGCTTCCACCCCCCCTAGACCCCCCCATGGAAGTGATTAATTATGGGCGGCGTTTCCGCCCCTTTCAAGGTATAAGGGTCCAATGTTGTGATACAAAGTAAACAAGATAATCAAGCTCCACACCCAACAATCTCCCACTTGGAGACTGATTGTAGCAACTCCATCGTTGCTTCATTTGCTGGACAATGACTCCTCTTTGGACCTGGATATTCCTAATCTTCATCATCATCCTTGAAGACCAATTGAAACTGAGCACATTCTCAGTTTCTCCCTAGTTACAACTTTTGTTAGCATATCTGCAGGATTTTGGCTAGTGTGTATATTTTCCAGCTTCAACTCTCCATCTTCCAATACTGACCATATGAAATGGTACTTGAGATGTATGTGTTTATTCCTGGAATGAAATTCTAAGTTCTTTGCAAGATGAATGGCACTTTGGCTATCACTGTATAACGTGCCCATATCATGCTTCTTGCAAATTCACCCATAAACCTTTGTAACCAAATCATTTCTTACTAGCCTCTGCAATAGCATACTCCTTGATGACTGAAGGTGCTCTTTCTTTTAGTTTTAAACCAAGCTGACAGTTGTTCCACCTACGGTAAATACATATCCTGTAGTGCTCCTCCTGTTATCTCTGTACATATATGTCCTCAGCATATCCCTTCCATAGAGCAATGTTTGAACCACCAAAGCATAATGCTTTATTTTTGGTACCTCTCAAATATCATGAGAATCCATTTTACTTCCATCCAATGTTCTTTTCTGTATTGTTCATGTACATAACACAACTCCCCCCTTTGCATGTGCAATATTAGGCCTTGTGCAGACAATTGCATACATTAAGCTTCTAACTACTGATGCGTATGGAACTTTAGACATATAGTCCATTTCTTCTTGGGTCTTAGGGAACATGTCCTTACTAAGTTTGAAATGTCCACCAAAAGGTGTACTAGTTGGTTTTGCATTATGCATATTAAATATTTTCAACACCTTTTGTATGTACTCATTATGAGACAGTGTTAATTTGCGATTTTCCCTGTCTCTAGTTATTCTCTTACCAAGGATTTGTTTTACAACTCCCAAATCCTTCATTGCAAATGAATTTGCCAATTTTCTTTTGAGCACATTTATTTCCTGCATGTTAGACCCTACAACAAGCATGTCATCTACATACAATAAAAATATAATATAGTTGCCATCATTTTTCCTTTTTAGATAAACACAATGATCAGAGTGACATCTAGTATAACCTTGTTAAGACATAAACTTGTCAAATTTTAGATACCGCTGCCTTGGAGCCTGTTTTAAACCATACAAGCTCTTCTTTAACCTGCACACCAATTTTTTTTTCCCTTTTACCTCATATCCTTCTGGTTGTTTCATGTATATCTCTTCCTCCAAATCTCCATGAAGAAATGTTGTCTTTACATCTAACTATTCAAGATGTAAATCTTCCAATGCTACAAGACTTAAGATAGTTCTGATTGAATTCATTTTAAAAATAGGAGAAAATATTTCATCAAAATCAATACCTTTCTTCTGTGCAAACCCCTTCACCACAAGTCTAGCTTTGTACCTCTGTTTTCCTCCATCTTCTTCCTTCAGCCTGTAAACCCATTTATTCTGCAATGCAGTTTTACCTGTAGGAAGCCTGACTAAGTCCCAAGTCTAGTTATGCATTAAGGAGTCCATCTCTTCTTCCATGGCTAGCTCCCACTTCTTCCTACTTTCAACCTGCATTGCTTCTTCATAACATTCAGGTTCGCCAGAATCAGTCAGCAATAAATAATATAATGAAGGAAAGTATCGTTCAGGGGGTCTACTTATCATGTTAGATCTTCTAACACCACTTTCAGGTGTTTGAGGTGCCTGTTGCTGTTGTGGTGGTTGCTTCTATTGTGACTGTTGATTATTATTATTTTCAGGCACCTTTACTTTTTCAGTTATCTCATCAAGAACCATGTATTACTTTCTTTTTTCTTGTTTCTTTTCCTCCAACCGATTCTTATAGAATACATTTTCATTGAATATTACATCTCTACTCCTAATGATTTTGTGATTTTTATAATCATATAAGCGATAACCAACATCATTAGAACCATATCCAATAAAGGTACATTTCTTTGATTTTTCCTCAAGATTTGTTCTATTTTCTTTATTAATATGGACACAGACCTCACAACCAAAAGGCTTAAAAAAAGAGTAGTTTACCTTTTTACCTGTCCATGCTTCCTCTGGAATACCACCATCCAAGGAACTTGAAGGCTCTTTGTTTATTATATAAACAGTAGTATCTACAGCATTTTCCCAAAATTGTAAAGGCAATCTTGCATGCAATCTCATGCACCTTGCACGCTCCATGATTTTTCTGTTCATCCTTTCTAACACATCATTTTCTTGTGGTGTTCTTGGAACTGTATTCTCTCTACGAATTCCATGCTCTGAATAGTACCTATCAAACTCTTTGCTGCAATACTCCCTTCCATTGTCTTATCTGAGACACTTCAACTTCTTTCCTGTGGAAATCTCAACCAAAGCTTTCCATTTCTTGAAAGTATCAAACACATCATATTTATTTTGAATACAATAAATCCATGTTTTTCTAGTTGCATCATTAATAAAAGTAACATAATAACAAGAGCCACCGAGAGATGATACCTGAGCAGGTCCTGATACATCTGTATCCACAAGCTCCAATTTTTCACTCTTCTTTTCTTTCCCAACTCTAAGAAATCTCGCTCTCTTTTGTTTTCCATAAATGCAATTCTCACAGAAATCCAAATCAACATTCTTAAATCCTGGCAACAAATTTCTTGAGTGAATAATCTTCATTCCCTTCTCACTCTTGTGTCCAAGCCTATGATTCCATAATGCTGCATCTGCTCCTTTGGAAGTTAAAGCATTAACAGATTTAGAAATACCATTGCATAAATACAATGTACCAACCTTTTCACCTTTTTCTATTACCATCGCTCTTTTGGTGACCTTCCAAGTTTTATCTGTGAAAGTTGTCACACAACCTTCACTGCCTAACTGCCCTGTTGAAATTAGATTTTTCTTTAGATCTGGAACATGCCTTACCTCCTTTAGTAGCCATTGGTTTCCATTCTGTTGTTTTACAAGAACTTTACCCATTCCAAAAATTTTATAGGGTTTATCATCACCCAAATGAACTTGTCCAAAATCTCCTTGAACATAGTCATGAAAATATTTCTTATCAGGTGTGGCATGGAATGAAGCTCCTGAATATACAACCCAAGAATCAGTAACATTTTCGGAAGAAAGAATCAAAGCATCTTGTAACACATCACCTGTCACATTTTCTTCATGATTTTTTTCTTGTTGTGTGTCTCCTTCTTTTCCCTTCCTACAATATTTCTTTAGGTGTCCTTTCTTTCCACAATTCTAGCACACTATCCCCGATCTGGACTTGGATCTGCCTTTCCTTGATTTACTGCGATATCCCGAGCTCTTTCATCTTTCCATTATTCTTCCCCTAGACTCTGCACTCAAAGCATTACATGATGTCTCACGAAAGCTTTTCCGTCGCATTTCCTCGCTAAGGATAGCACCAACAACATCATCAAACTTTAAAGTACTCGATCCAGAGACAAAGTTACTAATGGCCATTAATAAACCATTCCAACTCTCTGGCAATGAGCACAAGAATAACAGAGCTCTAACTTCATCATCAAATTTTACCCCTACAGAACTTAACTGACTGGTAGCTATATTAAATTCATTTAAATGGTCTGCAACAGATCCACCTTCTGACATCTTCATATTAAATAGTCGTTTCATCAGAAATACCTTGTTTGAGGCTGAGGGTTTTTCATATAGTTTCTCCAATGTCTGCATCAAACCCTCTGTTGTTGTTTCCTTCGAAATATTGAAGGCGACTGAAACTGCAAGCCACAACCATATTGTTCTGAGTGCCTTTCTATCGAGAATGTTCCATTCTGCGTCTGTCATGGCCGTCAGCTTCTTTTTTTTCCTTTGAATGGTAGGTATAGATCTTTATGATACAGATAATCTTCCATCTGCATCTTCCACAGTGGGAAGTTTTGGCCGTTAAATTTCTCGACCCTAAACTTACCATTGTTCGCCATTGCTCCCACTCGAACCAGGAACCCTTCTTTCCTGCGAGTTTATCAGCCAATATACCTTCGGCTCTGATACCATTTGTTAGAAAATTAAATATTACAGAGAAATGCAACACATAAAATATGCGGAAAATAAAAGCACACAAAACACATAAAACTAGAGAGACATAGATATACGTGGTTCACCTAGTTTGGGCTACGTCCACCCCGAACGGCCAGTCCTTCCTTTCTATTATCCAGCAAAAATGAAGAGACAAAACCTACAGGAGATCCATTGTAATATCCTCTATTCTCTCTCACATTCTCCCTCTTTGTTTCTCGCTCCGAGAAAACACACATGATACACAGCTGCAATACAATACCCTCATATATACAAGGGGGTTGCCTTCTAGGGAAAAAAACCCTAATATAAACATAACTTCTACCGTCAGATCATTTTCCTAATGAACGACCTAGATTGACTAGAAATTACTATACTTTTATAAAGGCAATTTTACATATGTTTTTAGCTTCGCGGGTGCTGCCCCCGAAAATCCCCACCGGGGGGGGGGCTTTTCATAGCAATTAATTATGGGCAGCGTTGCCAACCCGTTGAAGGTATAGGGATCCAATGTTGTGATACAAAGTAAACAAGATAATCAGGCTCCACACCTAACACAACGAAAATGAGATCGACACAGGTGATCCCTCAAACTCTACCTCTACAACATGCAAGCAGTAGATCTTCTTCTCGGACCTACCAGATCAGCCTACAGAGGTTCCAAAGCCAGAAGAACTCAAAGAATGTGACTATTCTCCTCATCTAGCCTCAGTCAGTGCTCAAAGACAAGTGAATCTGGATAGACAAAGCACTAGCACACTTTTATCACATTCCAGTTTGGGAGAGCAGGGGATTTCAGATCACTTTTCCATTGCATTTCAGATCCAAATCTCTCTCCTCTCTGGAAGAAAAATGCTGCAATGGGTGCGTGCAACAGATCTAGTGCAGGATATTTCATATGTCCTCAAACTCCGGCATGGGATTCCCTCCTCTTTCCAAAGATTGTTGTATAAAGGTAAATAGCTAGAGGGCCCTCTTCCCCTCTCCTCTTACTATAATCAAAGAGATGCTTCTATTGTATTTACCCTACGTCTAAGAGGAGGGGCCTTGGGGTAGACCTCCTCTGCTCCTGCATTCTATTACAAAGATGCAATCCATAAAGATGTGATCCATGCAGCCCTCTACGAAATCTGCTCAACCAGCTATGGCTCCCAAGCCATTTTTGGTGGATAAAATGGAGGAAATTCCTTCTATCGAACTATCTCATCCTGTGCTTGACGATCATTACCAGAAATTTGCAGAAACCACAATCATCTATAGATTTAATGGCCTATGGCCTTGAACGAAAAATTTATATCAGTGGATCCACTCCAATTAGACTAATAATAGCAAGGTCTACTTATGCTCGAAAGGCTTCTTCATTGTGGCTTTCTCCTTGAATGAAGACTACCAGAAAGCCTTAATAGGAGGCCCTTGGTTCTAGGGATCGGCTGGGCTCTTCCTCACCCCTTGGTTTGCAAACCTCGACCCCTCTACAGCTGTCATCACCAAGCTTCCCATTTGGGTCAGGCTCTCGAACCTTCCGGTGATTGTATGACACTTCTCTATTTTCTTAGGAATTGGGGATACCTTAGGCCGTTACCTTGCTACAGATACCTCAAGAAGGGAGAAAGGACTCTACACCTTCAGCAAATTATGTGCAGAAATAGACATTAGCAAAGGGTTTCTGGGTCAGATCAACCTCAAAATTGGGGACTTCCATTGGACTCAAACCTTGGAATATGATAATACTGCATTCTGATGTCATCATTGTCATCAGACGGCGCATATCCAAAACACATGCGCTAGGTTCCTCGAAAAAAAGAAGAATCTCAATCGCAAACCCAAATCCAAGAGCTGGAATCCTTGTGTTCTCCCCCCCCCCCCCCCCTGGATGACACAGATTCCTCCAGCCCGGATGAGGAGGAGATTGAAGCAGATGGGGAGAATGTTGAGACTTCGATGGACACACCCTTAGCCAGCCCTGAGGATCCCTCTACCCCTCCGATCTCTCAGAACGATCTCATGTGTCTTCTTCCTCCGATTCTAATAAATATATTCCTCCCTTAGCATAGAACAGTCTACAAATGGTTCCTTCCCCGCCAAGTGCCAATGGCTGGGTCAAATTCGGTAAGAAAAAAGGGAAAAAATGTCGTTTGGCAGTATCCACCCACACTGGGTAGATACCTTTTTCCAGGTCCTTTTTTTATGCTTTCCTTGTTATATTTTTGCTCATTCCTTGGATGTTGTTTGGAAGCGAGGTTGATAGTCTTTCACTTCTGGCTCCCCTTCTTTTCATCTTCACTTGCGTGCAAGCTCTTATTGTACTATATGTTTTTTCTTAATAGAATTAGTATTATTTAGAAAAAAAAGCTGATTGATAATTCTGAAGATGTCAAGAATGAAAATGGATGGTATTTCTTACTTGTTTGACAATGATTTCTGAATCTCCTATTACTTTTAGATATTTAATGTTAAGGTCAATTTATTTGTACAAACCTTGGATTAATGCTTCATATTTTTCCATATTTTTTGTGCAATCAAATTTGAGTCTATAGGCTAACATGGTTTTTTATCCTTCCGAGATTATTAAAATACATCCAACTCTTGCACGATCTTCTGATTTAGAGCCATCAAAATAAATAATCCAAAATAAAAAATTAACTATCGGTTTATCTACAAAATTTTTACACTTAGAAGTGTCTGTATTGGAGAAATTTTCAAATTGAGAGATAAATGCATTATCAAAAAATGGTGATGGTTGAGCACTAAAATTTCTAAGAAATGATTCTTTTGAGTAATTTCCAATAATATTATGATTGAATGCTACTAGATCATTACTCCCTTCAAGATCAGTAATTGTATGCTTCATGAATTTCTCTCAATCTACCTGGATTTTATTTGTCTTTCCAGTATGAGGTAGCCACATATGTGACCAGTCCCTTATGAAATATCCATGAAGCTTCTCAGACCAGTCTCTACTTAACACTAAACCGTAAAAATCAGGGACATCAGGCACCAATATATCAATTATCTGGGAAACGTTAGGGTTTGGTGATAATATGATAGAGACATAATTTATTTATCCTACAACCTCTACTTTAGTTTTGTCAAGTTATACTATATGGACAGGAGAACTTTGAGGAGTTATGCGCAACTTAGCACATACTGATTTTGGCATGATATTAGAGGAAGCCCTTGAGTCTATTAAAAAATTGTGGACATTCTTATTATATATCTCATAGGTTAATATAAATAGAGGATTATGAGAGATGGATCGATTACCTATCATAATCAAATCTGTAGTATATATTTTAGTTGAAGGAGAAGGAGGTTTACCCATTTGATTAGCAGGTTGAACCACTACTAGAGAAGGTAAGGCTGAAGTAGGAATCGCATTGAAATATCTGAGTAAGATCTTCTATTGTTGTTTTAGGTTAGTAATTTCATGAATTGAAATGTTGGCCCTGGTCTTTTTCATATCCTCAACTAAATTATATTCCATGGTTTTAGAGACTACGATTGTCTTTGATGTAGGTGGAACATATGAAGTAGCGAGGTTAGTTTGTGTAGCCTTATTTGTAGACTTTTTACTTACTATTTTATATTTAGTAGACGTTGATTTCTTCTATTTTTTATTTGGCTATGTTCCTTCATTGGTATTCTTTCTCCCTGCCCTTACCAGTAAGGCTTCTTATTGTTCATCGTTTGGTAGGATAAAATCCAACATTCCATTTAGTTCAACTTCTTCTTCTACTTCAGTTTCTCCTTATTCTATTTTTTCTTCATCTTTATCTTGATCAATTTCCAAATTAGATATGATTTTTGGTGACTGAGAAATAGAACACTGATTTTTCTTGAAGGGTTTGGAAGTGTTCTTTGAACTAGAACTTTTAGAAACTTGTTTCTTTATATCTACCATATCATTTTTCATAGTCTTTAAAACATTCTGAAGACCTTCTACATCAAAAGGGTCTTTTGGTGGTTTTTTCTTTGAATCATCTTTGAAGGATAATTTATTTGATTTCCTATCTTCTTGGGAATTCTTCTTTTCAGGAGAGATTATGTGTTTCTCTACATATAAATATTCCTTCATATTTTCTTCCAATGTAGGCAATTTTTCTCTATCAACAAAAATGCCTATATTAAATGTTAGAGATGAAATATACCATTCAATTTGAAATTATGCACCAGGAACTAAAGTAGCAGGAATTTTATTAAGTAAGTTATAAAATATTGAATTGAAACCTTTTATTTTCTCCCCTATTTTAGCCTTTAGATTTGATATATCATTGGTGAGTGGTGCAATGGTTCTATCCTCTCCAAACTTAGCTAAAAATGGTTCTTCGAACATAGTCCAACTAGTTATAGAGTGGGCAGGTAATGAGAAACACCACGCTTCTGTAGACCCTCTGAGAGTATATGGAAATAGTCTTACAAAAAAATATTCTTCAACTACTTACTTTAAATTATTGGCTAACATGTAATTATGAATGTGTTCTTCAACTGGAAGACCATCATCAGGATTAAAATTAGGTAACCATATTTCAGGGTATTTTCTAAGAGGATGAAGAGGAGCATGAATTTTTATAGCACCTTCATTGTTCCATGGTTGTACATTTGGTGGAGGTATTTTTCCCGCCATTGGACCTTGGGTGGAGGTGATGGATTGATTTTGAGTTGAAAAAGAGGTAGGTTGAGTGCTAAAACTAGTTGAAGGTGTAGTAGTTTTTGTACTGGAACTAGTTAAAGTAACATTGATTGCTGGAATGGAATTTGTGGAAGTGAGTGGAGGTAATGGAGGTGAATGGGGTGAATTATTAGATAATTTCTTGTTGGTGATTGACTCTAATTCAGTCTCCTTTGTCTTCCTTTGAGAAGTATCGATAGGAAATTCAAAAGGAGGAATTCCTATCTTTTTAGTTTCTAATAGAGTTAATATTCTTCTAGGTTGTAAAGAGGATGAAACACTAATCTCATATGGTTGAGAAATTTTAGGCTTTTCAGTAGAAATGGATACTCTCTCTAACTTTTCTACAAATTATTTAACTTCTGAGGAATTTTGATGAAAATATGGAGATAGTATGGGTTGAGTTTCGCTAGGAGGCTTAGGAGAGGGATGTTCAACTTCAAACATTAAAGATTTAGATGTAGCTAATATTCTAGAAGTTGAAGGGGATCTAGAGGGATATAGACTCTTAGATTGAATTTTACATTCATCAGATATTCTTGCCATTCACAATTGGCCCTCCTTCTGGCAAAACAATTTTGAGGCCTCGGAATTATGTAGCAACAAAATGGGGGAAATCCACCCAGTTTGTACCTTAGAGCAAGTCATTTTTAATTTGTTATGGTGGCTCCGACTCTAGATAAAGGGACTAGTTTCCCAATAAGGATGATTTAGGGGTGTCTTTTTCTTATATAACATGCAAATGGGAAATGATTTTAATCTATCATATGAATTTATCTAAACTATTTATTCTACTATATACCTGGGTTGTTCCTTCCATTATGCAATCTAAAAAGATATCTTCCAAATATTAGTAATGAATACTATTTAAAATTTTAAAGATATGAAAATTATGTAAAGATAATTATTTTAACAAAATAGCTTGATTAAAAGAATTGTGAAAGTTATATTACATCTATATGTGTGATTGTATATAAGATAAGGGATCATAAACAAATATTAGCAGAGATGTGAATTTAACATTCATTTATGATAACAGTTCAAATGTATAATGTAGATAAAAAGATAATTGTCAATACAAAAAGAAAAACTTAATATAATGTGTAGAAGTACCATATACGAGGTCCTAATCATATAAAATAACAGTATTTGTCTGCTCCTCTTCACCTCCAATCAATTTAAAGAGTACAATATTGAAACTTCAGTTAAACAACTTCATTTGTCAAAAGATAACAGATTTCATTCAATTAATCCATCAAAGCATTAACGAACTTATAGAAGTGCATTCTTTGCAATTTTTTTTGACAAATTTCTGGACCTTTCTCCAAATTCATGTAAAGGGTTTAAAAAATAAACTACCATATGTTTGAAAATATATTAGTACATAAAAATAGAGGAGGATTCAAAAAACCATCCTTGTATGGAGAAAACTTAAACTATAATCTAGAAAAATAAAATAAGAACATGATTATGTTTTATGATCCTCTTTGCGCATTTGACCTCAGAGCTGACAAATATCCACCATTCGCTTTAGCTGAGGTGGTTGTGTAATTCCTGATATGATATGGCCTTTGAACACTGCATTTGAAAGTGCTAGCTATGATTTCTTTGTTGAATCAATTAATGACTAAAAAGTTAGACACTAGTAATAAGATTTGATCATAAAATTCCAGTAATTTTCTTGATCAAACTTATTTATCTTTATAATAATTTCCTCATGAATCTCTGTCCTTTTCTTCCACTGTGCTTCTAGTGGTTTGAGTTCTAAGAGCACTTCAGTTGTGGATTATTTAATAAGTTCAACTTTCAAAAATTTTTCATTAACAGATTCAATAATTTCATTTGTTAACCTTGATGCCTTTATCATTCCCTTTTCTGCTTGTCTCAGCTGTACTTCCAATATTTAAATAATGTCTCTTTGTGAATTTATCTATCTGAGGTAGGTCATCTTTCTTTCCTGAGTTAGATCCTTGCCATCGAATGAACTCATTAATATTCTTTTCAACTTTCTTGCATTCAAGTCCTTTGTTATCCACTTGTTGGATCAGGATTTTGCTTGTATCATAGTAAGAGATGGTGATTGATGTTTTTTGACAAAATGTTTCTTCTTGGTGCTTTAGATTTGCATTAATTTACAGTGCTTCTTTTATGAATAGCTCTACTTGAGGCTGAATTTTCAAATTTTTTTATTTCTCTGTAATCTAAACATAGTGTTGCAAATTCATTCTTTCAAAATTCTTTTGAAATTAAGACATCTTCATTTCCATTTTCTTGTTGGAATTAAACTTTTCTTGTTCTAACAGTCTCTCAAACTCTTGTAATTTGTCTTCTTTTTGCTTTAGTAGAATTTTTACCTCAGTTTCTTTATCAATGGTGGCAGTAGAATACGCTCCTACATATTGTGATAACTTTGTTAAATGTTCTATAGTATCAGCCAAAGGGTCTTTCCATATAATTTCTACAGATCCATTCATAATATTCAAAATTGTTTCATCCATTCTTCTCTTAACTACAACCTTATGACTCGGACTGTAGAAGACATCAAGTGAGGGTATCTCTTCAATCTGTAAAACAATCTACTTTGTAGTGTATACTAGAATGATTTTTTGATCATGAATTTCAGGTACCTGCTTTAGTGGAATTTCAGTTTCCACTAATTTCTGAGAATGATTTGGTGTTTGAAAACTTCTGGATTCATCAATATTAGGCTTTGGTTGTGGTGTTTTTTGTGCCTTGGAAAAAAAATTTCATTCATCCTTCAAATCCTTAGGCTGAGACTTATCTATATGGTCAGGTGTATTATGGATATGCTGAACTTCTTGAGAATATGATCCAACTCAATTAATGCCTCCTTCCATTTGCATTTCAATCCCTTTGATCACTTTATAGACTATTTTCTCTGGGCTCTCATTCCTGCTTTTGGATCTATTGTCAGATTGATCTGAATTCTAAGAACTATGTTGTGATTCCCCTCACTCGTGATTATATTTCTCTTGGGATTCATCTTTAGACATGTCCTTCGCTTCATTATCTATACTAACGCTTGGATTATGTCTATTGATATCTTCAATAAAAAACAAATCCAAAGGGATTTTTTCTAGAATCTTATTTCTATATTCTTTGAATTCTTCAAAGTCATTTTTACTGAGCTGACTTGATGCATTTTTCAGTACATATGTGAAATTATCCATGAGTTGAAATAAATAATCAAACATATATATCTCATTCAAGAAAGGTTTTAAGTTAATCTTAGCAGTGAAATTATTAATCACATCATTGCGGTCAAATGGCCTTTTCGCATTACAACCAAATTTAATGAAGTAAAATTTGACATTTCCTTGACTGCATGACCAAGATCAAAAAGTGCAAAAGTGCCGCATTGCAAAGGGATAGGAGGCTAAATGGAATTGTTGGAATCTTTGAGTTGTTTATAAATTCCATTTACTACAAGTGATTAGGAGATCAAGTCTCTTGTAGAAAAATGCTCAAAAATGAAGTTGCTCAGAATTGGTCTGAAACAGATCGACTGGAAAGAGCTCGGAAAAATGATCCTGTAGACATGAATGGCACTCAAATCTATCGCCATATGAAGAATATATTCAGCTTTAAAATTCACCAATTTCAATTAAAAAAGGCCCAAAATTGACTTTATGAAATATTTTTATTAAAAAAAGAATATTCCACAGAATATTCTGGGAATATTCTAGGCGCAACCAATTACAGGGCACCGCGTGACAAGTGCAGAGGCTGCCACGCGGCCCCCAGGTAGATTGAAATATGGTTTAAAATTTTGTTATGGACTCGGCGATATTCGATCCCAGGTCGGCGGAATGATAGCACAGAGACTTTACCGTTAGCCCACGTGTTCCGTTGTTGAAACTTGGCGGCATTTTTTTTTTTAAAACTAACTGTTTGGTTGGGCGCGCAATGAATTCGGGTCGTAGTCCCGTGGACCAGCGCCAGGAGCGGGAGTTTAATATATGTTTTTTATATATATTAAAGTTCAAACGTGATAAACGTAATTTGTTCAACCAACTCCGACAGGTGCGGTCCCATGGGGCTTATCCGCCAGCCCACTATTTCGGTGGTAAATTTGGTGGTATGCCCCAAATTTAGTAACCGCTCCAATTTTTTCGGTGTTATCTGGAGTTTCTCCAGATTTGGTGGAGTTATTCTAGGCCAAACTGGCAGATGGAGTAAAAGAGCCATAACTGTGGCTAGGAGAGGCCTTTTGATACGATTTTTTTTTTTATTCTGGGGTAATTGATCATTCTGGAGCTGTTGGGAGTGTTTTAAAAGCCATCAGGGCACTCTAATAGAGAACTTACCAGCATTTTTGGTCGTGGAGCCACTAGGGCCTAAGGGAAGAAGAGCTGTTTTGGACTACCTTCATCCAATGGAGGTGTTTGTTTAGTCATTTTATACTGATTTGAGCCTTCTAAATATTAATTTGCAGTGTATTTTTCCATTTGAGGCTTCTATACAGTTGTATTCACATTTTGAGCTTTTAATCAAAGAGGAAAAAGCCTAATTAGAGGCTTTTGGACCGAGAGGACGTAGCCCAACAGAGGGGTGAACCGCTTAAACAATTATTTGCTGTCATACTGTATAATTTTGCTGCATATTTTCAGATTCTTCTCCTTTAAATAGTAAATTTTTATAAGAAAACTTTTCCCAAGAAGGTTTAAACAGTGAAAAAAACTTATTAGTTCATCTTCAAACCGTTATACTTCATTTTCAGAATATGTATACTTGCCTATTCACACATTAAAGCTAGATCAATGAATACTTTGCATATAAAAAAAATACTTTCATTGATCGGATCTCAGTGATTACATTTTATTTCTTTAGGCGGAGTCTATAGAAGGGCGAGATAGCCTCGGGATTCATCCTTTCTTTGAAAGGTGAAATATCCGGTGAATGCCCCTATAGTCAATCTTTGTATGAGAAATACTTTGTTCTCACAATTTCAGATCCAGTTGGTATCAGAGCTCAAGGTTTTGCTTAAGAGTTTGTGAAATTTGTGCAAGTAAGTTATGTTATTCAGCAAAATTTGATGCTCACTGGGCTGAAATTGCAAAGAGGGGAAGGTCAATTGGTTAGAGAACAAGTTAATCCTCAACCAAGGAGGGCTAGAGTGCCATTACATCCACCTTCCATTTCATCCTCAATAGCCTTAGAATCAGCCACAAACATGTCATCCAGAGAAGGATAAGTACATGAGGAAATGGATCCCAAGGAAGAAGAAAGAGTCTTTAGAAAAGCTTTCTTGGACTTGATTGAGATGGTTAGGATCCTATACCAGGAGATAAATGATAGGATTGCTAGAGAAGGGTCTAGAAACCAAAGAGAAGAAGGAGATTCTTCAGGAGGAAAGAAAGACAAAGATGAGTCTAAGAAATGGAATGGAGGGAATGGTGATCCACCATCTCCATCATCATCCTCTTCCTCCAAATCATCCTCTTCAACTTCTGTTAATCAGTCACACAAAACAAAAACATCTCTTAAAAATCATTTGTTGAAGCTTGATGTAAAGTTTGAGTTGTCGATGTTTAATGGTGATGTGAATGCAGAAAAATTGGATAACTGGATTAGACAGCTGGAAGTCTATCTAAGAATTCACAATTTGCATGATGATGACACAAAAATCCAATTAGCCTCTTTGAGAATGGATGGATCAGCTTTGGTTTGGTGGGAAGCCAAGACAAGAGAGGAAATCAAAAAGCATGGTAAGATAACTCTAACTTGGAATGAGTTTATTACAGCTATTAAGAAACAGTTTTATCCTCTTGCTCATATTCAGAAAGCAATCATGAATTGGCAAAATTTTAGGCAACTTAAGGGTCAAAATGTTCAAGATTATACCCAAGAGTTTAGAAGGAGTGCACTTCTACTTGGAGTAGACTTACAAAGTCAAGACACCTTGTTGAAATACATAGGAGGTTTGCACAATTATCTGCAACATACTATTCTAATGTTGAATCCTACCGGCTTAGATGAATTCTATGTGCAGGCTACACATTTAGAAGCTAGAGGAAAGAATACTTTTGATGAGGATAGTAATTTTAAAAACAAAGGAAAGAAGAGAGTTGCAAATGCAAGAAAGGAAAAAGGAAAGTTCTTTTGCAAGAATTGTTCAAAGACAAGTCATGATGAAGATCATTGTTGGAAGATTCATCCTGAACTGAAACCAGAAAAATAAAAGAACAAAAACAAGACCAAAGAAAAGGATAAAACTATAGCAACAGTTGAGCAAGACTTAGGTTCAGACTCAGGAGATGAGACAAAAAGCATAGGCATGTTTTTAAAGAACACTAAGGGGAAAGAAGTGGTGCAAGACACAAATCCCAGTTCTAGCTCTTTGAATTGTCATAAAGATACTCATGATGAAAAGAGGAGGATAGAGCTCTTCCATGTGAGGGTAATTTCAAAACATACCAAAATTGAGACACTGTTTGATAGTGGGTCACAAGCTAATCTTATTTCTGAAGACTTGGTCAAGCAGCTTAAACTTGAGACCATTCCACATCCGAAGCCTTATCCACTTGGATGGATATGCAAGGATGCTAATTTGCAAGTCTCAAGGAAGTGCATATTGCGCTTTGCAATAACTGCACACTTTATTGACACAGTTGAACTTGATGTGGTGCCGCTTGATATCTCAGGTATTGTTTTGGGAAGTCCTTATTTTTTTGACAGGAAGGCCATCTTTCATCGCCATGAAAACAAGTATCACTTGTTGAAATATGGTAAAGAGTACATTGTGAGAGCTCACAAGAAGAAGCTAGAATCTTCTTTACTCCATGCAAGTCAATTGAAAAGACTAGTTAATGCAAGTCAAAGTCAAACTTTGTTGATGTTGAAAGGACCAGATTTTGAGCATTCACCTTTTTATGATGTTGCTAATGATTTGTCTCAGTTTGATAACAATTTTTCTTTGAAAGAAGATGATGTTATGTTGCGTAAATTTCCTTTTGGGTCAGCCAATGCAGTAAATGAAGTGTCAAAGCAAAGCAGTGCAAGCAAGAAGGACACAAAATTCAACATGGGACACAGTTGGTTTCAGTATGGTCGAATTCGCCATGGGAACAGTTTGCAAGGTGAAGGTTATTTTAAGTCTTTATAGAAGTTTTATCAGTGTGGAAAAATTTTTTTTTCTGTAGATTACAATTTTTTTTTTGAAAATTTTAATCATTTGTATCATCACTCCGTCAATCTTAGCAATGGACGATTAGTTGATTCAAGAGAAAGATTAACATTTTCTCAAAAGATTTATTTGATGAAATCGGGTAGATTTCAGTTATTCAAGGGTGGAAGAGTGGAGAATCAGTCTCTACATCATCATTTTCAGTAATCAGAAAGCTTTTGAGGGTCCAAAAGCTTCCTATTTGGGAGCTGTGATCAGGAGATCAAGTCTCTTGTAGAAAAATGCTCAAAAATGAAGTTGCTCAGAATTGGTCCGAAATAGATCGATTGGAAAGAGCTCGGAAAAAAGATCTTGTAGACGTGAACGGCACTCAAATCTGTCTTCGTATGAAGAAGATATTCAGCTTTAAAGTTCGCCAATTTCAATTAAAAAAGGCCCAAAATTGACTTTATGAAATATTTTTATTAAAAAAAGAATATTCCACAGAATATTCTAGGAATATTCCATAAAATATTCTGCAGAATATTCTGGGCGCAGCCAGTTACAGGGCACCACGTGGCAAGCGCGGAGGCCACCACATGGCCCCAAGGCACATTGAAATATGGTTTAAAATTTTGTTATGGACTCGGCGGGATTCGATCCCAGGTCGGCGGAATGATAGCGCAGAGACTTTACCGTTAGCCCATGTGTTCCATTGTTGAAACTTGGGGGCATTTGTTTTTTTAAAACTAACTGTTTGGTTGGGCGCGGAATGAATTCAGGTCGTGGTCTAGTGGACCAGCGCCAGGAGCGGGAGTTTAATATATGTTTGTTATATATATTAAAGTTCAAACGTGATAAACGTAATTTGTTCAACCAACTCCGACAGGTGCGGTCCCATGGAGCTTATCCACCAGCCCTCTATTTCAGCAGTAAATTCGGCAGTCCGCCCCAAATTTAGCAACCGCTCCAAGTTTTTCGGTGTTATCTGGAGTTTCTCCAGATTTAGTGGAGTTATTCTAGGCCAAACTGGGAGTTGGAGTAAAAGAGTCATAACTTTGGCTAGGAGAGGCCTTTTGATACGATTTTTTTTTTGATTCTAGGGTAATTGATCATTCTAGAGCTGTTGGGAGTGTTTTCGGAGCCATCAGGGTGCTCTAAAAGTGAATTTACCAGCGTTTTTGGTCGTGGAGCCACCAGGGCCTAAGGGAAGAAGAGTTGTTTTGGACTACCTTCATCCAATGGAGGTGTTTGTTGAGTCATTTTATACTGATTTGAGCCTTCTCAATCTCAATTTGTAGTGTATTTTTCCATTTGAGGCTTCTATACAGTTGTATTCACATTTTGAGCATTTAATCAAAGAGGAAAAAGCCTAATTAGAGGCTTTTGGACCGAGTGGAGGTAGCCCAAGAGAGGGGTGAACCGCTTAAAAAATTATTTTCTATCATACTGTATAATTTTGCTACATATTTTCAGATTCTGCTCCTTTAAAGAGTAAATTTTTATAAGCAAACCTTTCCCAAGCAGGTCTAAACAGTGAACAAAACTTATTAGTTCATCTTCAAACCATTATACTTCATTTGCAGAATATGTATACTTGCCTATTTACACATTAATGCTGGATCAATGAATACTTTGCATATAAAACAAATACTTTCATTGATCGGATCTCAGTGATTACATTTTATTTCTTTAGGCAGAGTCTGTAGAAGGGCCAGATAGCCTCTAGATTCATCCTTTCTTTGAAAGGTGAAATATCCGGTGAATGCCCCTACAGTCAATCTCTGTATGAGAAATACTTTGTTCTCACAATTTCAGATCAACAAGTTGGTAAGAAATTTCCCTAGCTAGGAGCTTATCAGGAACATAATAGGGTAAAACATGGGGAGAATAATGTTATGAATATTTTATTATTTATTAATTAGATTTAGTTATCTTAGGTTATTAACTAAAAAGGCATGATCAAAGATCATGCCTCTTCACCAAGGGACACCTTGAGGCGATATTTAAAGCCCAAGTGATCCCTCATTGTAATCATCTCATATTTTCATCATTAATAATATATATTTATGAAGTTTACCAGATTTTTTACACTCCATTGGTATCAGAGGCATCGCTCTTTTGGGATCTGTGTGATCACCCGGAATTACGGAATTCCAGAACTGCAAATTCCAGAATTGCAGATTTTTTCAAGATCGTGAACATAAAAGAATTTCAGACGGAATTCAAAGAAAAGGGACAGAAGTATAAAGGAGGCCGAGGAGAAGTATATTTGATGCGTTAATTCTGGTTTAGGATTTAAAAAAAAAAAACACACATCATAACAGTAAAACAGTCCTAAGAAGACCTCGGACAGCTGACTGTGGAGACAGTGCTCACCTCAGAATTGTTTTAATCTTGAATCATAGAAAACTGTCCAACCACCTGTGGAGGACTCAAAGCAAAGAACCATCATAAAATTTTGGGCTCGGTGCTATTAATTCAGACCTGAAGGTTGAGGTTTGGACTAGGACAGATTTCAGACTTCAGTGTGGATAGTTGCAGGAACAATATTTGGTAACTTGGTCTCTTTCAATTATAGTGCTTCAATACAATAACTCAGACCTTGTTACAGCGACCTGTGAATAGTGTCACAGAACCTCAGACTGTGGATTGGATAGTAAATTGTGATGATATATCTTTGATTTGTGTAGCAAGAGTCTTGAACCCTGTGCAGAAGCATATCTCGGTGTACTCATCAAAGTACCCATATTAAAGGACAGCTCGGACCTGTGGCCATTCATCAGAAGATAAGTTGCTGACAGACGGGTGGAATTCACGTTTTTTTACAGCACAGACATACGTGGAATATACATCACAGTTTTAAACGGCAGCAATTACACTCCATTGATACCACGTTTAATTTTAACCGTTCCCGTTGTGACCGAAGGCAGTTCCACTTTTTTCATTGTGTTGTCCGTCTATATAATATTCACCGATGTATATCATCGACTACAGATAAAACAAATTCCAAAAAAACCGTGAAACAGTGAACAGGTGGACAGACTCGTGACAGGTTAACAAACTCGATTCATTTAAAAACAATTTCTGAGCAGTAATCGTGACCAGGTTAAACAACTTGATCTGTTTAAAAAAAATTCTGAGCAGTGTTGATATAAGAACGACGTGTTTTTTTTTTAAAACGGAACGAGCACAGTAAAGTCGTGCCTTTTCAACGGAAGAGCATAATTTTAAAAACGATTTTTTTTAAAAAAAAATTATATAAATATATATCATAGTTTTCAAATTGATTATTATATAAATATATATTATAATTATATATTTTATTTATATATTATATAGTTTAAAAAAAAAAATTGATAATTATATATATATATATATATATATATATATATATATTATAATTATATAATTATTTATATATTATATAATTTCAATTAATAAATTATATATATAATAATTATATAATTTATTTAAAATATATATATATATATATATATATATTATTAATTAATTAAATTTAAAAAAAAAAGGGGAAAAGAGAAACTGGCAGAAAAATATTCCCCACCTCATACACGCTCGATGTCTTCGTCAATGTCGATGGCGGAATTCCAGAAGAAATTAGGAGATCTTGAGAAGAAAATCAATAACAATTCCGAAGAATTCGGAAAAAGATTAGTCAATCTGGAAGGTACAGTTTCAGGGCACTCCAACGACATAAAAAAAATCCATGATACCACAAATCACATAGAAAGACAAATGTGGCTAAATCATCACGAGACCACAGAAGCAATGAACAAGCAGAACAAAACAATGAACAATATGAAAGAACTCTTTAACAAGTTAAATGATAAAATAGATAAGTTGGGTCAGACGCAATCCCCAACATCTCTTAACAGGGAACCAAATCAACAAAACAGTACCGCAGATTCAGGGAACTCGTAAGAGCATCAGGAAAAAACCGATTCCCCAAATCATCAAGAAGATAGTAATGCAGATTTTCAAAACAAGCAGCTCTGGAATGCATTCGCTAATCAATATCCCCTTCTTGTTCCACCATTAGCATATCAACGCAAAGCTAAGATCGACCTACCCAAATTTGATGGTAATGAAAAGAATAGCGTTGCATGGCTTAATAAGGCAGAAGAATATTTTGAAATTTATGACATTACTAGTGATGATGAAAAAATTAAACATGCTTCCATGAAAATGGAAGGAGAAGCATATAATTGGTATATGTGGTGGAAAAAGACGATGCTCGCTATCAGTTGGAGGAAATTTAAGGATGCGTTCTTCAAAAGGTTTCAAGGCATAAAAGAAGAAAAGTTCTTTTCAACGTTTATCAAATTACGCCAAAAAGGAGATGTGGATGAGTACACGCAAGAATGGGAGACTTTGGCAACACGAGTACCCGGATTGTCGGAATCTCGTCTAATCCAGTCCTACATCTCGGGACTTAAAGACCACATTCAAGAAGAACTAGAACTACATGAAATCACGTCTGTAGAAGTAGCAAGGCAAAAAGCAAAAGCTGCTGAAAAGAAATTGGAAAGATTATCAAAACCAGAAAAAGTATATTCGAGACGACGGTTTCCTCAATCTGAAAATGTAGTTGACACAACATATGTCCCTGTCCATCCTCGTGAAGACGAAAAATCTAGTCTAGAAAAACAAAGAATACGAGAGGGCAAGTACAAACGTTGCGGTGAAAACTGGGACCCTAAGCACAGATGTGCTAATGGAAAAGCAAAAAATCTATACAGTTATGAAGCAACTAACGACACTAACAGTACTGATTCGTGTATAGAAGGATTAGAAGACAATTTAGAGTTCTCTCCAGAAGTGGAGGGCGAAACTATTCCGCAAGTGTCCTTATCGGCTATGACAGGCATATTACAACCTCAAACCCTAAGGTTAAGAGGACATATTAAGAACAACAATGTAATGGTTCTAATAGACACAGGCAGCACACACAATTTTCTAGATTCCACCATGGCCAAAAGACTCAACCTCTTCACTTTTCCCATGCCTAATATGAAGGTAATGGTGGCCGACGGTAAGAAGATAGAACAAGTAGGAAAATGCCATAAAGTCAAATTGCAAATTAAAGACTTTCATTTAGAATCTCCGTTCTACACCGTTCCATTACGAGGAGTAGATGTGGTCTTAGGAATTCAATGGCTACGAACTCTAGGTACTTATTCTGCCAACCATCAGAAGCAGTTTATAAGTTTTAAGTGGAAAGGGCAGAAATACAAGTTGTATGGATTCCAAGCCCCAGGAAATCAAGTCGTATCTACGGTACAATGTCAGCAGTTAGACATGTTATCTTCAAAAGGGAGCCATGAAGAGTCTCCAGAAATCAAGACAGGATCCGACCCTGTCGATATCAGATATTTTCACTATCCAAATCAACAACAGACTGAACTCGAGAATATGCTCCATGACCTTTTTAAAATATGGGAAGCACGAGCTCGCCGCTCGCGGAAACCAGACATTCGTCAACGTTGTCCATCAATTACATATGCTTTGAGGACAAAGCATCTTTAAGAGAGAGGCAATGTTATGAATATTTTATTATTTATTAATTAGATTTAGTTATCTTAGGTTATTAACTGAAAAGGCATGATCAAAGATCATGCCTCTTCACCAAGGGACACCTTGAGGTGATATTTAAAGCCCAGGCGATCCCTCATTGTAATCATCTCATCTTTTCATCATTAATAATATATATTTATCAAGTTTACCAGAGTTTTTACACTCCAAATAATAACTCCTAAAAACTTTGATATATGTGAAATTATCTTAAGCAAACCATCTAGCAACTAGAAAAATGTCTGTGCTAGCCTCTTTAGAAGTACTAGGGGCTTTTTCATTAAAAATAATCCAATGGATGGGTAACATGGCTGCATTGAAAATTTTATAAAAATGTAAATGAAAATCGGATTCCCAAACGGATTTGTTGTAAATATGGATTGGAGTGGGGTCTTGGGTTGTCCATTTAAAACTCATGATAGGAAAGCTTGAACAAAAGAAAATTGCGTCCATAATGTAAGCACTCGTGTATAAGGGGGTTATTGTCCTAGAGGATACACTTCTTTTACTTCTATAATCCATGATATTTCTGGATAGATTATCAGACAATATGTTCACCCAATTCATAATAGAGGAATTTACAATTACTTCAATTAAAGGGAGCCAATATACGGAAAACCTGGTGTTATCTTGCTTTAAAAAAAATCTACATAACATTCCAGCAACATAACAATAAGCAGAGGGTAAATGTGTTATTGGGTACATATCGAGTTTGTGCCATTTCAGCTTGTATTGGTCATCTTTCCATCCCTTTATTACTTTCATGAGTTATGTATGCTTCTTTGTAAAGCTTTCAACAATAGATTTATCATAATTCTTCTGCAGCATGGGAAAGTGGTACATTGTCCTCAAATATTCTGCAGTGAATGAACCAATATTCTCCAGCTTTGAATTGTTAAATGACCTATCTTCTATGTTGAGCTGGTCGATTACCCACTTTACCATATCTGTGTAGTGGAGAGTCTTTGGCCTCATTGCTATTTTGTGAAGAAACGAGCATGCAACGTCAAAGTAGGACGGGTCTTAGGAAACTGCCACGTTTTTTGTGGTTATTTTAACTATTACCCTTTGTTATTCATCCTCAAAGCATTGGTACATTGATTCCCATGAAGAACTACCACAAATTATCCTTGTTGCAGGTTGTATATGTGAACAATGGAGGCATGTCTAAATCTTCAACAGTGGATGTTTTGGCAATCTCCTTAGGTAGTTTCCTGAATTCAAGTGAATAGAGTAAACTTAGATCTAATATGAATGGAGAGAAGGTTAGAGCTAAAATAATATATAAAAAATTCGGTGCTCAATTATTAAAAACACGCTTGAAGTACATATCAATATTTCTAACCTTACTCCCATTAAATGTCGTTAGTGACCCATATTTCTTCCTATCAAATCTCTTACACACCTTAAAGTAATATGTCTAATCTATCAATTTAAGACGTTAGAACTTATGTCAGGTTGATTAGATATGAATCATTTCGTGCACTTGAGTAATAAGTATTAATATCGTACATCACAACTTTAAACCGTTACTATTAGTTATGTTTTTCATCACCGATGAATTTCATGAAATGCAATCTGTGCAAATCGTAGATCGCAATTTTCATGTGGTAATAAAACTTTACATTTGGTTACTTGTTTTGAAATGCAAAATGCGCTAAGGAGTCACATTGTTTCTGATTTATCGGACCTTTGGAACTTTATGATTGTTGTTTTATTATTTCGTCGGGTCTGACCCATTGCAATATTTACCGAATAGTCATAATTTGATTCTTTCAAAAGGTGCGATGCGATTTCATTTAAAAGGATCTTTTAGAGCATTTGTAATGGGAATTTTATATAGCTAGAAAATTTTGAAGCGATATCAGAATTCAAAATACTTATATATTTTTTAACTTATTCAACTTGTAAGTTATTCAATTTGCGATGAGCGCTTCTAAAATAAAAGCGAAAAGGGAAAACCTTTATTTCCTAAAGTTTTTAGACATAGGCTAAGATAAAACCAAGCTTATAAATTTCTATTTATTTTTGAAGGGTTCCCATTTATTTTAAAGAAAATGGAAGGTGTTGTATACTACAGCATATCCCCATATGAAGGACCTTGTGAAGAAATGAGGAGAATATGTTCATTAGGGAACGATTCCTCATAAAATATTTCTTCTCCACAAGGAAACTCAAAGATTAATTTTGCAAATATAAATGACTTCCTGGATTTAGTAGAAAAGACTTTAGATCAGATTCTTGTAAAATGAAAATTGATATATTATATTTTCGCCCAATCACTCGCCTACTAAGAACAAACTAGAATGGATTGATGACTGCCAAAATATAAGTTTTGTCAAACAAAATATAATGCCCAAGTTGTTGGACAACGTGGACTACTTCCAAAGCTAAATTATTGATCAGATAACATCACAATTCAGAACCTACCAAGCCTCAGTTTAGATAATAAATCACATGATTAGAGAGAGAATGGTCCTCCTGAACCAGAACGATACCTATAGTTTATTATGTCGCGACAAGATACAAAAGTAAATCCATGCTATAATCAGATGAAATCAATAAAGGAGAAGAGCTTAATGCCTTTTCCAAAGCATAAAACTAGCACTCAGTGGAGGCATCACACAAGAATGGAATTCCTTTTTCAACAATCTCATAAATCCTTTCATAATATGAACATAGTTAACAAAAAATATCCTCAATAAATTGGCTTTTCCTTGAAGATTATAAAGTTGACGAATGGTAGATGGGGGAGGCAACTAAATTATTAACTCAAACATGAAAGGATCTACATGAATACCTTCAGTAGACATAATGAATCCCAACAAATGCCCCGATGTGATTGCAAAAATGCACTTATTCAGATTCAACTAGATTTTATAATGACGACATCTTTCGGAAATCTATCGAAGATGATGAGTATGATCAATTCTCTTTATAGAATGAGCATCTAAATCATCCAAATAAGCATATTTGATATGCTTTATACTGTGGAAATAATAAGAGATGGCCTGTTGGAAAGTGGCTCCAGCATTTTTAAGACCAAACCACATCTTCTTATATGAAAAATTACCCTAGGGGTGAATAAAAGAAATCTAATGTTGATATTTAGGATGGATAATAATTTGATTATATCCCTAGAAATATTCCTTGAAGGAGAAAATTTTACTCCCCACACATTCATCAATAATTTGATTAATAAAGGTTGTGGGTAGTTATGTTTAGGACATTCCTTATTCAAATCTATGAATTTTATACACACATAGATCGTTCCTTGTTTGTTTTCCATAGGGACTAGATATGAAACCCATTAAGGTAAAGGAATGGGGTATCTAAAACCCACCTTAAGCAACTTATCAACCTTGGCCTTGATAGCAAAAAAAATCCTAGGATTGATCGGTCAAAGCTTTTGTCGTATAAGCTTAGGATTCTCATAAGTCTTGATCTCATGCTGGAAAATAGATGGATCAATTCCAGGAATTTCCTCATAACACAAAGGGAACACACCACATAAATATTTAAAAATATCGGTATATATTTGAATCTCTTGATGGGAACACTCGGCTCCGATGAAAACATTCTCTATAACATTAGGATCCCCAGAAATGTACCAGAATTATTTTAGAAATAACTACCATATTACCTTAAAAAAAAATCTATTATGGAGTCAAAGGATTTAGAATCGGGTGAACATGACGAGTTGACAGAGAGCTAGACAATATTCACTCAAACTCATGAAAATATGGTAGAAAATATGACAGATGATGAAAATCATCCCATTATCTTTCCAAACCTGTCATTACCTCTAGGATTTCCTCATCAGATGGTAGAACAATATCAAGGCAGTCCAAATAGGAAGATCAATTAAGAGTCCATGTCAGAGCCACATCTCCATTGAAATCCTCCAGTGAAAGAGGAACCAGATCGAAATCTCCAGAGATAACAATAGCTTCATAAGAAATTTCTGTTGTAGATATTATATATGCCATTCCACCCACTTTCCCTTCTTCTAATGTGGTCGTAGAAGAGGTTAAGGCCCAAGGATTCGAAAAATAATGAGCTCAGAAGCATTATCTTTGGGTAGGATACTTTGAGGATGAAATAGCATTGATATGAACAATAGGAGGCAGAAGATCAAAAGTACCCATCAACAAGGCATACATACCAACTCCTAAATTATCCATAATTTTCTTGGATTTCTTAACCAAGGGAACAATATCATGAGATGATCATTGGAATATATCAAAGAATAATGCATATAATCAATATTAATGATTCCCCATTCATGGGGAAGAAATAGGATGTGAAATAATGATGATACAATGGCATCCATCTCATAAATCCAATTTTGTCCCAAGAAAAGGTTACAGTCTAAATTGGCATCAACTATTTCTACTTCGATATGGACAACCTTGCCCCCAACACATATGGGTAGGGCAGGAACATTGCCACGCAGCCTGTGTTAATGACCATCAAATGCAGTGAAGAGAGTAGGTGAAGGAACGAATTGAGCAGATCTAATAGATTTCCAAGATGAGATAGACATGACACATATGGAAGCTCCTTCATCAACTAGAATTCATAAAATATTGATCTTTCTATATGTATATTTGATCTGAAAAGCCATATGATGAAGAAGATTCTTCTTAATATTTGACATATTGGATGTGATCATAATATAGTTCTTTGGATCTATCACCCCAATCGCAGAGAGTAGTGCACTCATATGTGATGTGTACAATTGGAGTACCTCCAATGCAAACACAACACAAGGACTCTGAGCCAGATCTTCTACAATGGAGTAGTTTTGAGCTTCCTTAGCATTAGGGTTTATTATCGAATGCGTAGAAGAAATTTTTGGAATGCGAGCCATAGGCTCATCTTTTGGCCTCTAAATATGGAGTGGCTCGAAAGCATCAGGAGCGCCCTAAGCCTTAGAGGATTCACATTCACCATAATCACATGATCTTGTGGTGAAATCAATGTGAGCACTCATCATGTATACAATTGAATAATTTTCCCCCTCCTGGTTGCCCCTTGTGGGAGCTCTAGTATTTTCATTCGTGCCAGCAAGCATTTTCTTTCCTTGGGGAAAGGATTTAGTGAGGACAACCTGGGAACTAGAGGAACCTTGCTCAGATAAAAAGCACAAAGAATCCTAAATCTTAGGGTAGATATGAGTGAGATGGTCTCTAGTGTACAATTTTCAAGGAAACTTGACTTTCTTTTTTGACTCTCTCTTACCCTCTCAAAGATTATTGTTGGATTTATTCACATTACCCTTCCCATCCCTATCCTTATTCTTATTCCATTACTTATTCTCCGCGTCATATTGTTGATTTCATTTGTGGTTAGAGGATTAAAAATCATTAAATGTTAAATCCTGTGAAGGCGTAGACACTAATTACATAGCTTGAATAGAAGGAGCAGATTGTGAATACAACCACTGTAAATGATTCAAAAGGTTATACATATTACTATCAATCAAACCAACAATCTTGTCACCATGGGGACTTGGCTTCAATTTTTCTACATCTATCTTGGAATGAGGAGCATTAGGAAAAATATTATTAAGAATCCCAAATTGAGAATATATATGTTCCAATTGCTGAGATTTAAAGATAGTCTGCTCCTTAATGAATACCCCAGAATGTGATACATCCTTTGAGATTGATGGTTTTAAATATTTCAGAAACCATTAAAGAAGGATTTTATTAGGAATACAGGCTTTCATGAGCCTCTTCATTCTCCTCCATTCCTGAATATGGTCAGAAATGTGAGTTTCCTTGTCTTGGTGAAAGTTGGCCAAAAGCCCAGTTCCAACATCATAATTAACGAGCAACTGAAAATTATTCAAAAACATGGTATCCAACTCACCAAAAGAAGAAAAAGTGTTCCCAGTTATCTCGATGTACCATTTAGTATCATTTCTTGTGAAGGTGCACTAAAATAATCTCAACCTAATTGATTCATAAATAAGGGAGTTCAATGAGCACCATAAGTGGAAAGTGGTGACATGGTCAGCTGAATCCTCACCAGTCTTCCCTTGAAATTTTTGAATATCCTATGGAAGCTTGGTAGGAATCGGAGGCTAAGTTGGGTTGTATCAGATAGGATCGTTAGTCAACTTCGATAGATCTGAAAAATTTAGGGTTGTCAAGAAGGGTAAGCACGAAGTACCCTGAGAATTAAATCCACCATGGGAAGGATTCCCAACATTTTGAAAAGAATAATATGTATTTGATGAGGAACCAGGTTGCCAAGGACTGTTCGTAGAAGAAGTTGAACGATAAGGAAACCTTATTTTCTAGAGAAATTCGGAGTAGGACCTCGTCCCGCTGAAGGGTTACCATAAACAGGAGTGTTCCTCCAAATTGAAGTATTAAAAGAAGATGAACCCCCTTGGTAAGGATTCCATGCATTAGTGAAAGGATAAAAACCCTGAGAGGTACCTACGAATTAGAAATTCATGTTCCCTTACTGACCATAAATGAACTATTCCTAGTTGCTAAACCACTGAAAGCAGGGTTCTTCCCTTGAAATTATTAGAACTTTTACCTCCTAGAAAAGTATTGAAAACTTGATTTTTCACGGAGAAAGAAAAATAACCTAAGGAAGGGTTAGAATATGGAATATGACCACTTCTGTAAGGAAAACTATGAAAACATGATCATCCACAAGCTATAGAAGACATGGGTGTGGAGACAGTAGATGGGGCAGTGAAAGAAACTGAGGGAATTGCACTAGAAGGCATCCCAAATGAGAAAGGACAATTATTGTAAGAAAAGGCTTTGGTGCCCCCACTTGTAGATGGAAAGGAGGTAGAGCCAAAAATTTTAGTACTAGGAGCAATAGTCGATATAGCAATGATACTTCCTCCTTCTGCTGAAAGAGGAGTATGCACACTCAAAGTACTTATAGCTGAAACTGTGTTCCCATTAGTGGCCATCGAAATAAAAGAAGGAAAAATATGAGGGCCTATCGGCCTATGAGTCGGGGTCCCAACGTATAATAAAACATTCAGAAAACTAGAAGGAAGAGGAGAGGAAGGAGTGAATAGAGGTTCACTAATTCCTTTGACCTCAACTTCTTCCACTAGAAAAATGAACCTAGAAAGGAGTGGAGTAATACTCTCTAAATCACGATTAACACTAGGATCACCCTTAGAAATTATAGCCCCAAAAGGTGGATCACTTTCCGATGCATTCACTACTACTGATTGGAAATCATCAGTAGAATTTATCCTATGCCTTCTAGAAGAAGGCTCGACACTTGTAGAAGAAAGCGCGCAGTTAAGAGAAACAATTACGCTGACCTCCAGACAAAAGCCTTTTCCAGTGCAAGTACCTAAGCTTTGTAAGGCCACCCTCCAAAAGTACTAATGAATGTGATGCAAAATCTGCCTCAAGCACCATGGGTATTCCCCTACGTAGTCACCTATGTGATACCTAGGAATGTAAACTAAGGTCACCAGTTTGTATCAGCAGCTGGGCGAAAAACTCTTTAGTTGGATCTGACAAGTAGGAGAGGGGGTATCTCTATTCCATGCTTTCACTCACCCTCGCGCTTGACTCCCATTTTAGGAGATCTTTCCTGGAAATCTTAACGAGACTGGGTTTCACTCTTTTAATCAACTTCTAAGTTTAAAATTTAGAGTGGCCTTGGAGAGTTAACTCTCCGCACACCTATTCCAAGGCCCTAATGACCTAAACTAGTTAATGTAATGAATAACAATTCAAAAATTTTATATTTCATTTTAAATTATGCGGTTTATTTTAAGGGTTGTTATTTTAAGTTAGGGGTAAAATGGAGGTGTGACTTGTGATGTTTTCGAGGAAAAGAGAAATCAATAGAAACTTGCTACATGCAAGTGAGAAATTTCTGTCGATGACAAGGGATTTATACATAGGTTGTATGAATAAATAGTTAAAGAAAAAAAAATTATTCTCTTTTTCAACATAACATGCTCACACACTCAAAATCTATCAAAATACTAAAACAATTCTTACAGTGCAACTACTCTAACGCAAACTACCACTGCCAAATGCATGATTCTAGGACTACTCTAATCAAATAAGCAAATGAGTTTCTCAATGAAGAGGTCTAAAAACTTTACACAAAAGAAAATAGAAGTTTAAACAAGATCTTCCCTCAACAAAAATGCCAAAAATCTTCATATGATAGGAAACAAATTCAACCAAGAACTTCTCTCAAAACCAACCAAATTCAATCAAACGAAAAAATCCACACTTTCTCAAAAATGATGAAAAACCATAAAAAAAAAAAAAAACAAAATAAAAAGAAAAGGCGAACAAAAATTCTTTTTGAGTCTTTTTATTTTTAAGGAATCAAGAAAACTCTTTGAGAAAGAAAAAACTAACCAAAACTCAAAATCACCAGGTTGAGCAAAAGAGAGACCTCAAATTCCTTAAGCCAAAAACATATTTTTCATGATAGGAATTAAAAAAAGAAATGGGAAACTAACTCAAAAAAATGACCTCATCAGTAGTATAAAAAATCTAGCATACAAAGAAAATTCAAGAAGACTTATTCGAGATTGCCAAAAAATTCCTTTTCAAGAAACCAAGAAAACCAAGAAAGTCAACGAAATAAAATCAAAACATGAAGAAAAAACAAGTCTAAGCATGAGCAAATTGACACTAACTCACTGTCCCTAAATTTCATAATAGCTAAGAACTTCAAAAGAAGCCCTGGTGCCAAATGCAAAACTAAAACTTGACAAAGAAAGGTAAACCCTAGGTTGACTTGGTTCTCAATCAAGAAGAGAGAAATTGATAAACAACAGAAATAAACACTTCCCTAACACATCAAAGATTCAACAACAGTGACCAAGAACATGAAAAAAGCCTTACAGGATCCCAAAAATCAAAATTTCATTTAAAACCGGCCATACATATCTTGATAGTGAACAACTAGTGTGCATACATGGCTTTGTACAAGGAAACCCGCATATACACTTGTTTCTTTGGACCAAAATGTGTATATACATGATTGAGTAAACTAAAAAAATGTGTATAAAAATGGCAGCAAAGAAAAAATAAAAAAATCCATGCATGATCCAGAAGATTAGGACTTTTTCATCGATGGATAAAGAACCAAAGAGGCTGGAAAATTGATCAGACCAATCAGAGAGCAAAAATCAAGAGAGAAACAACCCAAACTAGGAATTCCATGCATGTAATTAGCAGTGGAGTCACCAGTTCTAATACAGGATGAATTACCCTAGTTTCCCTGTCGAAAACCCCAACAGAGCAAGAGGCATACAACGACAAGAACAAGAAAATTAATTGTCCTAATGCTTAAACTAGTAAAATTGGGAGAAGTGGCCTTACCTGTAGGTCCTACATTTGAGTGAATTCTTATAGGGTTCAAACGCTCTTCTTCTCCACGTGCTTCAAAACTTGAAACACATTTAATAAAAGCACATAGACTACTATTAATTGAAATCATGTTCTAGATGACACGAATGAGATCATATAAGCTTATAAAAGAAATAACATGAAATCAACTATAAAAAGATCATAACAAGTATAAAAGCATTAAATATCACGACATCAAGAATGGGAGAGAACTTCTTTATTGACGTATGTAAAATATGTGGAGGAATACCACCTAATTCAGCCACGACTCCAAGTAAAACCATCCTCCGACTTCGTCTAGCCCAAGCCTCAACAATATTCTTCCATAAGGATACACAAGGATGTCAAATAAAGGAGGTGAACACCTCTAAAAAGGATGCAAGGGTTTCCACAACCTCGGAAGTGCATGAGGCGAAAGGATAAACAGACTTGATTTGGGACTAAAAGGTTACATTTTCAATACCTATCCCTCTCGCCCTTTTAGACCTTCCCATGAGGTGCATTTATACTTCCTCAAAACAATTTTTTCAGTTGGGAAATAGTCTGGCCACAGGCTCTTGTACGTAGGCTTCCGGTGTAAGCCGTAAACCCCACCCAAAAAATACATAATTTATATTTTTCTCATATTTTAAATTATATACGCGGGTCAGGCATAACTGGACAAGCATCTTCACACACTTTTGAGAGGGCAGAGTCACATATGGAGTTAAAAATATTTTTTTTTAGGTAAAGGACCAAGTCTGAAGGAAAAGGGCTACCCAAGGCCAATACATATATCATCAAGTATATAGAGGTGATAAATGATTCTATATCACATAGGTAGTAATGAAAATAACTTAAAATTCAATGAAAGAGTCTCATCCTTTTTTCCAGAGGAGAGAAGATGGAAAAACATGGAGATGCAAAATGAATATCCCTTGTTGGTAAGAGGACACTACCAAAATAGAAATATAAATAAGTCCTCAAGTGGGAGATCTAAATCTATAGAAATAACAAAATCTCCAGGAAAGCATGTAAAGGAATGATGGAATTGTGGAAAAGAAGGGCATTACTAGAAAGAATGTAAAGACAAATTTGTACATCAAGCGGAGGGATCTAATGATGATACTTCTGTAGAAGAATAAACCTCCTGCTTTGAAGGAGGGGATGTGTACTTTTATTCTTCAAGTACATATATGCACGAAGAGGCATGGCTGGTTGAATAAGGTGCATATTTTCATATCAATCCTCATCACAAGTGCTTTCATGTGTATAAAAGATTCGATCGTGGTGATATTTTCTTAGGAGAAAGTGTGAGAGCTAGAATCATAATATGAGGAAAATGTAATTTGAATCTCACGGATGGAAGGATTAGGACACTCGTTAGTTGTATACACATCCTAGGATTAACCAAACAATTTATTTATATAGGTAAGATGACAAATGTGGGTGTAAAAATAATGTTTAAAAAGGATACTTATTGGATGGTTCAAGGAGAAATGGTATTGTTGAGGGGATTTTGCATTGTAATTTTTACAAGTTGCAAGGAATCACTAATAATATTGGGTCTAATAGTTCCACTATTCTTCTGAGTGGAGCTGAGGATGGAAAAACTATTGTATCTTCGAGAGAAAATAGTATGTTGTGGCATCAAATATTGGGAAACATCAAAGAAGGCCTCTGAGTACCTCATTATAATAGTATGATAAAAGGTACATCTAATTTATCTTTTTATTTTTAATTTTATGAAAATTTTTATATGGAAATCAAAATTAAGTGATATTCTCCTATTATGATAAGAGGGTAGATGGAATACTACCACTAGTGAATACTGATGTATATCGACCTCTATTGGTTCCATCAGTGTAAAATTTGTGTACTACATATCATTTATAGATTAATTTTGAAGGAATACATGGATATATTTTCTTATGAAAAAATATGAATACATTAACAAATTTAAGGAAGTCAAGGCTCTATTGGAGAATCAAACAAAAATAAAATAAAGGTGTTATAGGATGGATAATGTTGGAGAGTTTTGCGGGAAGGTATTTGAAGAATTTTTTAAAAATTGTGGTATATAATGGCTGAAGACTGTTAGTATGAATCTTGATTCAAGGTGTAAGAAAAAATACCACTTTAGATGTGCATAAAAAACAGCCCTAACAACAGAAATGATTGCTAATATCTTCAGATTTGTAGTTAGATGATTAAGACAAATGCTGCAAAAATCTGGATCTATGTGTTAAAAGACATTAAACAATAGAAAAATAAGATTTACTGCATAGATCCAATAGACAAGACAAGAATATATCCAATGGAATTTTTACTAATGGCACCTGGGAGGAAAGCACAAGAGGTTGTTCCCTGTTCTCCTCAATGGGATGGGTTCTTGTAAGTCCTCAGCACTTCAGATTTAGAATTCTTCTCTCTTGATAGTGTAGAAAACCCAGACAAAAATTAAAAATATGGCTATGATAATGGATCAATAGCCAGATGAAGAGTTGAGATCCACAGTGACCTTTAGGCAACAAAAGGTGACAAATGAATGGGAAAACCCTTCTATTTATAACAAAATATTGAGTTAGTCTAGATATTGGTGCATAGTTAAAATATTATTAACGAAATCAAGATCCAACTTTTATGCAATATTTTATTATATTTTTTGGAGGGAAAAGGAATCTGACTTGAGTCAGATCCCTTTATTTGTAAATAATAAATAAATAAATGAGTTATTTATCATTTTAAGAATGTGATTAAGTAATAATAAATAAATAAATGATTTATTTATCATTTTAAGGATGTGGTTAAAGAATAATAAATAAATAAACGATTTATTTATCATTTTAAGGATATAGTTGTGTAATAACCAAATAAATAATGATTTATTTAATTATTTAAGGGAGATTTAGTCATATTTAACAAATAATATTATTTAAGTAATGTTTAAATAATTATTTTTAGAAAATAATAAGATAAATAATGATTTATCTAATTAATTTCCTTGTTTTGGGTTAAATATAACCAGGAATATTAATAAAATTGTTGTTTAACTAATTATTCCTTGAGGAACATCAAAAAAATATGGATTTATTTAATGTTTCCCCATGGGGTTTCTTGTTTAGACCATAAACAACTTAATAAAGGTGATTTACTTAGTTATTTTTCATAGTGAATGCAATTTTACTTGGGGTAAAATTGGTCTTACTTGGTGTACTTGGGTCCATCTAATAACAATGGATTAGATGACCAAAAAATGGTGTAACAGATTTCCCCCCAGCGTGCGAGCGTTAGGAGCTAATCGTATGACCAAAGTATGTGGTAAGAACTCAATCACTAGATGACAACGAGGAATTCAAAGAGAGAGGATTGTAAGGTAGACCAAAGTGTTGAAAGAACTATACCCTGAGGATGTGACTTGCAGGTGCGACAAGTCCTTTTGATAAGGGAGTACCTGCCATAGGCGGCGGGGGAGGCATACCTATGCCTGCCAAGGCAAGAGTACAAACAATAAGGTATCTGGAAAAGCACGAGACAACATAATGCTGGCATAAACATAAGCCAAATAAATAACACGATAATGAATCCCACATACATATTGTGCCTGGGATAATCGCCAGGACTTGTACAATGATATTTGAGTACATGAGATATAAATGCAACCTAGATGCCCCTGAAAATAGGAAAGGGCTCTAAAAATGTGACTGATACATGAAAACAAAAAGGTGTTGCAAGCGGTTTAGGTCGTCATCATCAAATGTATGTAGCTGCATCGAAGGCTGTAATGAAGAAGTCATCCGAGTGTGTGGGGGGCTACCTGTAGGGCCACCCCCTCATTAGGGCTGAGACATCTCACACACACCCGGGAATCATCGATGTTAGCTGCTGCATCACTGGAAAATCAAGTATATGGATCTCGATCATGCTAAAAGGAGCTGGATTTGAGAAGAAATCAAGCCAAAGGGGAATAAGGAGTTCCTTTGCCTGATCCGAGGCACCAAGCAAGAGTGGAAGCTGGAACCAAGGTAAACCTGCCCTCTAGACCTGTCTTCTAGAATTAATGAGCTGATGTCGATAGAAGGAGGTCTGCCATAGGTGAGGCAATAATGGATCCTCAACTAAGGCACGAGAGAGAATAGTAGAGTGACTGACGGACTGACACCAATGATGATGATGAAATTGGGGGGACTGAGTAGAAAATGAACGACTTCCCTTGTTAGATCATAAATGGCATGGATGACCTGACAGCACCTGACACAATATCATGAGGGATAGGGCACAGTGGGAATGAAAGCCATAATGTGTGACACAAGAGAGGGACCAAGCAATGAAGGATGGAGAACTATGGTGGGATGTGAAACGACTCGAGATAGACTCCATGAAAGAAATGATGACTCAACTCAAACGCTCTACGCAAGGGCGACTTGATGGTGCTGACAGACAGAAAAAAGGGTCCAATGGCGACCATCAAATCATGAGTACAAGATGGTAACTCATGACGAAATTCGGCACGAGCGTGGACAAGTATGGGGGCAACATGGTGCCCCCCAGTACAAGTGTTGCAAGTGAAGAATTTGATTTTTAGGAAGGGTAAAGTGGCGCTTCTTGGAAAAAATGTGTCCTCGTGAAGTATCAAACCACTAAAAAAGCATGAGCTAGCTATCTAAAGAAAATAAACATGCGGTACCAGAAGGAAATGTTAAGGATAATACCTCTTTAGATAGAGTGCATTGCGAGGATTGGGAAGGGGATGGCCTTCGAATTCCTCTAATAGATATGCTCCCTTACCTAAATCCTTACTGATAATGTAAGGTCCTAGCCATAATGACTCAAACTTGCCATGACCAAGGACATCACGGGCCTAGTCATACACTAGAACAAGATCACCTTCATGAAAATTACAAGGCTGGACTTTTTGGTCATATTGAGCTTTGGTGCATTTCTTAGCTACCTCAATGGTTTTCAATGCAACACAGCGGTCTTCAGAAGTGTGTTCAAGCATGATAAGTCTTTGTTCTAAAGGTTGGGTGTCAGGGAGAAGTTCGATGGCGAGATGAAGGGAAGGGATTTCACACTCGATCAATAAGACTGCCTCCTCTCCAAAAAACAAGGTGGAAAGGAGTGAACCTAGTGGTAGTTTTAACAAAATTTCTATAGGGCCACAAAGCAGGGAAGAGCATAAGATGCCAGTTTGTTTTGTGCTTATCCACCATTCATTGAAGTATGGTTTTAAGAATTTTATTGACTGCTTCAACTTGGCCATTACCTTGGGGGTAATAGGAGGAGGAATATTGGTGCTCAAAGCCCAACAGTGAGGATAGCTCTTGCCATATCTCATCTTCAAAATGTCAGCCATGATCGGTGACCAAATTTTTCAGAACTTCGAATCGAGCGATCACATGGTTAAAGAAAAAAAAGGGATGCGGTAGCTGCCATGTTGTTAAACGTTGGCATGCCCTCAACCCATTTAGTTAAATAGTCAACCGCCACGATGATATACTTATGGCTACCAACTAATGATAGTCAAGAATTCGTAAATTCTATGGCCCACTTGCAGAAGGGGCCAGCGGAGATGACAGGAAGGAGGGGAGCTGGAGGGGCTTGTGCCTTGGGGAAAAAATGTTGGAAATTGGGGTAGTGTTTGACTGCCTCAATACAATCACCAAAGAGAGAAGGCCAAAAGTACCCAGCGTGCATAATTTTCTAGGTAGTGGCTAGACTGGAGAGGTGGCCACAGCAAGCACCGCTATGACAGGCATTGAGGACTTGTTCTGATTCAGCGTGTGTGAGACAATTATGAAGGAAAAAATCTACACCACGACAATAAAGGTCGTCACCGATAAGAAGGTAGTAGGGGGCTTGGTGTTGGATACGTCATCGAGCATCACAGTCAAGATGGAGGGCGAAATTTTGAGTTCGAAAATAAGTGAGGATGTCCCCATAACAGGGGTCATCGGTGGTAATGGAAAATAAGTGTTCATCGGGAAACCTATCATTAATTGGAGGATCCTGCGTACCAATAGGTAGTTTGGAAATGAGTTCAGCAAGGGCTAAACCTTTCTTAATTTTTGGTGTGAAAAATTCAAGATCGAATTCCTGGAGGATCATGATCCAATGGGCGTACTTCCCACTGATGATTCGAAGGCTCAATAGGAATGCCATGGCGTTGGAATTAGTCATGACCTTGGTGGAACGCATGAGGATGTAATGATGAATTTCTTGGACCAAAATACGACAGCCAATGCTAAGTTCTCTTCCTGGGAGTAGGATACCGGGGGTCCTACGAGGTTATTACTGACATAATAGATAACATGCTCAATTTCGTTGACATTTTCCTGAATAAGGACTCCAGTGACCAAGTGGGTGGAATCAGAGATATGCAAGATAAAATCCCTATCGAAATTAGGGGGATGAATCAAGGGATCAGATGTGAGAGCATGCTTCATGGCATCAAAATATTTTTGAGCATAGGCATCCCATACAAAAGGGATATTGGAGAAGAGGAGTCTAAGGAACCCATGCACAATGGTGGCATAGTCAGGTACGAACCGGCGAAGGAAATTAGCTTTGCCTTGGAGGCTTTGTAACTGGCGTAAAGTACAGGGGATGGGAAGCTCAAGGATGGCTTGAAATTTTAATGGGTTAAGAGTGATACCATCTTTAGTAACAATGAAGCCTAAAAGACGGCCAGTAGGCACACAAAAGACACACTTCAGCGAGTTAAGGTGGATATTATACTTGCGACATCGGAGAAATATGGTCCACAGATCATGAAGGTGTTACGCTTGATGTTTAGAACGTGCGGTAAGGTCATCTAAATAGGCAAGGATAATATGAGCCAGGTCATGGAAACAGTAAGACATAGCCCGCTGAAAAGTCACTCCTGTGTTTTTAAGGCCAAATGGCATGAATCGATAGGAAAAGGTTCCCCACAGACTAATGAACATCATTTTGAGTTTATCAGCACGACGGATAACAATTTGGTTGTATCCAGAGAAACCATCCATAAAATATAGAACCTCCTGCCCCGCACACTCATCAATGATTTGGTCAATGAATGGTGTGGAGAAGTTATCTTTGGGACAAGCTTTGTTTAGATTGCGAAAGTCAGTGTAGACATGAATGGTGCCTTGTTTCTTGAGAATGGGAACTGGATTGGACACCAAAGTGGTGTATTCAATAGGACAGATAAAGCCAGCCTGCTTGAGCTTATCGATTTCGGCTTTGACAGCTTCTCGTCTGGAATGATTAACAAGTCTCATATTTTGACGAACAGGATTAGCATCAGGCCATGTATTGATATGGTGTTCGACAATGGCAGGATCAAGTCCGAGCATTTCTGAATAGGACCAGGCGAAAATATCACAGAATTATTTGAATAGCTTGGTGTAAGCTTCAACCTCTTTCGTGGTGCAATGGGCGCCTAAAGTGATATTTTCTTCAACCCCTGGTTTGTCAGAAATATCAATTTTAATGGTAGGAGAGATATTGGCCATATTTCCTTCTTTGAAAGCATCAGGTGCAGGGATGGGATCTCTAAACCAATCGACTTATTTACGAAGGAAGTATTTGGTTTCCACAACATATTGGTCATGGGACTGCTGCGGGAGGAAGTACGAAAGGTGGTGCATATCATTCCATGGAAAGTCGGGATCGTTCATCGCTTCCATAATGTCTTCATTGGAGTGAAACATGAGTTGAATAGAGGAAGGGAGGCCACTTGTCATGGTAAAGCTACCTGACTCATTGTCATGTGAAGAATTACGCACATGCACAACATCATGGGGAATAACTGAAGAATAAGCAGATAGAGGATCTACCAACACTGAGCCCAAGGTGATCATTAGGGGGAGGCCAATTGGATCATTAGCAAAAGTCTCCATGGGGGCTCCCACTTGGGTTCTTATGGATGATGATAGGTGGAAAAAGGTGGCCAAGGCTCCATCATGTTGGTAGGAGGAGGAGGGATGCCAATGGGAGTAGGGAGATCCGAACCAGAATGCGTGAACAAGGAAAGGGGGTACTTGTCCTTTTGTGCCCCCTTGCGAGCTTTACCCTCCTTACCCAAAATGGTCACAATGGAAAAAGGTTCCAGTTGAGGTGACTGAGGAACTGTTGTAGGGGGGAAATCAGAGAGACCGGTTGAACCGGGGTCAAAGCAAGATAAGGTTTTGGGGTAGCGGCTGGAGGATCAAGGAGGTCATGAGTACCATCTGAAGGTAAAGGGTCAACAGAAGGAGGTTCAGGAGTCTAATCAGAGGACATCATGAAAATCTGGTAATTGGGGGAACAAGATGGGAGAGGTCAAGTGGCCATCTGACCTTTAGGTGGTTAGGTAGCCACAAATCCTTGTTGAGGGAAAGGATCAGTAAGCACAACCGTTTGACTAGGTGCAGGGTTGGGAGGAACAAAAGGAATGGATTTCTCTCCTCTCAAAGTTTATTGAGACTCCCATAATTATCGCATTTGTGGTAGAAAAGGACAATCATGCGTATAATGACCATAAACACCACAACAATAATAAGGCTTGTTCGTATCAAGAGGCCTATCCTGCTTGGGCTAAGTAGTGTTAGGAGCATTACCTTGATTAGGTCCAAGATTACCAGGGGAAGCTTTATTTTGAGTGCCTTTCATCTTCCTTTTTGAGGGAGGATGATTAGTTGCTCCCTGCTGTGCATACACTTGTCCCTGAGGGGGTGGTATTTGCTGTTGCGGGGGTTGAGAAGGCAAGGGAGGAGGAGGTGCTAATGCTGGAGGACCTGGAAAACTAGGCTATGGTTATGGATAAAAAGGAGGTTGGGTAGCAGTGTGGTAAATAGGATGTTGGGCAAAAGGAGGAGGCATGTCGTATCCTGGATACGTGCTATCGGGAGGGGGGGAAATGCAGGAGTTGCTGGCCCCTCCCTGAGGAAAACCATAGCCCATGGAAGGTTTTGCATACAAATTAAAGAGAGCTCCAACGATACTGTCGGTAGCATGAGATGCCCCCAGTGTGTTGGCACCATCGGGTCTAGGAAGATCAGGTAGAACAGTATAAACATAACCCAAATGAGTGTAGATTAGGTCATATTTTAATGCAATTTTGAGAGCAGCTTCTTCGGTTTGAGGAAAGTGTGATGCGAAGTCTTTCCTGATAGGTGGCAAGAGAGTCATAAGGAGCCAGTCCATATAGACATGATCTTCGAAGGTAGGGGCTCGACATAGGCTCCTTCTTCTCTGCCATTCCTGAACATGGTCGGATAGGCGGGTCATAGATTATTGACGGAAGGAGGTGAAGAGCTCGGTCCCAGTGTCATAATGAAGGGGAAGCTGGAAATAAGAAAAAAAGGCCTAGGAAAGAGTCGCAAAGGTGGTATGACAGGAAGGGGCCTAATCAACATACCACTTAGAAGCTTCACCAGTAAGCGTTCGTTGGAACAACCGAAGACGTATAGATTCATCGATAATGGAATTAGACAAGCACCACATTTGGAAAGATCTAACATGATTTGAGGGGATCTTGTCGAGTAAGACCTTCAAATTTTGGGATGTCTGAAGGGAGCTTTGTTGGAATAGTGGGCCAACTAGCATCATGGTGTATAGGGTAATTTATCAACTGGTCGAAGTTGGCAAGGATGAGGCCTGCCATGAAAGGGAGAAAGGGTGCAGCCGGGGTAGTGTTCGTTGCGGTCCCACTAGTGGTATTCTCGATGGGAGTGTCGGGGTTTCCACCATTATTAGGTCCTGCACCATACATGGTTAAGGTGATAGGGGGAGAGCTGAAGGTGGAACGAGAAGGAGAACCCAAAGGACCAGAAGAATATTCAGAGTGCGGAATCGGTTGAGGAGAATCTCAAATCCTATGCAGAGGAGTAAGTCTCCCTACCAGAAACTGAGGATGAAGGCCAAGAAGTCTCCAGGATGAAGGCCTTGGTGGCACAATGATGACGACACAAACACAACACAAAGGAAATAGAGATCGACAAGGGCAAGGAGGTGCAGGATCAACTGACTACAATGTCGAAACAAGGGCAGGGAGGTGTAGGATCAATTGATTTCAATGTTTTAGAGACTTTTCTTGGTGGTGTTAAGAAAGCCCTTTTTCGCATAGGGTGTGTGTGTAAAAGTGTGTAAATTTTAATTTTTAAATCTAGATATTTGTAGAGAAAATAAAAAGTGATGTTGTATAGCTATAAATAAGCCTGAAAATGACAGTATATAAGCCTGCAAAAATAGAAAATAAACATCTAATAATGCAATAATTTAAACCTAAGGAGGTGGGCCTCTCAACAACTAGTCTATAGGTGAGTGAAAAAAATAATCAAAACACACTAAAACAACCAATAAATCTAAGGTAAGAAGGGGCAGGGATCTAAAGGATAAAATTTGTTGGAAAGTGGTGCAGAAACAACAACAAATCAGAGGAAGAATTGTTGTAAAAAGAGGTGGCGAAAGGCTATCTCAAGGAGGGAAGCAGAGTGCACCCTAAAGGAAAAAACAAAAAAAGTTAAATGAGGAGATTTGGATGGATGACAAGATGATCTGAAGTGGATCTGAAGGTGAGGTATCAGATCTGAAAATGTGGTTGAAGACTCTGAAATTTCAAACAACCTGCAACAAAAAAAACTCTTCCACAGAAAGTGGAGCGTACTGAAGCCCTAGGGGGCTAGGTTCCCACTTAGTTGAGCGAAACAAAATGATTACAGGTCCAAAACAAGCAGAGATAGAGGTCAGACAACCCTGAATAGAGGCTCAGCAACACCCAAAAAACTTTCAGAAAAATCACTGCAGAAAGTCCAGGTCGCAGTTTTTGACCTGTTTTTAGCAGAGGTCGTACTTTTTTGGATGTAAAGTGTGCCCTGGAGGTCTAGGTCGCATGTTTTGGGCAAAAAAGTGCGACCTACACTTATGTCACTCTCGGCGGCATGTTTCAGAAAAAAATTTCATCTCTATTGCAATCGATGTCTGACACCTACCCAATGGGTCCGAAAACACGTGAAAGTTAGAGATTTTATCGTTTTAAGGTTTTATGGTCTAAAAAAAACATCAAGAATAAGAAAAACAAGGGGATGAAGAGAAATCCTAGGGTTTGAAGAAGTTGGATATGCAAGGATTAGAAAAGCAACAGTGGATGTAATGGTAAACTTGTGTGGAGTCGCCAGTTGTTAGTATGAATCTTGATTCGAGGTGTACGAAAAAAGACCACTTTAGCTGCGTATAAAAAAACCCTAACAGCAAAAATGACTGCTAATATCTTCATATCTACAGTTAGATGATCAAGGAAAATGTTGCAAAAGTATAGATCTATGCATTAGAAGACACTAAACATTATAAAAATAAGATTTATTGCATAGATCCAATACACAAGACAAGAATATATCCAATGGAATTTTTATTAATGGAACCTAGGAGGAAACCACAAGAGGTTGTTCCCTGTTCTCCTCAACGGCATGGGTTCTTGTAAGTCCTCAGCACTTCAGATTTAGAATTTCTCTCTCTTGATGGTATAGAAAACCCAGAAAAAAATGAAAAATATGGCTATGATAATGGATCAATAGCCAGACCAAGAGTTGAGATCTAGAGTGATCTTTGGGCAACAAAAGGTGACAAATGAATGGGAAAAATCTTCTATTTATAACAAAATATTGAGTTACTCTAGATATTGGTGCATAGTTAAAATATTACTAACCAAATCAACATCCAACTTTTGTGGAATATTTTATTATATTTGTTGGAGGGAAAAGAAATTTGACATGATTCAAATCCCTTTATTTGCGAATAATAAATAAATAAATGATTTATTTATCATTTTAAGGATGTGGTCAAAGAATAATAAATAAATAAATAATTTATTTATCATTTTAAGGATATGGTTATGTAATAACCATATAAATAATTATTTATTTAATTATTTAAGGGAGATTTATTCATATTTAACAAATAATATTATTTATGTAATGTTTAAATAATTATTCTTAGAAAATAATAAGATAAATAATGATTTATCTAATTAATTTCCTTGTTTTGGGTTAAATATAACCAGGAATATTAATTAAACTACTGTCTAACTAATTATTCCTTGAGGAACATCAAACAACTATGGATTCATTTAATGTTTCCCCATGGGGTTTCCTGTTTAGACCATAAACAACATAGTAAAGGTGATTTACTAAGTTATTTTTCATAGTGAATGCGATTTTACTTGGGGTAAAATTGGTCTTATTTGGTGTACTTGGGTCCATCTAATAACAATGGATTAGATGACCAAAAAAATGGTGTAACAAATACTACCCCATACACACCTCAAAACAATGGATATGTAGAAGCGATAAATATGAAATTAAGGGAAAAAGAAAGGAGCATGCTTAGTCGTGTTAGGATAGTACAAAAATTCTAGGCAAAGGTAATGGATATTGCACATTACTTGATAAATACATAAGCTTCATCATTTTTGGATAATAAGACTCCACATGAGATATGGATTGGTAAGAAACCATCTATCATGCATCTAAGGGTACTATTTGGCTATAATTCATATTTACATATTCAAAAGGAAAAAATAACTAAGTTGGATATAAAATATAAAAGGTGCATCTTTATTCATTATAAATATCATTTTAAAGGTTATAAACACTGGAACCAAGAAATTAAGAAGCTTGTGTACAACTGAAATGTGGTATTGACAGAAGTGAAATATGTTATCAAATAGTAAGTCCTACCGAGGGAGAAAGAATTAGAGAAGGTAAATCTTGAAATAAGAGATTATGATTTAGAATCTACAAAAGAATAGGAATAATAATAAGACATGGAAAAATGATATGGTTAAATAAACGGAAGCCTTAGAGAAGAATAAGGCCTGGGATATTTTGGAGTTGTTGACGAGAATAAAAAGCATCATAAAAAATGGGTTCTTAAGTAGAAGTTAATTGTAGAAGGAAATGTATTATGTAACCAGATCACAAATAGAAGAAGAAATAAATGAACAATTTTGAGATATGCCTCTTCAAGGGACCAACCTCCTTTTACATTACATAAATGAAAAATTATTGGATGATAGATATGACAAGACCTCCCTGTTATATATAGCAGTCTAAGGAGTCACAATATAATTAGAGCCTACATAACAATAACAATGTAAGGACACAACGATACCAATAGTGGGCTTATATGGGGCACACAAATAATAATATGGGGGCTACATGGGGACAATAGTAATAATAGGGGGCTACACTAACAATAATAGTAAAGTGGCTACACTAGTGTTATAGGGACCTAACATAGCCCTATCCTTTAAATAAATTTTTTTCCTCAACGCTTGAGTATTTTTGGATGATTTTATATATAACTATCATCCTCCCATGTGGAATATTCATTGGGTATGCTCTTCCACTTAATGAGATACTCTGAAATTCATTGATTTTGTAGTTGTGAGGTTCTTGTTTCCTTGAATTCTTCAAGATCGAGTTTTATTTTTCCTCCTTCGTCAACTTATCGAAATACTTTGCAAAATGGGATTTTGTCAGTGCTAACCTTCTTTAAGCATGAAAAATGGAAAACTGGGTGTACTCAGGAAGATGTAGGAAACTCCAATTTGTATTCCATAATACCAATATTTTGCAGCAGCTTCTGAGGACCATAGTAATTGGGTGAAAATTTACCATCCTTATTAGCTTGATTGAGTGACATTTGTTTGTATCATGATAGTTGTAAAAATACAAAGTCACCTATAGAAAAGCTTCTTTCACTACAATGTTGATCAACCTATTGTTTCATTCAATTTTACTCGATATTGAGGTCATCCTTTAAGATTTGAATAACTTTTTGTTGATGCTCGATGTGATCTTGCACCGCTTTACCGTTAGAAATTAATCTTGAATTTGATGTGATGGATGGTGGATGATATCCTTAAACTATCATAAATGAGGCCATTTTTGCTGTAGTATGGAAGGAAGTGCTATACCACCATCCATCCAGAGGTAACCACTTGACCCATTGGGTTTGTTTATCAGATACAAAGAAACAAATATATCCTTTCAAAGATGTGTTCACTATCTCAGTTTTCCCATCATATGGAAGATGATTAGATGATATATGAGATGATTGAGTACAAATATAAGAAAATAATTTCGTCCAAAAATTTTGAATGAAAATGGGATCTCTATGACTTACAATAATATTTTTGGTTCCATATAGCTTTTGAATTTTTTCCATAAATGCAACAGAAATTGTACTGGATTTAAAAGGATGAGATAATTCATAAAAGTGTGCATACCTGGTAATTATATCAACTACCAACATGATGAAACTATTTCCTTCATACTTGGGTAAAATTGTGATAAAATTCATTAAGAGATCCTTGTAATTCTGGGCTTGGAGTGGATAAAGGTTGCAATAGATTCAAGGTCTTAATTGTCTCAACTTTATTTTTTTTTAAAACCAAAAACTCCATCAAAAAAATTAATACTGGATTTAAGGTCATCCCAAAATATTCCTTATTGACCATGAGGTGAGTTTTTAAAAGTACATATTTCCCTCCTAACGGGGAGGTGTGAAATTCCAAAAGAATATTTTTCTTCAGTTGGGAATTCTTATAGAGATATAAGTAATCTTTGTACCATAATGAATCATTTTTCTAAATAAATGTATCAGATGTACTAGGAACTTGTTGGAGCTCTTGAATGAGTGTCCACACTTGTTCATCATTCTTCCATTCATCCCTTTATATAAATATCTAATTACATTGGATAATATAAATGGCACAAAATGATGCTTCCACATCCTCATCCTTTCTTGGGAGTGCATCTACAACAAAATTTTCTTTCCATTTTTTGTAGACGATTTAAACGTCATAACCTAACATCTTGGAGATCCATTTTTTTTGGTCTAACGAAGATAATATTTGTTCGAAAAATTATTTAAGACTATCGTGATTTTTTTTTCCTTAAAGTTTCATCCCATTATGAAAGTTCGCTATTGTTTTAGTGCATGTAGTATTTCCAACATTTCCTTCTGATAAATATGATTTTGTATATACTTTCCCTTGATTGGACGGCTTTCAAAAGCAATATCTCTTCCTTCATGCATTAAAAAAACACCAATTCCATTTCCTAGGGCATAAAACTCCATGAAAAAGCTTTTTTTGAAGTATGTTGTAGCTATGACGAGTTCTTTGAAAATTGTCTCTTTAAGGTGTTCATAGGCCTTAGTTGCTTATGGATTCCAAGAAAATGTATCCTTCTTCGGTAATGTTGCTAGAGGCATTTTTATTCTCCCATAATTCTTATCAAACTTGTGATAGTACCTTGTTAAACCAAGAAATCCTCGAAGATGATTTAGGGTTGTGGGGATTTTCCATTCCTTAATGGATTTGGTTTTGTTAGGGTCTACCTTAACACCCCCATGAGATACAATATGATGTAAATATTCCACCTTCTGTATTCGAAAGAAGAATTTGGATTATTTTGCATATAATTGTTTCTCCTCCAATAGTTTCAGCAACCTCACAATATGTTCAACATGATCCTTAAAATAATTTCTTTTGATTAGTATATCATCAAGAAATAATAATAAAACTTTTAGAAGGAAGAGTTTGAAAATGGAATTCATCAAAACTTGAAATGTGGAAGGTCCATTAGTAAGGCCAAAAGGCATGACCAGAACTTCACAATGACCGTCATGAGTTTTGGATGTTGTTTTCTAAATGTATTCAATATTATTTGTAATTTGATGATATCCTGAATGAAGATCTAGCTTGGTAAAGTAAATTTCTCCAGGGAATTCATTCAATAATTCATCAATGACAGGAATGGGAAATTTTTCTTCAATAGTGAACTTTTTTTTCTCCCTATAATATAGACACATGTTCCAAGATTCATCCTCATTTTTCACCAATACTATTGGAGTAGAGAAATAAATTTGACTAGGTTGAATTATATCGACCTCTATTAGTTCTTCAACCATATATTCAATTTCACTATTTTGGGCATAGGGATATCTATAAGTCTTAATGTTTGAAGGAACAATTCCTTGAATCAAGTGAATACCATGATCATAATCATGAATAGGTGGAAGGATTTTGGAAGTATCAAATACCCTGGAATTCATTAGAGGAAATTCCATCCTAGAAGTGGCCTCCTAAGGAAAACTAATAAAATAAATGTTAAGATAATAAAAAAAGAGTTATGAATTTTGGAGGGAAAAGAAAAAACTAATTTGTTTACTTGTATTTTTGGCTTATATCCTTAACAATTTATCCAAATTTCAAGGGTAGACACTCATTGGATGCAGAATTAAATTCCACATCCAACGAGTACCTATTATGTATAATTTTAAGAAGACTTACATTGATAAAAATCAAAGATACATTAAAAAAATGAGTTCAACAATATTTTTTAATTTATATATATTTTTTTTTTCAATATGGGTCTTCTCAAAAGTATGCAGAATGGGTGCTCATTGGATGTGGAATTTGATTTCGAATCCAATGAGTATCTACACTTGAAATTTGGGTAAAACTATAAGGAGATAAGATAAAAATACAAGTAAAAAAAAGTATTTTTTTTTCCTTTTCCCTCCAAAATATTTACATGTAACTATTTTTAAATTTAAAGGATTTGGATTAGTTTACATATTATGACATGGAAATTACATGAAATTTTCATGGGCACATTTAGGCTGAAATTTCATCTAATGATTGTCCCAAGACTTTTTGTATATATAGGGAAATAGATGATTTCGATGTTTAAACCTATAGTGAGCATATCTGGGCAATTATTCACCATTTTTCTTTCTTAAAAGTTTTTTCATTGTTTCCCTGCAGTACCCCTTAACTCAATTTCATTTCCTTCCCCAAAATAATTCAAGAAACGTTCTTGAAAATTAAAATTTATTGTCCCAAAATATTGTAACCATTGGACTCCTAGTACAACATCAACACACCCATTGGAATGGAAAACATTGTAATATTCAATACATATTTTCAATGGTTAACTTTATATTATGGATCTTTACATAAAAATTTATAGTTCCTCCATTTGCAATGATCACCTGACACTCTGGTGTTGTATATAGAAAGAAGTTGAATTCCTTAGTTATCTTACAATGAATACAATTATGGGAACTACTTGAATCAATCATCACTATTACCTTTTTCTTCTTGATATATCTTTCTATCTTAAGAGTTCTAGGAGTCATAATTTGTGCCAATGCATTAGAAGATATGCTCATATTTATTTCTTCTTTCTCTAGTATTGGTTCCTCATGTATATCCTCTTATTTTGATGTTTTTTTCTTTTTCTTCCTCCTCTTCATAGTCTATGTAAAATAATTTCTTCTCAACACACTTATGACCTTTATTTATTTGATATAACAATTGTAACAACTCCATTTTCTCTCTTTTCCTCCAATGTTTGTGTTTTAAAAAATTGTAGGTTGTGGAAGGCTAGGAGAGACAAGACCTCCATATTTGTAGTTCTGAGTGGTAGACTTGCTTGTTGCCATAATTTGGCTTTCAACTTTACTTGCCACCCTAAATTCATTCTCTGATGAATTAGTTTATGAAAGGAAAACCTGATGTTGGATGTTATCCTTTATAGTCCCTATGAAGACATGATTCTTATTCTCCTCGGGAATATCCGTTACATTGAGATTCAGTTTTTGAAATTCCTAAATTTGCTCTGTCATTGAACTCTTTTGTTTGAGACATAATAACTGGCTAAAGAAGGTGTTTCTCTTTGTATTCTCATAATGTTCTATCATTTGCTCTGTAAAAATTTAGCAAGTGAAAATTGGTTCACGAGAAAAAATCCATCGATACTATACAAATTTACTGGGTTCCAAATATAAATATCCAATGTGTACCTTTTGAATTTTTTTTGTATCACGTGGATCAAAATATTGATTCATATGTAGTATCTGTGTTACTGAATCCTTGCCATGAAATTTCCTTGTATCTATATATGGAATGTGGTGGTTCTTAAACCCCATATTAGATTTTCTAAATCATAATTCATATTCTTTTTTCCTCATCCTGATTTTCATGGATTAACTTTCATCACTGGGAGGGCTTTCTTCTAACAACTTTGTCAACCCTTCCAAATTGGAATTCATAGTGTTCATGTGTACATTAAAAACCTCCATGTTGCCTTTTATTTTTCTTCTAAAACATCCATATCTTTCCAATTCAACTTTGGTTACTCTTTGCGATATAGAATTTGTTGCACTTTGTCTTGTAATTTGTATATATCATGTTGTGTTTCTTCCTTCTCTTGATGTGTCATAGTAGAGTTTTTTGGTTTCTTACTAGGTGTATCGATATTTTTGTTTCGATGAATTTTGGAACCAAACAATGATATTTATGCTTCACTTTTCCATTTTAATCACTTCAGACTTATTTTTTAAACAAAATTTATAAAAATGTTTTTAAGAAAATATGAACCTTTTACTTAATTTTAGGAGCTCAATATTGATACAATTTATCTCTACAATTTCAGCCTCCGAAGGTCTAAAATTGTGTCCTATGGTATCCCTCTACATCTTATTTTCAATGCCATATGTCATACAAGGGTTGTATCCTTCAGGATAAAGTTATGCCAAATCTCCCATGATGACTAGATTATGGACTAGTTCAATAAAGCGAATTTGTACAAATTTCCATGTGTCATTGTTTCAGCCTTCGACCTTATTTTAGGACGAATTATGGAGCATGAAAAAACCCTATATTGTTTGAGCCATATCTTATAAAAAATAGAAAACCGATATCTTAAATGTTTACATGAATTTCACCAATATTTTGGCTCCACGTGGTCAGAATTTTAGCTTATGAAGCTTTGTAGAAAAAATGTTAAAGAAAAAATGTCAATATGAACTATTTGAAGTAGCGGAACCCTAGAATCAAAAGCTTTGATAGCAAACGTTATGTAATTAGATCACAAAATAGAAGAGGAAATAGATAAATGACTTCAAAATCAACTTCTTGGTAGGGGTAAACCTCCTTTTACATCACATAAAGTAACCATTCTTGGATGATAGAAACAACAAGACCGAATTGGTATATATAGGAGTCTAAGGGGTCAAAATATAACAATATCATAAATAAAAATAATAATTGAAGGAAACAACAATAACAATAGTGGTCATATATGGGGCACACAAATAACAAAATGGGGTTTATATGGGCACAACAAGAGCAATATGGGGTTACACTCAAAAAACGAGGGGGGGGGGCGTGTACTGGTATTATAGGGACTTAAAAAAATGTATAGAACTACAAAGATTGGTTAGTAGAAAAATGTTATTCCCCTATACAAGGAATTGATTTCGGTGATACTTTTATGTTCTTTCAAAGTTAGCTTCTATTAGATTTTTTATCTATTGGTGTTGATTTTTATTTTGAAGTAGACAAATTGAATGTGAAGGCATAATTGATACATGGATATCTGGAAGAAGAGATCTACATGAAATAGTCATAAGGATTTGTGTTTAAGGATAACAAAAAGTTGGCATGTGTTATCTCAAAATCAGATCCTGATAGGCTACTAGTCAAGGATACCCTGAGTAACTATTTCAAACCAAACTTTTAGTTGAGTCTTAGCCTCCTCAACCTGAGAGGGATCTCTCAATAGGTTAATGACTTGCAAATAAATATCAAATGGCTAAGTCTGTGAATAAAGTGAATAATTGGTTGTACTACTAATCAACAAACATCTATTGGGTAAATGAAGTCAAATGTGCTTTCAAAAAACATAAAGATCGGTTTCATATGGACGTAAGGGCATTTCAGGGTTTAGATGCATCAATAGAACAATAGGACAAAGAATAAACACAGTTCATGAAAATATGAAGGAAGTTACAACACCTTTAGTGAATTATAGGTAACATACATTCATACCACTGCAAGTAATTTAAAGAGAAACATCATGAGACAATCAAACATCCATAACCCTTTCTGAATCCTGAGTGATGAAACAAAACTCTCTGTATTAAGATTAAAACACAGCTCTCTGATATCACAAAAAGTATGCTTGTTCAATGAAAATTCCAACCCTCTACAATTCGATTTATTCCCTCTTATAGAGTGGTCATTACATCCTTGGATTCCTTCCAAACATTTCAGAAGAAATTCGAATTTGACACCTATCAAATTCTAAACAAACTCCATTTACAAACTCACAGTTAAACTGTTTGTCTTACAGTCCTACTACATCTAGGACTAAAACACTATTTATTATATCTTAACAACCTTTGACAACCTTATCTAATCATTAAAAACTATGCTTGACAGCTATTTATTCTAGACTCTGACCATGATGTTGTTTATCTTCTTGTTGTTAGACCCCATCAACCGTGTTCTTATCCATTCCTGTAAAATAGGAGCATATTCCCTGTATAATAGCTGAATGCCTCATTTCTGTCCATTTGAACCAACTTTTGAAGAACTGATGCTCAAAACATGTGGAAAATGTCTTATAACCTTCATTTTAATTCAACCTTCCAGTTGTGAAAATCATGAACCTCCAAAATGGTGAAAAAACTGTCAATACTGTTGCGCTATGAAACTGCTAAGTTTGATGTTTTCGTAGCACAAAATTTTCCTTTAAAAATCATGCTTCAAACCTCCATTTTTATGTGCCAAACCTCCTGGATCTTCATTGATATTCTACATATACCTCCCACCAGCATCAAATCTCAAATCCAAACCCTTTTCACCTTTGAAATTTGCAAAAAAATTTCAAACTACATCCTACAACAATTTCGTAGCACACTACGAAACTGTTGTGTGTCACTTTCAGCAACTTCGTAGCGTGCTATGAAACTGCTGAGTCTTCACTTTTCACAGATTCCTTCAAAAAATTAGTTTTCAACCCTTTAATGTTGTATTTTCAGGTGTATATAAGCTTTCATAACCCATAAACATCAACTTTAACTAGCTCCAAAAATGAGATATTACCACATAACCTCAAAATTTGTTAAAGGATGACACTTACTATTTGCACTTATTTTAGCTGTGGTTGATCTTCAAACTGTGCTAGCTGTATTTATAGGTCTTCTACTCTCCTCTTAAGCCTTCTATTGTTTTCCCTTAGCTTATTATTTACCATCCTAATGAATTTTTCTTCTTTGATTGTAGGCAGGGTCCATATGAATAATTGAGCTTGACTATCAATTAATTCAAGGTTTGGATTTTTCTCAATCTCCCACAGTCCTTTCATCCTTTCAAAGTTTTTCCTTTCTTCTGCATGCACTCTCACGTTTTTCTTCAACTTATCAATCTCATTATTTGCAAGTCTAAGTTTTCCTTTGACATCTTCATAGCTGCTCTTTTCTTTCTGAATATTGAAAACTCTGTTTCTGTCTTCTTCAGGCATTGAAAATGATGTATTTGTGGTTTCTTCAAAAACATTAACACTTTCACCTCCTATTTGATCTATCTCCATGTATGACTGTTTCAACTTCTTGGAGTGCCTATTTGAGGGTTTTCTGGGCTTAAAGATAGACTCTGCTACTTCATCCTGAAAATCTAACATTTTGGATGTCTTCAATTTCTTTGATTTGCTGCCACCTATATCCATTTTCATGAAGTATGCTTGTACTAGGGGAGACTCTACAATTTCAATAGCTTGAATTATATAATTCAAATTACCTCTTGACCCCTCTGTAACTACAATCTTACCCTTTTCCTTTAACCTTTGACTCCTAGCCAACTTCTTTTGATCTGTTTTACTAGTTGACTGTTCTAGAATTGTCTCTTTAACCAGAGTTTTGTTCTTCTATGCGGATTTAGGATTATCTTGAATATTCAATGTTGTTATTATCATTGGTTCTTTAACTTTTTTTCGAGGCTTGAGCTTAAAAAATATTCTTGACTTTGTTTCTACAGGGGCAGTAATCTTTGATGGAGTTTTTTCTTTAGCTTGAGGACTAACACTTGTTCCTTCAATCCCAATTCTACTCAAAAAGAGGAATTTAGCCCAATATCTATTTTCTTTCTACATCTCATGTAATACTATTAAATTGAATAAGCCATGGTGAAGTAATGAGGTTTCACATGACTCAACTTTCATTTGTACCTTATCAAACATCTTAGCCAAGCTTCTGAAAAGATAAAAAGATAAATCTAGAGATATTATCCCTGTGAAATGAAGCAAGAGTTTAAAGTGATAGGTATACACCTTATGGTATCTCCCTTCGCAGGTGAATTAACTCTGAATATTGTAGAGCATATTGGCAAATGTATCTTTGACATAACTTCTTGGCACAACTTTTTTCAAATCAACCTCTGTAAACTTTGGTTTTAGAAATATTTTGTAGGGTACCATGTCAAACTTGAAGTTTTTAAAACACCTGTCTTCTCCTCTCGAAATTTTTGTAACTGCTGATATCACTTCAAGGGAAATTGGAAAATTGAGGAATCCAATCTTTGAGTTTGATCATGTGAAGTTTATGGAAAATTCTTTGGTGACTTGAGTGTACCTCCTTGAAGTTTTTCACAAAACCTCCAATAACCTACTTTCTTAAAGGTTTCTTCAACAGAATTGTCTTTTGTAAGGGCTTCTACACCTTCAGGTTCTGTTCTTAGGCAATTACCAGACCTATGACTCCTTATTTCTTCAGCCATTTTCTTCTTGAAAACCTTGTATCTTTAGAAATGTGTGATAATCCATCTAAAAACCCTATGTCTTTAGCAAATTAGAAAATTATAAAGTATAGCTTCCTGTTAAATGAATTCAACCTTGCTTGATAACAATTCTGCCTCGCTTGATAACAATTCTATTTCTACCAGCAAAGAATTTCAAACTCACTTGATAGCAAGTTTTGAAAATACTGATATAACCTAAATTTGAATGAGCAGCCTCGCTTGAATTTTTTTCAGTTCTGCTTCGCTTGGATTTGTTTCAGTAAACTCAGGTCTTTCACCACTAATTTCTTCTTCAAAACATAAGCATGCATGCACTATTGTCTTGCATGAGACAAATGAAGTCGAAAATGAGAAACTGTTTTCAAATTTGAAAGGACCAATGACAACTAACCCCTAATCGATGACAAATGACCCCTAATAATTATAATGAATGGTTTCATGTGTGAAGGAGAACTTGTGGATGACTCCTAATGATGAATAATTTAATTGAATTTGACAGATGTGACAACTCAAACGCAAAACTAAGAATCCCTGATTTCGTAGCGCATAATTTGCAAATTAAGGTTTTTGCGCTACAAAATCACCAGCGTTTTCGTAGCGTAAAATCAACTTTTTACACTGAGCGCACTATGAAAATGTGTTTTCGTGGCTTATTCATCAAATTTTCAAAAAAAAACTTTAAAAATGGGTTTCGAAAACGTGGCATAAGATATTTTAAGAATGAAACAAGTTTGATGAACATTGTTTGGTGATGGAATGAGACCTTTAACCCATGATCTAGACCTTTAAAAATATAAAAATGACTCAATTATATCTAGCATTATGACATAAGAACAAGTGTAACTAACCAAGTTTCAGAAAATTTTTATAGTGATAACAGTATATATGTTGAAAAATTATTTGTATGGGTTGAAGAAATCACTAAGGATGTGGTATAAAAAACTTGATATATAGATACATGGACTTGGATTGGCATGAGATAAAGAAGATAATTGTGTGTACTTTATATTACTTGGTGATTGTCTTATTTATTTTTTATTATACACATATATTACATGTTATTGAATTTAAATGACATGAAAATATTCAAAGAATGTAGAACTTAGTTATCCTCTAGATTTTACATAAAGGATCTGAATGCTACAAATTTTATCCTAGGGATGGAAACTAAAAACTCATTGGGAAAACAAGAAACTCTTGTTATTCTAGACAACATATGTCAAGAAAATATTGTAGAGGTTTAATATGGAGGAAAGTAAATCGATGAAGTTCTCTATTTATTTATGTTTAAATTTATCTATATATCAGTGCCAGAAGATAGAGGAAGAGGAAGAGGACATGTCCCATGTGCCATATGTTAGTGTTGTTGGAGTTTTGATTGATGCAATGGTATATACCTCAATATAAAATGCACATGGAATGGGAGTATTGGAAAAGTATATTTCAAAACCTAGGATAGAGCATTTAAATAATTAAAAGAAAATTTTCAAATATTGAAAATACAATTGGATTCAGTGACGAGTCTAGGATTTTATATTACTCCATTCTGATATGGTTATTTTTATATAGAAAAAAATGGCATATCTATTAAAACCAATATAAAAGAACACATGGAAGATACATATCATAATAATGTCTCAAAATATTCCCTTATTGAACATTCCTTCAAATCAAAACATCTCATATGTTTTAACCAAGTGACCCATATTATTACATAAGACCCATAAACTACGGATAAACTACGCTTCCCTAGAATGGTGTCTAGTCCAGAACAATAGGTGAAAGACTATAATAATGTTTCTCCTAACTCAAAATAGATACACAGAGATGATTGGATGCTTACTTGTTTCAGTCATTTCCACTACAGCTTCAAATTCAAGAAGTTTCAAATAGTTGAATGCTTCCTGCAAGAAATACCACTGAAACAGCAGAAGATGCAATAATATAGATATCTATTCAAGCAAGCTAGCTAAATTAGTTAAGCATAAACTACATTCATCAACCAAGATTTTTCAATATGGAAAATCAAAGTAAACATGGATGCATGTAGGGAAAAACAAGAAGTACTCTTTATTGATGATAGAAGGACAGGTTACAACCTAGTGACTAATTTGTAGTGACCTTATAGAAAATTTCCCAAGTCTCATCACAGCATAAGTCTCTCCAGCACCAGCTCCACAAATCAAACTCTCTATTGAAAATTCTCCAACATTTCCCTACTCAAATTCTTCCTTCCAAACACTTAGATCTGTGTTCAATTTATAGATGAACTATAGGTAGTTTTGTAATAAATAACATTCCAAAAATAGGCAAGACATGTTTCCATTCATGTATATTTCAAATGGACTCTTGGATCTGAAGCTTGACACATGTGAACCCTTCTATAAGACACTGGCCAAGTGGAGATTCCGAAACAATGAGAATTTCGCTCCCAATGTGACCAAAACACCTTTGAATGTTGGGAAGTGCTTTGCAGACTAGCCTTGAATGGGGACATATGCAACGAACTTAGGCCCCTTAGAGCCTACGTTGGTGAGCTCCCACATGTTTAATAATAAGCTTCAAACCATGGAAAATCCTTGCTTGATGAAATTCTTGTTTGATTCGTGTTGTTTCCTGTGTTAGGGAATATAGAAATTGAGATGATAGGGAATGATATACCCTTAATCATCGGTCCTGGAGATGATGCCAAGTTAACCAGGTCATTGGGAATGATGCCCAAATTGACCTATAACAATTTCCCCCTAAAGGATGAGATCCAAATAATAAGAACATTTGATTGAGATGCTTTACACTATGATGAGCCTGGAAAAAAAGTAGAAGGGTTAGCTACGTGAATATGATAATACATTACATCATGATATACCCTCTATTGATCATAATTGCTGAGGGTAGGCATTCCCATAGTCAGCACATAAAACAATGTAATAACATGTACATAATTCATAAAGTCGTCTACATTGGAATGTTGCCTAGATGCAGACATCGCCTACAGATATAGGCCCATGTTTGGATGACAATTTGTATATAAGGTCACCGTACAGATGATGTGTACAATAATCCTGAAATTGCAGCCTAGATGGCTGAAACTAGATCCAGGTTCTTCTTATCTCATTCACTCGATCATTCGGGTACAATTCTAGCCATGCGAATATATGATTTTTTGTCGAACATGGAAAAACATCGTCTGATTACCAGCTAATAATGAAAGCTTTTAACAAACGTGAGAGAACCACCATTAATTTCAATGGCCCTGAAAGTACTGCAGTACATTTCGTAAGGCGTGAATATATAATTTGATGTCGAACGCCAAACAAAATATTTTGGTCAAAGTTCGGAAGCAAGGATCTTTTTGATGATGTAACAACCCTCATGGTACTGGATCTGATGTCCCTAAGTGAACTTCCTGGATATGGATTTGTAGTCAACACAAAGTCACCTTATTGCAAAACTGGAGTTACTGATTTCGGAGACAAGGGTATGACTTGATATAGCAATTTTCAGGGATGACAGTCATGAAAATTAAGGTTTATGAGTATTGTAGATGGATGAGTTCTCAATCACTGGATGAATTATCTTGAACATATCGATGACGCTGTGATGAGTTGGTAGCATTGACCCAAAACTGAAGTTAATGTATAATGAACCATAGATGTAAATGAACCTTCAAGATGATTACCCAACCCAAACAGTCACGAACATGGAGTGAAAGAAGTCTCATGTTCAAGAGCGACTTGCTACCAAAAAGAAACTTTAATTTCTTTTCCCAAATTTTCCCTGGTCATTTTTCAACCAGTACCTCTTTATTTTTTAACAATCTTGAGGAGGATAACATTTTCTTGATCTATAATTCAACCCTTTCGGATAATAAAGAATAAAGTATCGCTATTTAATAATTTAACAAGTCTAGCGATGAATGAAACTGTATTCTTGCCATGATTGAAAAGCCCATTGCTATTTTATGTTTTAACGAGATTAACGACAGTGATAGCCCAGTCCTTTTTCATGTTTAGAGAGTTTGAAAAAAGAGGACGAAAGAGGAATCCAAAAGTACCTTTTCGTAAATTTGTCTCTCGGATCCGAAAAAAGTGTAAAATGATATATGAAAGAACCTCTTTGGTCATGTTTAGCCAAGGTATTCCTTTTTTGTAAATAATCCATCTCAGTCCGGAAAAGGGTTAAACTTATATGGAGTAGATATCAATTCATTTACTTTAACGAGCTCGAAATGAAAAGTGCTCGGTAATCTTTTCACATTATCAGAGTCTGAAAAGAGTTGAAAGAAGACTCCAAGTGTTCCTTTTCGTTGTTATAGAAGCTCGAAAAAGAGATACAAGTGCACTTCAAATCCTTTTTTGTTTTTTTCAAAACTCGAAAAATAAGGAGAAAAAGTATGCTTTGTGGTCCAGTCATTCTCGAAATAAATTTGCACAACTAACCTGTTTGTCAGTTGTATTTCCTATTCAGAACAACATCAAATGGATTAAAAATACTTGTTTCATGATAAAAAAATAATAAAACTATATTCATAGCAATAAATTTATGTTTCAAACAATTAAATGACTATAAAAAGTAGTTTCACTGTTCATTTTTACCATTCCATAGTTACCATTTGTATTTTGGAGTTCTGAACCTGATTTTTCCCCTGAACTTCAGCAGTCGATTACGTGTAATTAGTAAGAATGTTTTGAATTCCCCCTGCAAGAACACAATTCGAATGCCCCCTGCAAGAGTAGGTGCCCCCCAAGCTTCATTTCATTCACCTAAGTAGATTACTGGTTACTGATATCTGGATGGAATGAAGGTTCATTTGGAGAGGATTTGTTTCATTTTGTAAAGAGCTTGACACATGAAAAGAACTATGCTCATCATCTATTTCATTTTTTAACGAGGTTGAAACAGTAAAAATAACTTTCCTCAGAGGCACTTGTTTCATTTTTTAATGAGGTTGACACAAGAAAAAATAACTATCCTCAAGGGAACATGTTCCATTTATCGAGGTTGACACCGGAAAAGAAATATCCTCGACACATGTTTTATTTTCTAACGAGGTTGACACAGGAAAAATAATCATCCTCATCATGCAGTTGGAATAGTGAGTGTGCTCTAGAAAATACGTAGTCTAACGGAGTCATCATTTAAGGATTTTGATGAATACCACAAATGATAAATTATAACATGCATTGACAGGTCTTCTCCAGGGTTTTCATTGAATTTAGGAATGTCTAAGGGTAACATATGTGGTATCACTAGCCACCAAGGAGAGGAACCAGATAGGATTTAGGATGATGACATGGGTGACGACCATGGTCTTGAAGATTGACCAGAGAAAGTGCTATACAATGATTTGTAGCCTATTGGTACTGAAGGGCCACCGTGTAAATATGACTCTGGTGAGGTTTTGAACATCGATGGAGTAGTGAGGGTAGAAGCTAATGTAATGGGAACAACAGACCCAACCAAATATTTCGGTTCAGACATAGTTGTATGACCAAATGTATACTCTCCAAAATCAATGGGAGATTGGATGGCAATGGGATCAACAAAAGAAAATGGAGGTGATTCAAGAAAAGACTCGTACAGGTGAAGCTCCTACTGAAAATGAGTTGTAGTTAAAGGTGTCTTGTCTTATGATATTTCTTCAATCGAAATCAAACCAGGTGGAAGAACTTCACCGTCAGGCCCAAAGTTTGTTTCAAGTGGTTCACTGTGCAATATGGGAGACTCAATGGCTACAATTGATTGTGGGATAACCAATTCAGTAACAACTTCTGATTGTTCGACTTAGGGATCAAGATTTTCTCCAGTTAGGGAATATAGAAATTGAAATATAGGGGGATGATAGAGCCTATTTCATTGGTCTTAGGGATGATGTCCATTTTGACCAATAACAGCTACCCCCTAGAGCGCAATGGGATCCGGATCAACTTCTAGTTGAACAACACCGGGTTCGGGAGGTATGGTCTCACAGATTAGATGGATCACGACCACGGGTAGCTGTGAGGACTCTGTCTTGACAATAGTAGACAAACCAGGATTTGTAGAAACAACTTGTGCCAACTCTAGTTTAAATGATGATGCTTCACCAGAGGTACTGATGGTACTGGTTTCCGTAGAGCGATGTCTACGGGAACGATAGGGGAAAGGATTTTGTTCTTCCACGATGACTAATTTATTTTAACCAAAAAATAAATAAACAAAAAGAGGGTAATGCTAGGCAAAAGGGTTTACCAAGAAACTGTGAACTGCAGAATACCTCCTGGCAAACCAAGAAGTATGGGCAGGTAATCTCCCCGAATGTTGTGTTTGGTGTATCAAATTTTCAGGGCGGTTAACTCGGTTCACTATGGATGGATATCACCTAAAATTTTTCCTCCCAAATATACCCAAAGGTACGTGGAGGCCCAATTCCGTATTAGCATTGTCTGATGCAAAACCGCGCAGTGAGATCACCCTTTTATACTTATTGTACTGTAACACCGCCCGATATACCCAAAAGTATGTGGATGAGATACGATATTCTTATGTACGTGGAGTGAGGTATCACACTCGGAATGTATCGCAAACAAGTTAATGACAGCTGCTATGTTTTACGACACCAGAACACGTCTCTAGGCTATAGACCTCTAAACGTTATCGTTAATGTTCCAAAGCGTTGTTAATTAAATTGAGATTTATTTTATGTTGATCTTGCTTAACATTTTTCCTTTCAGGTTCACCATGATGATGTATATAAAATTCATAAAATGCAAGCTAAGAATGATAAAAAAAATTTCACTTTCAACTTTTTCAATGAAAGACCTAGCTACTAAGGGAAGAGAGAAAATAATTTGAGAGCAAACAAATAAATGAAAAAAACAAATCAATGAATCTCAAACTAAATGCAAATTTCCTAATGTTCCTTTTGCAAAAAACACACAATCCTATATGCAAATGCAAGTTTTTCTTTTCAGTTTCCTTAATGTTATGAATGCAGAAAAGAAACTAGGTGCACTAGATCAATAATAAAAATGATTTTTACTTTCGAGAAATGCAGAATACAAACAACAATTTCTCTTTTGAAGGAAAAATGAGGACTTTAATAACAATTTCTCCTATCAAGGAAATGAAGATTTAACGACAATTTCCTATTTCGAAAGAAAACGATTCTTAATGCTACCATGAAAAATACTTTGAAATCAACTTGTCAATGATAAAGAAAAACTTTTCTAAACAAACATTGAAAAAAATTTCAGCCAAAGGAGGAAGAAGTATATAGAGTCAGTGGTCAATTGAGCATCAAACGTTTCATAACAGAGCAGCAAAAAAAACTGAAGCAAGTTGCAAAGTTAGATTCAAGAGGATTTGGTCCCTTTTAGGAGCCAACACAGTCTCCAAAGGGAGACAGTACTTTGCAACGTAGGCTGAGAAGGGAGACAATGCTATGCAAAGCATTGTGCCTTGACCAAGGGTGCGTTGAGTGTAGTAAACAAAGAAAAAACTACTATTTGGCTCACTAAATTTTCAAATTAAGGTCTAAAAAAGTCTAATATTTATGTGAAATAGCTACTAGGTGGATTTAGAAAACAGATCAGAGACTAAAACACCAAGAATCAAGCGAAATTTTCCCTAGTATGGTCACCAATTTTTTGGGCCAGAATTGTAATCTATGGATAAACTACGCTTCCCTAGACTGGTTTCTAGTCTAGAACAACAGGTGAAAGACTATACTAATGTTTCTCCTAACTTATAATATATACACAGAGAAGACTGGATGCTTACTTGTTTCAGTCGCTTCCAAATGGCTCCTTTCTGTCACTTCCAATATAGCTTCAAATTCAAGTGGTTTTAAATAGATGAATGCTTCCTGCAAGAAAGAAAATCGAAATAGCATAAGATTAAATAATATAGATATATATTCAATCTAGTTAGCTAAATCAGTTAAGCATAAACTACATTCAACAACCAAGATTTTTCAATATGGAAAATCAAAGTAAACATGGATGCATGTAGGGAAAAACAAGAAGTACTCTTTATTGATGATAGAAGGAGAGGTTACAACCTAGTGACTGATTTGTAGTGACCTTCCAGTAAATTTCCCAAGTCTCATCATAGCATAAGTCTCTCCAGTAGCAACTCCACAAATCAAACTCTCTATTGAAAATTCTCCATCATTTCCCTTCTCAAATCATTCCTTCCAAACACCTAGATTTGTGTTCAATTTATAGATGAACTATAGGCAGTTTTGTAATCAATAACATTCCAAAAATAGGAAAGACATGTTTCCATTCATGTAGATGTCAAATGGACACTTGGAGCTTGACACATGTGAACCCTTCTAGAAGACACTGGCCAAGTGGAGATTCCGGAACAATGAGAATTTTTCTCCCAATGTGATCAATGCACCTTTGAATTTCAAGAAGTGCTTTGCAGAGCAGCCTTGAATGGGGCTACCTACATATGCAACGCACTTAGGCCCCTTAGAGCCTACATTGGTGAGCTCCCACATGTTTAATAATAAGCTTCAAACAATGGAAAATCCTTGATTGATGAAAGTCTTGTTTGATTCATGTTGTTTCCTATCTTAGGGCATATAGCAACTGAGATGATAGGGAATGATAGACCCTTAATCATCGGTCCTAGAGATGATGCCCAGTTAACCAAATCATTGGGAATGACGCCCAAATTGACTATAACAATAATAATAAGGAATTTCAAACCATATGAAAATTCTTTATAAGAAAATTATAGCTCAAACTTCATTAATTACAATTCATTTATTCGCATAATGTCTAACCATCTGTAGAAAATTATAAACCTGTGTTGAAAATGCCATATGATTTGCATCAAATTTTGGTGGTAAATTTTCTTAACTTTCTTCTCCCTTAGATGTTTCTTTTGAATTTTCTTTGGATTCATAGTCCATGATTTCTGAAAATAAAATTAAAAACTACTACCAAAGTTTCTAATATTAAAAAAAATATGAATTATAAATACTATCATTACCTTCATCATCATATTTTTCATAAAATAAAGAAGAATAATAAATATGCTATACGGAGAGAGAAATTTAACACACGCTAAGTTTGTGTTAGATTTCCTTCTTGCACAAACAAAACCACATTGCATGGTGAAACAAATCTAGCATGTGCTAGATTTGTTTTACCCTACAATTTTTGTGTTTGAGTTAGAAACAAATCTAACACGTGTTAGATTTTTTTTACCTTGCAATGCTTGTGTTTATACTAGAAGAAAATATATTTCATGTTAGATTTCTTTTACTTTAAAATGTTGGTGTTTATGCGAGAAGCAACTCTAACACGTGTTATATATGTTATATCCTATAATGTTTTCATTTATACTAGTAACAAATGTATTCTGTGCTATATTTATTTTACCCTGTAATGCTTGTGTTTGCACTTCTTTTTTACCCTACAATGCTTTTGTATATTGTCTTACACTAGATTTGTTTTACCTTACAATGCTTATGTTAGTGCTAAAAAAAAAATCTACTGGGAAATAAATTTGTTTTACCTTACAATGCTTTTGTTTGTGCTAGAAAGGAATCTAGAGTGTGCTATATTTGCTTTACCATGCAATGTTTTTTTTATGCTTCTCCTTGTAATAGATTTTTCTTACCTTACAATGTTTGTTCTTGAAGAAAACCTAGCATGAACTAAGATTTATTTTGTTTAATATTTCCATGCTTATGTTTGTTCTAGAAAAAAAATCTAGTGTACACTAGATTTGTTTTACCCTACAATGTTTGTGTTTATGCTAGAGGCAAACCTTGCATGAAACAGATTTATTTTTTTTCACATTACCATGCTTGTGTTTGTGCTAAGAAAAACTAGTGCGCACTACAATGTTTTACCCTACAATTCATTTTTCTGTGCTCCAAAAAATTTAGGGCGCGCTATTTTTTATTTAACTTGCAATTCTTGTGATTGTGCTACAAACAAATCTAGTGTGTGCTAGATTAGTTTTACCTTGCAATTATTATTTTTGTTTTAAAAACAAATATAACACATGATAGAATTGTATTACCTTGCAATTCTTGGATTTGTTCTAATAACGAATATAACATGTTCTAGGTTTGGTTTACCCTACATATGGTACACTAGTTTTGTTTTACCTTGCAATGCATGTGTTTGTGTTTTTACTAAACTTCATTTTACCTTGCAATGCCTATGTTTATGCTACAAGGAAATGTAGCACATCTTATATTTCGTTTAATTTTCAATTTTGGTTTTTGTATTGGAAACAAATATAACATGCACTAGATTATTTTACCCTGCAATGCTTGTGTTTGTGCTTTTTTTTACCCGATAATGTTCTTGTATCTTCCTTAGACTATATCTGTTTTACCTTTGTTTCTAGTAGAAACAGAAGCATTGTAGAGTAAAAAAAATATAGTGTCAGGAAAAACACAAGACCATTGTGGGGTAATTCTTGTGTTTGTGCTAGAAACAAATCTAACACACGTTAGATTTGTTTTTACCCTGCAATTTTTTTATTTGTGCTAAAAATGAATCTATCATGCATGAGGTTTTCTTTAATGTAAAATGTTTGTGATTGTACTACAAACAAATATAGCATGTGCTAGATTTTTTTTACCTCACAATGTATCTTTTTGTGCTAAAAACAAATATAATTCATGCTACATTTGTTTCACTTCACAATGCTTGTGTTTGTGCTGGAAACAAATCTATCATGCACTAGATTTGTGTTAACTTGCAATTCATGTGTTTCTGCTAGAAGGAAATATAACACATGTTAGATTTTTTTAATTTGCAATGTTGGTGTTTGTGTTGGAAACAAAACTAACACATGTTAGATTTGTTTTACCTTGTAATGTTTTTTTGTGCTAGAAACAAATAGAGCACATGCTAGATTTGTATCTAGCCCTACAATGCTTTTGATTTTACTAGAAACAAATCTAACACATGCTACATTTATTTTACCCTACAATTCTTGTGTTTGTTCTTTTGGTTTATCCCACAATACTTTTTTTTGTTAGAAACATATCTAGAGGGTGCTAGATTTGTTTAAGCTTGAAATATTTGTGTTTGTGTTAGAAACAAATCCAACACATGCTAGATTTATTTTACCATGCAATGTTTTTTTTGTGATAAAAAAAAAATATAGCATGTGTTAGCGTTATTTTAACTTGCAATGCTTGTGATTATGCTACAAACAAACTAATGCCACTAAACTACCAGAAGGGAAGGCTAAAAACATTATGTATATTACAAAGTAGAACTTGATCCCTTTATCACACCTTTATTTAGGGTGGTTCACGGACACTGAGTGGCCACTACATCCATGGGAGAATCTAGGTATATCAACCTAAAGGGATCTACCCGTCGACAAAACTAGAAAGTCCTAACCCCAAGGGCGTCGATGAGATTTGACCCCGTGACCCCCCAATAGGCGAGGTAACTATAAACAGGAACTCAACCAACTGAGTTACCCCTTGTGGCTCCTCTATCACACCTAAGAATCACTCCATAAACCTACATGTACAACAACCCTTAATCTATTATGCCCTTGAGATACCTCAACATGTGCTTGGCAGCAACGCAATGCCCTCTAGTCAGCTCAACCATAAATTGGTTGATTGCGAAGAAAATTTTTGGTCATGTGTTCACCAAATACATCAATGACCCTATGAATTTCTTGTAAATAGTGGCATCCACTCGCTCACGTCTAGTAGTGTCCACCTTCCTTAAGTTTGTGACTAGAGGCATGGTCATGGGCCTGCAATCCTGCATGTGGAATCTCTTCAGAATCTCTTGTGTGTTCCTTCCCCATCCCAAGATTATCTCCCCATCACCCTGTCGTACCTCCAACCAAAGGAAATAGTGTATAAGCCCTATATCCTTCATCTCAAACTCTTCTACAATATCACTTATAGTCACGGATGAGCTCCTCGTCGATTGTCAATATAAAATTATCAACATATAACACAAGAATGAGAGGTTGGCCCTCAACCACAATATAGTACAAGTTAGAGTCAACTTCACTCTTAGGGAAGACAAATCTAAGAAGGTAGTTGTCTATCTATGCATACCATGACCTCAATGCCCACTTGAGCCCATAAAGAGCTCCCTTTAGCCTGCAAACATGCAAATCTTTGTTGAAAGTCTCAGATCCCTTAGGTTTCTCAACATAAATCTCTTCCTCTAGAACTCCAATAAGGAAGGATATCTTAATGTCCATTTGGTGGATCTTCCACCCCATCTGCACCATAATTTCAAAAATAATCTTTATGGAAAAATATCTTCCCACTGGTGCGAACATCTCACCATAATCTATCCCTTCAGCCAAAGAGAAACCTTTGGCCACAAATATAGTCTTACATTTCTCTACACTACCATCAAATTTTTGTTTCATCTTGTATACCAAACATGATCCCACAACTAATTTGTCAAGTGGTCTTGGCACAATATCCTGGATGTCATTCAACATGATAAAGGGATACTCCTCCAATGATGGCATTTTTCCATGCTTGTTGAGAATTTTCCTCCTTATATCAAGAAGGATTTGAGTCTTTCACCTTAGTCATAAGTGCCATGTACCTAGTATATCTTTGTGGTTGTTTACTTTGTCTGAATGTTGAGTTGGGGTCCCCAACTCTCTCTTGAACCTCCCTAATCAACTAATCTACCCACCAAGCTCATCCTCTCCCTACATTGGGAGTCACTAGTTGAGTGGGCCCCTCTAGCTCTACTTTATCCTCTTGTTCCTATGCTTTCTCCTCATATACATTTCAATCAACCTGCCCAATAACTAGCTATGATGAAATCTGAAGAGTTGGCTCGACCTCCTTCTTGGGATTTTTCTCCTCCTCCTCCTTTGTTGCACCCTACTCACACTTCAAGGAATTCCTAAGAGCCCTTACTTCCTCAAAATTCACATAATGCCTAATCATTGTCTTCCTGAGTGTTGGAATATACACCCTGTATGAATTAGATATCTTGCTGTAGCCCAAAAAAATTCCCTTCTTTATTGTGGGCTCCATCTTCTTCCGATTATCTGAAGACACATGGTAGTAAAAAATGTTGCCAAAGATTGAGAAGTGACACACGTCAAGCTTCTTTCCCATGAAAGCCTCTCTAGTGTGACTCTGATAAACACCTTTTGTGGGCTCCTATTCTGCAAATAGATTACAGTTTCGCATGCATTCGCCTAAAGAAACATAGGTAGCCCCTGGTCATGCAACATAGCCCTAGTCGCTCCAACAATGATCTAGTTCTTGCACTCAACCACCCCATTATGTTGAGGGTTATGAGGTGTGGTGATCTCTCTCCTGATACCCTCCTTGGCACACAAGTCTCTGAAGGCATCGGAGATGTAATTCCCAGCATTTTCTAGTCTTATGGCCTTGATCCTCGTACCAATATGGTTCTCCACCAAGGCTTTGAACTCCACAAACTTCAAGAAGACTTCATCTTGTTGATTTTTCCAAGTTTCCTTAATTGATAATTACTTCCAATGATTCTTAAATCTAATCATATTATACCACATTCATCATTAAGTAATTATATAGGAAAATAATCAACAATAAAAAAAATAATGATAATAGAGATAGCCAAACACAAGAGACACAAAATTTATCCTAGGACAAACCCAAAAACCTTTTCTTAGAGAAATTTATCTATTTCAACAAGGAATACAATATAAATTCAATAAACTCAAACTAACCAATAACCAAAATCAGGTTAACCCTAGTTAAATTTCCCTCATTTTGTCTCAAAAATTTAATTTTTTGTGCCTCAAAAATTTCGGTCTTCCTCAGAGAATCAAGTTAGCCTTATATTTTTGTCATTCCTCAAATTCTTCCTTTTAGAGCCTCAGATTTGTCCTTCAAATAGCCTCAAAAGATTTCTTTTTTCTGATCTGAATTATGCCCAATGGCCTTTACATAATGATCAAAAGAGCCTAAATGGACACATCCCTTGGGTTGGACTGACTTGGATCCAACCTTACATTTTGGAGGAAAATTTTAAGTTTCAAAATTTGAGTTTTCCCTCTTATAAAACCGACTTGAAATAAAATTTATATTTGTCATTTTATTTTATTTTGGAGGACTAAAAATAGTTATGAAGACCAACCATAGCTACAAAAATTCAACACATATTTCTTCATGCAGAAGATCGAAGTCTTTCTCGAGTGGTCGTTAATGAAGCTGACATAATATCTATATCCCATTAGGGATGGAGAGAAAATTGGTATGCATAATTTCGAATGTACCAGCTCCAAGATACTCTTGGACTTGTTGTCTTTGTTGGGAAAGGATGAATTGGCATACTTTCCAAGTGTGTAGCCCTTGCACATGTTATGTTGGTCTACATTGTACTCTGGAAGCCGTATAGAAATATACCTCAAAATCATTAGTGCTCCATGGTGTAGGTGACCCATATGACTATGCTAAAGCTCCCCAAGGTCACATCTATGCACATTGATCTCTATTTTGCTCAATGTGGCAATTTTCACAAACTGTAACATGTAGAAGTTCATCACCCTAACTCCATTAAAACTAGTTTCTCCAGAATCGAAAGGCTTGAAAAAGGCCTTTCCTCTGCTAAAGATAACCACATAACCTTTGTTCCCAATCATATGATAGTATGCTCCACTATAAATAAATGAAATATTTCTAGACACTAAGCTTTCCACTCAAGCTATGAGCAAAAACTCCCTCTCAATCTAATAAGTGAGCTTCTCCACCTCTACTGATCTTACCACATGATCCTTCTTGGATCCCTTCTTCATGTTTGGACAATTGGGGGAGTAATGCCAAAACTGATGATAAGAGAAGAATTTTGTTGAGATATTTGAATCTTTCTTCTTCTTGCCTCTTGGACTGAACTCAAGCCCTCATAGATTTTTCTTGCTCTTGGAATTGCCCCTTTTTCCAACTAGGGTAAAATTATCCTCTTGCTCACCCTTCGCATGAGACCTAGATTAGGCTTGCTTATGAATCTCCTCTTGTATGCAGTCACTCTATCACCTCTCCCATCCTAGTAGGTCTTCTCTGCCACTAAAAGAATCAGTAAATTTTCCCATGATTTCAAAAAACCCAACAATCCAAAAATAACAAGGTTCATTCTCTAAGACTGTCTCCCCAACCTTAGATGACTTATGCTTCACTTGGGTGAATCTCATTAGGTAAGAGATCATGAACTTAGACTTAGTCATCGTGATATTTTTTAATTTATCTTCGAGTAGCAGCTTCCTGGCTTCAGTCATACCCTAGTACAACCCTAACATAGTTGTCCATATAGGCTAATTTGTCTTCTCCCCGGAAAGGTGAGGTATGATGTGATCCTTGACTCCTTCAGGGATTATTATTCTACCCTTTGTTTCCTTCTTATTAAGCTAGTCTAGTTGTTCAGGATCTACTGGTGCAGCTAGTGGAATCTTTACAAACTCCCAAAATACATACTCCTCTAAAACTACATTGGTCCTCTCCTTCCATGAATATATATTTGAGGCCCCATCAAGGTGATCCTCAAAGATTAGCCCCAAATATTCCATCTGACTTGTTTGATCTGCTCAGAAACCCACGCGCAAATCCTGCTAGCAGAAAACCCTAGCACGGATTTTCCCTACGTCAAACAGCAAGAAACCCTACCTCGAAGTGAATTAAATCCCCTTTATTTCATATTTCACCTACTCCAGAGGAAAATAACACACTTTCTGGTCTTCAATCACAGACCCACTCTGATACCATGTTAGCTTTGCAATACCCAACTACTAATTTAATAAATATTATGTAATGAAGAGACTGAAAACTAAACTCCAAACACTTTTACTAAACACATTGAGAATTTTGAAAAATAATATAAATGGAAAATAAATTCAAAATCACACAAGAAATCAATAAAAACAATACACAAGAAATTACCCAGGAAACCCCAACTAGGGAAAACATGCCAACTTGTGTTTTATTAATTTTCTCAGTAACAATCTGAAATATTTATCACAAATCAGAGGGAAACCTTTCCCTTCAATATGTTGTCCCTCAACACATTGATTTGTGCACTTATAAACAACTCAGCCTCCTAAAATTCACAGTTGTATGAACTTTTACAAGATAATTTGGCCCTCCTGCGCAAGCTAACTCGGCCCTGTAAGAGATGTACATTTAATGAAGGAATTTTTTGAGGCTATTTGGCCTCTCTTTTTGCCCTAGTGCACTGATCTAATAAACCCCTCTCCACAGAGTTGAACACATAGGTCATTTAGTGGATAATGATCCAAGTTTATGCCCTTTCTCTCCTTATAAAGTCAACTTGGCCTTCCATCTTCCATAAATGACTATGATTAAATCTCAATGGACGGTTGAGATCACTTTACATTTTGACTACAGGAAAATTAAAATTTTCGTAAGTCAAAATTAAGATACAGTAAAATTGTGCCTTATCTTCACTTATGGGCCCCTCTACCAAACTTAATGCACTTCTAAATTTAGCAAACCCCTTCCTTCTCTAACTCCATCTATCATATATCCCATGCATTTTTGGATTGATGTGTCACCTAGAAAATATCCTTACCCTTAGGGTTGGAAGCACCTAATAGGCCATTTCCATAGCCATCCCAAAGATAAATGTGGTAAATGGTTAACAAATCATCAATTAGAAAGACATTTGAAGATGAGACTTGTGTGCCTCTGGCATTAGATGTGGTTCACTATGATACTTTATGTTTTATTTACCTAATGATGTTAATCTCAATTTATCTTAAGGGTGTGTCTCATATGTTTAATATTAGGTACATTGGATATGCCTTCAGATGGTTTGACACTTCTCCAACCCCTGGAAGAGGGAATCTATCCCAACATAAGAGCACTTATCACCTTACAACCTAATCTTTCACAATAGATATGAGTGTTTGGGACTAACACTTGAATAAGCCTCACATTGATATACGACACTTTACACACTTCCAGCCATTGAACAACTAAGCACAAAAACTAGGGCATTGTTGAGATTGATGTACCCCAAAGGGCCCAAGATGCCCCCAAGCTGGACTTGCTTGCACCTTCTTGATTACTGTTTCCTTATTGCAAAGCCCTGATGATGATTATTATTTCAAATTATTTTCATGGATAGTACACTCTTTGATGATGATGTCATGCCCTAGGCTTGTAACATCACCATTGCATGCCTTAGATTGATGATGTGGGGCTTCCAAATGATGACATAAGGATAAGAATTTGTGGCTTGGAGATGCATCCTTTCATATTGATAAGATTACTTTGAGTGAGTAGAGATCCTGAAACCTTCTTGGCACATTTCTTGACATAGATACCCAATTTATGAGGTTGATGTCATGTTTGAGCTCTTTTTCCCCACATGTGTGGGGAAAAAGGAGCAATTTTGTTATTTTGTTATCATTATTAAAACTATCTTATAGATCGGTTTGTGACCTATTGACCTTATGGACACTTAAAGTCATTTTTTAGTGTTTTTACTTGTAAATTAGCCCAAATCGAGTTGGTTACCCTCCTATAAATAGAGGGGATTCAGATTGAGTGAATCATTGTCATACACACTCAAATATTTCTCTTAGAAAGAGTGTGCACTAGTTTCTATTCTTTCTCTTGGCTATAATGGTTTATTAGGGTATTGAATTATCTTGGAGTGAATATGTTTTGCATGGAGAGACTTTCTTGGATTGATGAAGTAATGCTTCGGATAAATGGTGTAAGTTTAATGTTATTTTATTCCATTTGGTTGTAATTATTAGAATTAGGGTTTACCTTGTGCCATATTAATAAAATTTATATCTTTTAATAACTCTTGTTTCTTCATATGTGAAATTTGTTAGCAAGTATCCATCAAGGGAACTATATTGCATCCCTTGACCTTAAATATCTTTAAATTCAAAGTCTCAAGTGTTTGGAAGAGAGCTATTTTCTCTCACTCCTCTCTATCCAAGGTCCTCTTCCTTTAACCTCGTCCTCTTGACTGCATATGCCTAATTGATTGAAGGCATTAGTCCTTGTGCATCGATCAAAATAAAATTTTCCACCTTTTTTAATTTTATGGTAAACATGGGTTATGTTTTGGCAAAGTATGCATTTATAGCTTTATTTTACCTATATGTCATTGCCCTAAATTTTTCATTTCATCTATTAATTTTGAAAAGGAAAAATACATCATATCATGCATTTTTCACCCCTAATTTTAGGGTTGACGTCTAGGGTTTGTTTGTTTCTTAGCGCATTTTATACTATTAGATACCTTGTGGTAACCTTCCTCTTGTTTACCCCTCAATAGACTAATACCCTTAATTGGTTATTTTAAAGTTACTGTTGCAAGTTATGTATGCTCCAAGAAGTGTATTATCCTAAAAACCTCATTTGTAATTGTAATTAGTAAATTCATGGTGGCTATAGGGAAAAATAACTTGAAAATATATAGAAATTATGTCGGCCTTCTACGCTTAAGCTGATAGTTTCCTTTGATCCATCATCTCTCTCTCTCACCATGAACCTTACCTTCCCATCATGTCTAAATTAACAATCTCCTTAAAAATATTTTTGGCTTAGAATTCATTAGTCATCTAACCTCCAAGTCCTGTTGGAGAAGCCTCCCTTGTGGAGATAGTAACCAACCACAAAATAGCAGGGGAAAACCACTATGGTGATAGTGATGGTTGATCTCATTTTTTCCCTAGACCTAGAGTGCCTACTGAGGCATTGCACTAAGCTAATAGATTTTACGATAACAGGAACTGACCCTCAGCCCAAAAAAAACCATATCTGGATATCTCCCTAAACCGCCAGCCTGATGAAATGTGCTATTGATTCAACCTACAAATTTTCAAAGAGGGAAAATCTAGTGATTAACACGCAATAAACATTACATTTTCTAGCAATGTTTGGATCCATAAATTTGACCAATTTAAAATAAAAAAATAGTAGTGATCCTAAAACAACACAAGATTACCTATGCAACAAGAAAAAAAAATCTACCTTCATATAGTCTTCTTGTGTTTTCAATGGACAGTAGGGTAGTTAATTGATCATTGTTTGCAAAATACACATCACCAATTACACATTTTAAAGAAGATTTATAAAATACTTATTTTTTAAAGGTGTGTCCTTTAAACTCAAGAGAAACATTACAACAAGCCTGGTGGCTTGACAATAGACCTGAAGAGGTTGGCCACCACAAGCAGCCCACTTGAATGGGAAAGACAACTCTAAAGGCGTGAACCAGTGGTCAGAAGCACATCCATTTGGCTAAGCTACCATGATAGAAGGGTACTATTGTTAAATTTGTAAAATAGGGACGAATTCCACCTTTGACATCTCATATGATGGAGATGATATTTTTATTGGATTCCTCTTTCCGAGAGGTGCAAAATAAATATAAATATTATCAAATTTGGATAGGTAAAAGTAAGTTTTCGAATTTATTATTTCTCATGATTATCAAGGTCAGCCCTATCTCCATGTTGGCTCAATAGGTTCAAAATAAATGTCCCTTAGTCCTCTTTTGATTTTCATAAATAGGGGTGCATCCACTCTCATTTGTACTCATCTTTTGAACAGCTCGTTGGAGAGAAAAGGTCTCTAGTTTTCCATAGGAAAGGAAGGTCCATTTGTGCCATGCTCTCAAGGAAGCTAGCTCATTGGGTTTATTTTTAGGTTGCAACAAGGTGAGGTGTTCTTCGCAGATGCATTAGGGTAGTTCTGGGGCCTATTTTAAAGTACCAAAGGCTTTTTTGCAGGCCAAGAAGTTGTGCTTAAGGACCGTGGAGAAGAGGGATTGTTTTGTTGTTCCGTGAAAGTTGATCAAAGCCTAGGTGAGGCTATTGCAGAGGACTGCTTGGTACTGTAGGGGACATTGTAGGCCACAGGACTAGCCACTCCTTTCACGGTTTTGTAGAGGTCTTGAAGTTCTAATTCAAGAGCCTATGGTGGGAAAATATTACCATACCTAGGCTGTAGCATATGAAAGTCATTAGATAATTGTCTAAGGGTTATTACAGTAGCACAATATCTAATATGGACATGACATATAAGTAGTATAAGCATCCATTCCTTATAATGTTTGTGTCCCTTGTTCATTGATCTGATCAGACTATATAGAGGTCCTATAAGGACTTTGTTTTTTCCATCCTCTTCCTCAGTTTAGAAGGCTTAATATATTCTTAGATCCATGAGTGCAGACGTGATTCAGATATGGTATTTCTCATCATATTGAGAGTCAATATGTCCTTATGTATACTCTCTCTCTCTCATTCTTTGCTGAACATTTGATCCATAATAATAAGAATAATTGATCAATATTTTTCCCCTTCTTGGGTTTTTTCCCTAGCTTGTGCCATATCCATGTGTCCTCCTGTATTTACTCGTATTTTGCATCCTTTGTCTATGCTCTTTCATCAATTACTGTCATGATGATTGTCTTATGTGCTTGCTAAAGTAAATATGAGCTAATATAGATCTCAAAAGTAATTTTACTTGCAAAAAACATGTTAACATGAAAAATTAACATGGAATCAGAGCTAGGTAAAGCACAAGTCCAAGCAGGAGCATAAGAGTAAGAAAATTGAACACTTTATATTTTTTCCACTTCAGAAATTTGTCTCGTGCTATGGACCTAGAGATCAAATCATAAATTTATTTATGCTACATCTCTCTTTGAAAGAAAATTCAGATTGGGCATAATGTCTAGAGGAGCTAATCTGATTCCTATAAGTAGCCAATACCTATGACTTCGACACATCTGAAAAGAATCTAGGTCTCATTCTGGATCATACAGAAAAGTCTTGTTTGATTAGAAACTATGGCAATTTGGGGTCATTGTTTGTCTTGTGCACACCTTGGTATTAAATTCTAGAGAAGACTGAGTTTCTTTCATATTCACATATTTGCAAGAAAGATATCTGGATATAGGGTCTAGATTTTTGCTCAGAATTTTGGGATCCATTGATCCAGTCTCTTGTCATCCAATTGCAATAAAAATGAAATACTTCCATACCTCTCATAGGTCCAATATTTCTCTGCTAATTGGACAAAATTTTGGCCCACAGATCCTTGGACGATTGTCTTATATAAACCTTTCTCTAAACAAATTTAAGACTGAAATTAATGATCCGAAATGTTGCAGGACTGTAGTCTGTTCACAAAGTCTACATGACTCTCAGAAGATAACTTGCCAAGATGGTCTGTTGAAGAAGTTATTTTATCTTGTCTTCTTCCACAAATCTGAAGCCATGGACTTGTTCCTAAGAAGTTTTGGATCCTTTATTGATACACACCTAAGACATTAATGATAGTCTTATTATATATATAACCCTGCATGTATTTTCCAAAGGGGTTTTTCTTGGGGTTTTGTTTGTCAAAAATTTCATTGGCATTCACCGACCTATGGTGGATTGAAGACATGACAGCTAGATCTGCAGCATAAATCAAACATATGTTATGTTATCTTCCAAGGTTATGCTTCTGCCTCGGACTGAGTTTAGTTTTTGTATAAGAATTCTTAACTAGCAGATTGAATTGTCCACTATAAAGGCATCCTCAAGTGGCACTCGTTTGGCATATGTTCTATTAGTAATCAAGGATCCATATAGTAAATAATATGTATCAAAATATTAATATTTTGAATAATTTCGGTCACTTCTATTGTTAGAGACCTGAGGTATCTTATCTACAAATTTTCAACTTAATGTACATGATGGTATTGCAGATTCTAGGTGTTATTTTGTTAAAGAATATTTGGCTACTTTACTCCAAGGAAATTCCTATATAACATCCATGATATGCTTTGATCCTTGTAATCAAAGCCCTCAATTGTGAGCCATTATCAAGCAGATTTTATATGAAGTCCCGACCTTGCACATTGATCAGTCATCATTAGAATTTTCGTTGATATAAGTAGTATGAGTAAGTGATATTTCCTCTTGTTCTCACATATTTTTCATCTTCAATTAAATGAGATTCACATTATGAACAAAGGGATAATCTCAGCAAAGAAAAATCCATGGTATCTATGGCATCCTGGTTGTATATTTTAATTATACTCAATGTTAGAACTGAGTATGTCCTCCACTATCAGAATGATATTCCTCAACTTATATAAATTTTGTTGTTATTAGGGTATGCTACTTAAATTCTACTTTAATAAGTCAAAGAACTGAATTATATTTGTTGGAAAAATCAGTTTCATTCCATTAGGTGCCTGATAACCTTTAGAGAAATTAAACTTTTCTGGAGATAAAGGGGTCATAGTCATTTTGAAGTCCTAATGGTTTCCTATCCTTAAGTACCAGGAATATGAGGTACCTTGTTGGAAGATATAGATGCTTGCATAAGTGATATCAAATTAAGTATCCTAATGATTCATTGCTAGATGGGCAATGGAAGGAAGGCCTCAGGCAAAGAATTCAGTTATAATCTCTCTCTCCTCCAAAGGATAGACATCTTGACATGAAAATATACAGTGTTTAATAATCCTCATATATATCAAAGTAATAGACTCTTAAAATTCAAGGTGGAAGACCTTACCACTACAAATTAAAGATATGTCCCAGTGCTGGCTATAACAACATCTGATCTTTCTGATCTGAACAGTATTATCTATCTCCATTATGATAAGAAATAGAGGGAAGGTCATGAATGTCTTTGATATAACAACTCTATTTATTTTTCATATAACAGTTGATGTTATACTTCCTCTGATTTGGGAATTCGAAGGAAGACACTAAAATCTAGAAGATTGTCTTTGTAAAAGATCGATTAGTTTCATGCTTATAGTTGAAATCAACTGCAAGTTGCTTTGAAAGTTTTAAGTGACCATATGACAGAAGGTCTCAGAGGGAGCTACATTTTATTCCAATAAATTCATCTATATCAAAGGAAATTGACTCATGACATCTGATTATAATAGTCTAATGAATCCCAAGATAAATTGGCTGACTTTGGTGCACGTACCAAAGGATGAATATCTGGCTTGATATAGCTTTATGGATATGCTTCATATCAGCATACCTTTTCCCATGATCAGAAGTAGATATAAATTTTTATTAATAAAATCTATCAGATGTTGATCCTCACTTTCTTCATCATTATTTGAGTGAGAAAACCTATATTATCTTGATAATATCAAGATCGCCTTTCTTCTATAAGAAGCTATAAGTCATGGACAGACCCTACTATCAGGGTCCCGATTGTTCGTTGAGCTCTGTAAGACATGTTAGAAGAAGTAAAACAATTATGATGATATTCGAAAGGAAAGGATGGCGGTTTCTATTGAAAATTAATAATTCCATAGAAAGTTTTAGATTCATCTATGTGCTACTGGATGGAGCTATAGATATCATATTGTCTTTCCAGATATCATCACCAAGATCTATACATGTTTTTCATGCAACAACTTGGCATTATTCCTTATATGAAGTGATCCATGGTTAAGATTGAACATTGAGTTTTGGGAGTTCCGATAGGCTTGGGGTACTTATTGAGCTATAAGTGACCATAGAGTGAGTGTTTCACCTTCCCCTAGTGGTTCGTTGTGTACAGGGTGAGTGGTTCACCTTCCCCGACGTTGGCAGACACATGTATGTAAGGTGAGTGGTTCACCTTCCCCTACTGTTGATGACATATGGATAGGATGAGTGGTTCACCTTCTCCAATGGCATATGAGAAGGATGAGTGATTAAACTTCTCCTGTAGGTACCCCAGTGAAATATTCATGTAGGCATCTATTGACATGTCTGTGGGACATGGTTCATCCTTTCCCCACATGTAGGATGCTTCTTCTATTGAGAATTTGGAGGGCTAGTGATTAATTCAAATTATCTTCTTGATAATGACTTGTGAGGTTAGCTAAGTTACTTATGTCTTTCCTTCATTAGCTTACTTAATATTTCATCAAGTCAATTATCAGAATACAAGAGACACAAGAATTAGGCTCATAGAGCCAGGGAAAAACATCTCCCTCTTGGAGAGGAATACCCATGAGAAATTATTCTTATAGATTTTTAGATGACAAGTACCATGAAAAAGAATTATACCCTTGACCTATATATGCATCCATGACCTTCAACTTACTTCTTTGATGTCCTTCAATGTTTATCCTTCTTCACTTCACCAAGTTGCACTATTCTGCACCAACACTTCCTTTCAAACTCCAGTTACTTGAGATGTATATAAGTTGTAGTTAGGAAAGTAAATCACAGATTTACTTTCCTACTTTCTATCACTTTCTCAATTCTCCTTCTCTTTGGAATATCTACAATATTTTTCCAGACCACTGTTCCGATTTTTTCATGAACTGGAAATGAATACTAGTGTTACCTTTGATCAGCTCTTTTTCTTCTGGACAGTCTAAAAACCTTTCTCAATTTTGACCTGCACTTTAACATAGGAACATTTCCCTTCAATGTTGCATGTATCCAGACCCTATATGTTGTAACCACTTCAGGTTTATATGTAGAAGCTTTGATGAACAGTTAGAGGCAGTCCACACTTATGTTCTAGGAGACTGCAACACTTTATTACACTAAGATACCACAAGGATGTATGTATCTTAAATAGTCCCGAAACTTGTAAAAAATCTGCACTAAACCTCATCCAAATAATCCACACTTAATGTTTCATAGATGACCAAAATTTCTTGTCTTCAAATGACTGTAGAACAAGTGTATATATAGAGACAGTTTTAATATCTTTAGAATGACCTTCCATTTAGATTGTAGGCTGACTTATCTAAATGTTGGAAGGCTGACATTAACACATCATTTTAGCTTATCTTATAGCGTTGTTGGAGGGCTGAATTAAGCCATTCATTCAAAGTTTCTTTGGCAAGGTCTTGGATCATTTGTTTAGAATATATCCTTCATATATAAGACACTTAATTAAATTTATACTTATACGACAAAACCATAATATAAATCAAGAAGAAGTTTATTAACCTAAAATAAAATATTGCTCATGAAACTCATGAAGCATGTAAGACAAATATACATATTATTATCTTTTTCTTCTTCTTTACATAAATACATAATCACATATTCAATATGAACACCAATCGTACTTACACTTTTCAACACTCCCTCTTAACTAGGGAGGTATTCATATAGGTACATGGTCACTTTCAAACTAAATAATATCATAAGAAGAATTGGAATGGTAATCGCATATGAATAGCATCATATCAACCAGCATTGTCCTAGGGAAAGGCATTAATCAACAACCCTTCTCTCAACGAGACAATGGGCTACAATGTTGGGGAGACACATGACTTATAAACACCATAGTCATTGTCTCTCCAAGGTACATACTCCACCCAGGTGTTCCCAGAGTATGAACTTCTTGGAATATCCTTCTCTTGGCTAGCCAGCCCTCAAAGAATATTAGTCCTTGACTACTCTTATCCTGAATTCCATATCTCATTCTCAAAGAGTATCGAATTCTAGATGATTACCCAATCCTCCATTTTGTCTTCTAGGTGAAGACCGAAATGATGTTTCTATCCATTCTGTCCACATGGCCTTCACTAAGACTTACGGTTGTTAGTCTTGGTCTATTGCATGACACATGCATTAGAGAATCACATGTGTCACTCTCTCTTAACTCATGAAGGACATACCTCAATTTTAGCTCCCATTGGCTTCTTAGGATGTTTATACCTTGGAAGACAAAGGAGTGTTGGGACTTGCATATGTTCACACATGGGGACTGGTTGTAGCTACTAAATGAATTGTTAGATGGATTCAAGATGATGCTTATGAAAAATTCGCTAAAAATGACAAATCATGACAATCTCACATATGTTTTTCTTAAGTGGTTACATCACATTGGATGACATATTTTAGCATGCCTCATATTTTATATTGAGAGCTCTCCTATGCTTAAAATAATCTTAAAGGAATAAATAAAATTGAGTGGGCCTGTGGCTGCTCCTACACATGAACAACATGAGCTATCTGCTCCATTCAGCTTCCATGGTCTCTGGAGGGGGATCTGATGCCCTCCCTCTTCCACTGGAGGTGAGTTCTTTCAAGAACTTGGAAGCATCAAGCTGCAAACACCCTCCAACATTAATGAAACAGAATTTTGTTGAAATAAAAAGGCCAACATCACTTCGATGGCTCTCCAGGAAGAAGAAACATGTATATATGCCCTGAATCTTACAAAAAGAGGCCTCATATGGTAGTTTACGGGCCTTTGGCCATCTCCTAATGTAGTGGAAGACTGGGTAAAGAGAAACTGGATCCCATTAATCAAGGAAGGCATCAAACTTTATTTTGTCAGCAAAGGCTTTTCTATGTTTGTGTTTGAAAGTGCAAAGGATAGAAGCCTCATATTCAAGAATGGCCCATACTTCATGGGGCCTCAAGGCTTATAATTAAACAATTGGTCGCCTGAATTTCACCCCTCCCAAGATGTGCCCATAGCCATTCCAGTTTGGGTGCATCTCCCTCACCTCCCACTTCATTTTTGGAACTGGAAGTCCCTTCATATTATCGGAAATACCCTTGGAAAATATATTGATCAAGTTGTTAGAAAAGATCAGTACTCCTGTGCTCACATATACGTCGAGGTAGACCTAGAAGAAGGGATGCTGGAATCAATCAATCTAACAGTTGCCGAACAGTCCAATATTCAAGAGCTGGACTATGAAAAAATCTCTTTCAAATGGAGACATTATCACAATTATGGACACTCCACAAGATATTGTAAGAAAAAAACTGAGGAGAAGAGCGAGAAATCAAAGGGTGAGCAGTGGAATTTGTTCCAGAAAACAGCTTTGTCAAAATAAAATGGGAAAGGAATCATAAATGGGAACAACAATGTAGTTCAGGGAAATGAAGAGAGGAGTTCTATTCCCATTTTTAATGAGGCCCCAATCCCCAAAAACAAGGAAATCACTCCTGTAGACCCTCTAGAAACAACCCCTGACATCATGGAATAGAAAGAAGCCCCTTCCTTCAATAAAAATGGCGAAGAAACAATCCCACTTGGGGCCTCCCAAGGTAGCCCCTCCAACCCTTCATATGCATAAATAACAAAGAAAAAGTTGACAGACAACTCCTACTCCTCGGAGGATGAGAGCTTTGAGAGACCTTCGAAAAGAGCCAGAAGGAAATCACATAAAGAAGTTAGGGAAAAGGAGGTAAAAAGTCTAAAAACAGAAGCAAGCCAACCCAAAATAGAAATTTCCATTCGGAGAAACACCAGAGCAAGGCCTCCCAAGGGAGGAATATCCAACCCCTCCCCTGGTAAATAATGCATCTAGTCTCTTGGAAATTTAGAGGCTTGGGGAACCACCCAAAAATCGAAGTCGTCAAAGATCTATCAAAATATACCCCCCAGACATCCTCATGCTCCAAGAGACTAAAATCGAAGGGCTTGCCCTTCTTGAAATCAACAAGTCAAAGTGTAAGAAAAATTTAGGCAAATCCGTAAGCTCGACGGGATCCTTAGGTGGATTAGCTACTCTATGGTCTGACAAAAAACTTCCATCTTCTCAACACCTATGAGACCTAACATTGGATCTTCACTGAGATAAAGCATCTCACAAGTAATTTGACCTTTTCCTTATTCAATCTTTATGTCCTTGTACTTCATTCTAGAAAAGGAGAGCATTGGAACTCTCCCTATGCCTTCCTAGAGCTTCACTCCCCTAGTAATATCATTATGGCCAGATATATAAACATAGTCCTAAAACCAAGAGAAAATAGGGGAGGTAACAAAAATAGAGATCAAATTTTGTCAATGGTCGAAGAGCTAATACAGTAGTGGGATCTCCTCGATTTTAATCCGGTGAGAGGCCTCTATACCTGGACCAACAAAAGAATAGGGGATGACCACATTTCTACCCCACTGGACAGATCCCTAGTCCAAGGCACTATGCTGATGGAAAAAATCTTAATCTCAACTAAAATCCTCACCAAACTCACCTCGTATCACAAGCCCATTCAACTGATTGTGGAAGTTGAAGAAGACTTGTGCCCAATCCCCTTTTAGTTCAGCCCTCGCTGGACTGAAAGAAAAGGATTCTTTGAAACCATTCGAGCAGCCTAGGCCAAACCAATCAGCAGGTCCCCAAGCTATGTTTGGGAGAAAAAAATAAAAGCCACAAAGCAGGCCCTGAATGAGTGGATAAGAAAACCCATAAAAACTCCAACTAGTTAGAGAATAGAAAAAATTCATTCATTGGAAACCCTGCAACTAGAAATGGAAGGCATAAACATCACTTTTGAGGTGCTAAACAAAGAGGTGCAAGCCCAAATATCCTCCCACCACTCCTTCCACATGGAAGAAGAATACTGGAGAATCAAATCCCGCAACTTGTGGCTCAAGGCTAGGGATCAGAACACATCCTTCTTTCACCACCAATACAGAGCCCACCTCTCCTACAATAACATCACTGAAATCACAATAGCAGAGGAACAAATTTGTAAAGGTTTTGACCAAATCAAATCAGTAGTAGAGAGTCACTTAAAAAATATAAATGCCCTCAGGATTGATGGCAACGAAGAAGATACATCTGACCTTCTCTCAAATATCGCCCATATTGTCAGCTTAGAAGATAGCCACGCCCTCAAAAAACCATTTTCAGAAGAAGAAATTATCAAAGCCATCTGGGAAATGGAACTAGACAAGGCCCCTGGCCCTGATGGCTTCTCGATTCATTTCTACAAATTTTACTAGGACATTCTCAAAACTGACATGATGAAAATGATAAAAGGTTTTCTTAGCAAAGAAAAGGTAAGGGGAAGCATCAAATCAACCTTTCTGGCCTTAATCCTGAGAGAATTAAATCCTAAAACCGTTGGCAGATTCAGACCCATCTCTCTTTGTAACGCATCCTACAAAATCTTGGCCAAAATCCTAGAAAAATAGAATTAAACCTCGGTAGGGAGACTATTCTTCAGCTCCTAAGGGAGGTTTTTCAAAGGAAGTCACATCCTAGACAATGTAGTTCAAGTGCAGGAAGCCATGCACTCTAGCAAGCAGTGGAAAGAGAAGGGAATGCTCATCAAACTAGATATGGCTAATGCCTTTGATAGGTTCAACCTCTCCTTCCTCCTCAAATTCCTCCTATCATTCAGATTCTCCTTTCAGCTTTTCATCTTCATAAAAGCCTGCATTGAAAAGCCCTAATTGCACCGCTTATCAATGAGCATCCTACATCTTATTTTCAAGCTCAGAGAGGTTTCAGGAAAGGTTGCCCTCTCTCCCCATTCTTGTACATTTTGATGGTGAATACTCTTACAAGGAATCTAGTAGTGGAGATGAACGTTGGGGTTCTACCCAGCATAAGAATTTTGAATGGCCTAAATCTTAGAAACCATGCCCTCTTTGCAAATGATTCTCTTCTACTTGGAGGTGCCTCAATAATAATTTCAAAAGCCTTATACTTTGTCCTTAAAAGCTACTGTAGAGCCTCTAGAGCTCTAATTAATGACAGAAAAAGCTTAGTGTATCGATGTAATTTTGATCATCAAAAACTCAATCGCATTTCCTATCACCTTGGTTTCAATGGTTTCTCCTAGTGGGAAAAAATTAAGTATCTCGATCTGCCTCTTACAACTGGTGTCAAAAAAACATCTTTGTGGGTAGGAATTTTCAGCAAAGTTAAATCCAAAATTTCCTCCTGGGTAGGACACTAGCTCACCAAGGGAGAGAAATTGATTCTCATAAAAACGGTGTTGTTTGCACTCCACATATATCAAGCATCCTTCCTTTTAGCTCCAAAAAACATCATGGAACAGATCTCCAAGCTCTTGCGCAAATTCCTTTGGCAGGGGGAAAAGGAAATCATCGCATATTTCATCTGGAAAACTGGAAGTTGGTGAAGCGACCTATTGATGACGGAGGTATAGAGATCCGCAATCCCTCCCTCGCCAGCCTTGCTTTGGGCTGCAAAAACCTTTGGAAAATGTATGCCGAACCAAATCATCCAGTAAACGAAACTCTTAGAGTCAAGTATGACCTTGAAGCACCACTAAGATTTCTGTTGGCAGAAAACATAGTGCTAGGCACGCAGGTATGGAAACTTTTCTGCAAAAGCATAAATTTCTTCAAAGAAAACTTATATTTTATTGTAGACAATGTAAAGAAAATAAAATTTTGGGACGATCGGATTATGGGCGATGCCCCTCTCATCACCCACAATGATATCAGTGATCTGCGTGGATGGTTGATCAATGTTGGTATTCACATTTTAGGAGAGACCTCTGCCTGGAACAGAAATGATAATTGGCAAGCATGGGAACTTCCCATAGTGCCGGAGGAACTGCGTCACCAGCAATCAACTCTCTTGTGTATTTTCCTAATGCCATTCAAGTATAATCTCGCAATTACTTATGTCAGTAATGATGCAATAATTTTATTATTATCTTAAAGCAACTCTTTCTAGACACTTAACACATCAAACATAAATCATCGAGGGGAAATGAATAAAAATGAATGAATAAGAGGGTGTTTTGGGGAGTGTAAGCGAGTGTTATGCATTCAAAGGTGTGAGTGACAAGACATGTTAGGGAATGTTATGGCATGTCAAGAAGTGTCAAGGTGTGCTAACATGTACCAAATAGGGACAGGGCATGTCAATGCATTTGAGGCATACGAAGACATTCCATGTGTTAAGGCTTGATGAGATGTGCTAGGTTTTAGGGTATGCAAACGTGTCTCAAGGAGTGCCAAGAAACAAGAGGTAACACCAAGTTAAAATGAAAATCAATGAACGCATATGAGAGTAAATAATTCAAGACCTTACCTTTTCAAGAGGGGCATGCTAGGCATACCAACACTAGTGCCAATACATGCAAAGGGCCAATTTTTAGTGTGTCTTAAGTGCCAAATCATCCTCTATTACTTCTCTCTTAATTGTGAATAATTGATCTCAAATAAAATTTATCTTTTACCGTGCCAAAGAATTCCAGGGCATCCAAAAACATGCCAATAATTTTCAAGTGCCACCAAGTGCCAAGAGCCAATATGTACTAGGGAGTTATAGGGCATGATATGGAGTTCCAGGTTTGCTGAGGGAGTGAAAATATATGATATATAGTTCCAAGGCATGCTAGAGTGCTAGGGAAGCATACCAAGATATGCCAAGTGCCAATGTGTGTTGTGTGTTAGCAAGTGCCAATGAAACACAAGTGATCACTATGTAAAAATGCATGGAAATCAATGAATAAGAGTGTGTGACAGGGAGTGTCAGTGACTTATATGTGTGCTAAGGAGGGAGTGACATGGTATGCTAGCAAGTTTTAATTCATGCTATTGTCCCAGAGTGTCAGGTGGCCAAGATGTGCCAGGCGCCAAGGTGTGCCAACATATTATAGGTAATTTTAGGGAGTCCTAGGGACACACAAGGGAGCACTAGGTGAAAATAATGCATGAATATGAATGATTAAAAGATTGTGACATGAAGTTTCGGTGAGTTCTACGTGTGCTAAGGATGGAGTGACAAGGTATGCTAAAGGTTAGGGAATAATACCAAGATCTGCTAGGTGCTAGGGTGTGCCAATGCATGTCAGGGAGAATTATGGAGTGGTAGGGAAATACAAGGGAGCAATAGTTTCAAATGTGTTAGTCATCAGTAATTTTTTCTGATTCTGAGGATGACTAAGTAATGGTCCTATATTTCTAAATACAAGATTTGTGAAATATTGTGAGTTTTAGAAATCTCACTACCTTCATTATCCTAAGTCAAACCGTTCCATTAAATTTCTCCCTCTTTGCCTTATAAAATTTCACCTCACTGCTCCAAAAAAGACTTCATTTCCTGGGCCTACTAATCTCATTTTCACTACCCTACCCACACTCTCATTCACTCCCCCCCTTTTCCCTCTAAAAAACCCATTTTTCCCTTTCCTAAACCCTCATGAAGCACACCCATATTCCTCATTTCCTTTTACATTGTTTATAACCCAAACTTAAGCCTATCAATTCTTCTTCTTTTATGTAAAAACTATATTTTTTATATTAAAAAACACGCCCTTATATAAAATAGTCCTTAAGCCCATTTTCTTATAAACCCCAACCCTCTTGTGCTCATATGGCCATAACCTCCACTTATCCCTAAGCCCCTTCCCTGTATAAACATCTCCTCCACCCCTTCATTTCATAAAACCAGTAAAAATTTATAAAAGGGCTCATAAAACTTGTTTTATTAAACACTGGGCCCCACCTTCCACCATGCCCAGTGCCACTCCCAAAACCTTATAACTTAACTCATTTTTCTTAAAATATTAAGGCCCCGGGCCTCATCCTCCACTTAACCCGGCCATCCAACGAAACCTCGCCACATGTCCTCCACTTCTGATGGCCCGATCACCTACTCACCACCTCCCAAACACATGATAGTCGTTGAACTCCCATCCCTAGATTTGATGGTCCCCGATGCATATCGCATATATAATTACGTCGGGGTTAAAATTTTCTGACCCGCCAAAAATAGGTGGTTTTTACCTACCACGTGTCGTGTCTTGGGCTATATTGCGTGCCTCCTACCAAAAACCGCTTACCATCATTTCTCCACATGATAATCCACTCCTATTTTTCGAAACATCTTGCCCTCCAGGAAATTTTTCAAAACTTCCCGCCTCCCTTCAAATTTCTATTGGTTCCACCTTTGGAACCCTGCCTCCCACATCATTTTCTCCTCTGAAAACACCATCCAATAGCCCAAAACGAAAAAAAATGCACTTATGCGCCCTCCCCACAAGTTTTTAATTAATAAATTGTGTTTTGTGCAAGTTTAAATGGTGGAAATATATGAAATATATTCCATAGGGCCCAATTCAGTTAAAGAGAAGGCCTGGATGATGATCCAAGAGCTTAAAACAAATATATGATGACCAGAGGGCGTCTACCAATATTTTCCATCAATGAAACATGATCATCGATGGATAAAAACATTCCTTCCACGAAGGAGAGTCTCCCTTGCACACAGAAGACAAACATTGTCAAAGGAAACAATGAAGAGAATGAGTTTGAAAGATTAAAGGACTAATCCTTAATCAAAAGCCAAAACAAAATATTAGCTAGCTAAAGTAGAATTTAAAGGATATAGGCAGACGGTTAACAAATATTAAAGGATAAAGGAAAAATATCATAAGGATAAATCAAAAGATTAAATGAACAGAGAGAGATAAAGCAGTTGAAAATGAAACATAATAAAAACATATAGTGAGAGTATAAATACAGAGTTTAAAGGCCTAATACAAATTTTAAAGATATAACAAAAGCAGATTAAGCCCAGAAATGCATTCAAATGACTAAGCCTATGGCAGTTACTTCTTTCAAAGATATTTCTACCACCTAGTGCTTTGTTTCCTTCAATAAAGCATTAGGTAGTTATTGAACTGAGTCAGAGATATTTTCTATCTGCTACGGAGTTATTGTAAAATTTATGAATAGGCCTTAAAGTCAAACATTTCACCTATATTCCCTTAGAAGTTAAGATACAAGTTATTATTCGGAGAAATATCTACAGACATTCCTACCTTGGGCCTTGCATGGTCTTCAAGGCAAGGAATTCATTAACTCTGTAATAAATGACACCCAACCACTAGCTTAGCCTCACCTCCTCATTTGTAGATAAATGCTGCATTTGAACTCATTATCTCATTTTCATTTGATGACTCTTTGAAGTAATACATAGTCTCTTGGAAGTTGAAAACAAATTGATGTCTTGGAACTTCTAAATGCCCTGATTTGTTTGTTGATGGAGGAGCCTTGCTTGTAGGATCCCTTAGCTTGGTTAATGGTGAAGTGCTTCTATTTTGTTACTAGTATTTCTTGTTTTGTTATGTTTCCATTTTTCTAGGTTGCAATAGAAAAAAGGATTTAGACTAAGAAATGTTTCTAAAGGCACCTTAGTTCTGTTTGTTCTTCACTGCCTTAACGTTTTCCTCTGCTAGGACATTTTGGAGAATTCTTGATTTCTCTCTAGACCACCTAATATTTTTTATTACATGAACGGTTAAATACAGTATGTATCAAGAATGATTTATGGCTAGCCCTGCTTATTTGATGTCACTAAAACATTGCTTTTGAAGTCTCTCTCTAAAGTACCATTACTTAGGTCTGCGAAAGAGGTTTTGTTTTGATCATACCTTTTGTACTTGCTTAAATAATTGTTTTGGAGATATTCATAGCTATGATCAAGGATTTTTCGGCATTCCTTCTTCTTTGATTACAGTTATATGTGTGTCTTAAATGTTTTATTTCCTTGAAGGTGAAATCACTAGAATTTAAATGAGTTTCTCACCTTCTATATTTCATTGGAATGTTTGTCTTGAATAATTATCTACCTTAGTTGAATCAAAGAGTTTTGGTTTTCCCTGTCTATTGATTGCCTCTTTATGCTTATGATATTTATGTCCCTTTTGTTAAAGGTATATGATTAAGGATTCTTGATTGCCCTTTTTCCTGCTTCTATTCTTACAATTAATTTCCATCTCATTACCCCTAAAAACCTTGAAAATCCACTTACAAAGTTAGATTTTCCATGTGATGCTCCCCGATCCATTGATGAACTTTTCATGACTTTTATAGACTCCATTGCCCAATGACTTAAATATTTCCTCATTCTATCTATTCTAATTGATCATCATACCCAACCAAAACAATAAAACAAACCCCACACTTAATAACTAGCCTAAAATCAACCATCTAAAGAAAAAAAGTTCATATCCTTTGCAAAAAAATTGAGAGAGCCCTCTCTGGGTCCAGGAAGGCTAGGTCCTATGACTCCAAAGACTAGTATAATGTTACCCTGTGCATTTGGTCTACCAATCTGCTAAATCATGAGACACCAACATCATGGTTATCATAGTGGGAAATTCTAACTTAGTGAAAATATAAGTATCCCTTAGGACTCCAGAATCCATTATTAAAGAGTATCCAGTGAATTAGCTACCTCATCGCCACACTAATTTAATGGCGATCATGATGGGAACTTCTGAGTTAGTGACAATCTAAGTATCCCTTAGGACTCTAGAAGCCATTGTTAAAGAGTATCCAGTGAATCTGTGACCTCATCCCCACACTAACATAATGGTGATAACGGTGGGATAGAGTACATGATAGCCTAAAAGCTCCCATAGAATCATTTCAACCCTTAGTTAAAATCAAGAAAATCAATTGATAGCCAAGAGTAGACTCTGTTTTTTTCACCATGTAAGCTAAATGATGATTCAGGTGTAGGACACTCATACAAACCTTAGGGCTACCATAAAGAAACTCAGAAAACACAAAAAAAATTCCTAGATTGGTCTTTTGTCAATTATTGGTGGTGGACCATACACGTTTATCTTCAAAACAACTAAAAATATCCACCTAGCAACTCCACTAGCCTGCAGTAGGCCTATTACTTCACTAGTTATCTTTATACTTCCTTAGGAGTGTGTCAAATCAGCCCTAATAAGTTTATAAGCCTAGCCCCATATTGTAGAAGTTTACTAAGCACTGAGAGAGGTCAACCTTCGAAAAATAGTCTCAAACATTCAGCCTCTCCAAATTTTGAGTTTGAAATCTGGCTTCACAAAGGATCAATACCAGATCTCATCCAGACCCTAATCCTCCTACTATAGTTGATGATCCCGAAAACATTTTGTGGCAAACTTCTAGAGCTGGAAATTTAACTACTGTTAGGACTATTCAAAGAGCAAGATCTGTCCCTAAACACCTTACAGTATTGAATATCCTCAATTTGACTTGCACCATTCAAAGAACATATATAGAACCAAATCACATAGTCATATTGACCAGAATGGCCTTGAGCCCATACATTTGTAGTAGAGTTCTAGTAGAGAAGCCCCTCCTTCTAATCCTCCTAATTTTCAACTTCTCCATCACTTTAGCTCCTTCCATAACAAATCTGCTCAAAATCAGTTTGTTGGAACAAGCACTTCCACCACACCTATCCATGCTTCCACTGTTCGAATCACTCCATTTCATCCTACATTCCCTCTCACAAACCCACCTCTTGAAAACCCTCCACTTGTTCCCATCATGGCAGCATGGTATGCCCCCTTAGTGTTACCACAACCTCTAGTTCCTTTACCAAATGATTATCAATCTATAATTCCCCACTTCAATGGAACTGAATCTACCAATGCCCAACAACATGTAGATAAAATGAATGATGCCTTTGACTACATGGAAATATAAGAAGAGACCATCAAGATGAGGATATTTTCCTAAATCTTAGGAGGAGAAGCCAAAAAATGGTTTAAAAACATAACTCCTAACAGCATACATGATATCCCTTATCTATACCAAACATTCATAAACAAATGGGAAATTAAAAAGAACCCTCTCCAAATCCTTTCAAAATATAGAAACCTTAAAACAAATGATGAGGAAAGTGTCCAAGATTACTGCACTAGATTCAATAGTTTTTACAATGCACTTCCCCCAAACATGAAACCCCCACTAGGCTTAGCATTAGAAAAATTTCCAGAAGGTTTTGACCGAGACATGGCCTATCAGCTAAGATAAAGAGACCCCTTAACTTTAGAAAATATGCAGAGGGGAGTTGTAAGTGTAGAAGAAAATATTATTGAGAAAAGAGCTAAGTTGAAATCGGAAAAAAGAGTTACATACAAAGATGAAACAATGGCTTCAACCTCATCATCTGATGCCAAAATTGATAACTTAGTGAGAGTAATGGAAAGAATGATGGAAAGGATAGACTTAACTGAAAGAGTACCTCCTAGGGAGAACCAAGAAAATCCCCAAAACATAAATAGGAATCCAAATTTCAGAAGAGACCCTATTCAAAATAGAAAAAGAGATAATGATCAACAAATTAGGCCTCCTTTCCAAGGTAACTATGTAGATGAAGAAGAAAGAGAGACATAAAGGTTGGAAGAAAATCATGTAAATATGATAGGATATGACAGTGAGGGTGACGTTTTTCTCACTGAAGAAGAACACGGATTATTTTCCTCAGAAAAAACTGAAAACAACCATGAGGATTCTAAAGATTATCAATTGGGATTTGGAAATGCTATAATGGAGGTCCACAGACAATATGATCTTAGGAGAAAAAAGAACTAAGAGGCCTCCAAGAATAGTAAAAAAGAAATTGATGTTAAGAAAACCTCAAAAAATCCTCCTAAAAAGACAACAAACATTACCAACACTGTGGCTAAGAAAGATGATCTGAATAAAGATAAAACCAGCGAACAAAGTGTTGACCCAAGCTACCCTAGTACTTCTGCTAGTGGCCCCAAGAAATTTGTGCAAAATAACAGTCCTAATAAAAATCAGCAAATCAGAATTGTTGAAAAGACTATGTGTGACAAAACAGATGTAAATATGCCAAAAACACTAGAACCTTTCAGCCCCGAGGGAGAAATTTCTAAGATCAAAATTAGCATACCCTTAGCTGAACTAGTAGCCCAGGATGTATATAAAAGTCAAGTTTTGAAAGCTTTGAATATAGGAAATGATACTGATACTTTAAACTTGACAGATGATAAAGAAGAATTGTTGTTTTCTCCTGAAGTAGAAGGAAAACACCAAGAAGGAGTTTTCCCTCCTTTCTATGTTATCTTGAACATACACAATAAATTATTTCACAATGCCATGCTAGACTCTGGTGCCTCCCACAACCTCATGCCAAAAGTGGTGATGGAGAGATTAGGCCTAGAAATTAATAAACCTTACAAAGTCCTGTATTCTTTTGATTCAAGCAGAGTTAAGTGTTTGGGTCTAATTAAGGATTTATGAGTCAATTTGGTAAAAATTCATGCTAAGGGTCTAGTTATGGACATAGTAGTTGCTGAAATTCCCCCAAAGTATGGCATGCTTCTATCCAAATCATGGGGAGCCAAACTTCAAGGGAGCCTTCAAATGGACATGTCTTATACTACAATCCCAATCTTTAACCAAACAAGAAGATTATATAGGGAATCTCATATGAGATATATGGTAAGCAGCCTAGATAGGCCTAACAACACTCTCGTTTATTCTATTCATTCAGACCTTTATTCATTTATCTTTTACAATGAAGATGAAATAAACAAACAAGAAAATGAAAATGAGAAAGAGTTAAGCCCATCAGAACAGTCAAATCTATCCTCAAATGAAGAGCATAACAACTCAAACTTTGGCAGCCTTGAACAACAAAATGAGAATGAGTTTGATATAGAAACACTTTGGAACATGAGATTTGATGGCTCTTGTGGAAAAGCTGGCTCTGGAGCAGGTATATGGATACATAGTACAAACAAACGACATTCCTACAAACTTGATTTCCAAATCACTAATAACATTGCATAATACGAAGCTCTCCTCCTTGGCTTACTTTTTCTTAAAAACATAGGAGCCAAGAAAATATTAGTCCAAGGAGATTTAGAGCAGATCATTAGGACAATAAAAGGCGATTATTTAGCCAAAAACCCAAGATTAAGAGAATATAGGAATGCTGCCCTAGATCTCATGAAAACCTTTGAAAAATATGAACTCACTTTCATCCCTAGAGCTCAGAATAACCTTGCAAATGAGCTTGACTTTGCTTCCAACAATATTAAAAAACCCCATGTAAATGAATAATTCACTTTCAAAGTAAAAAATTAGCCTACAATGGATCACAACGAAAAATATTGGCAAGTGTTTGAGGGTGATAAGCACATTGATGATTTTATGCAATCTAAGAATGATTTTTTTGTACCAACACCTAGCTCAATCCAAAGATGGAGCCTACAGAAACTAATGTAGAAGAATATAACATAGGAAGTGTTAGAGTCGGTCTTGTCATCCCTCCGTCAGAGATCATTTCTCTTATTGCATTTCATTTTTAGGTGTCTCATCCCGCTCATTCATCTGCATTCTGTTAGGGGCATGCCATCATCTGACAGAAGGATCTCTTCACTAACTTCCCTCATGTTTGTACCTGCTGGGTTGGTTAAAATTTTATCAAAATTCATTAAGGTTGATTTTAGTCATTTGCAGTCATAGATGGTCTTGTGGTCAAAAAAGAGTCTATCAGTCACTAGGTCTAAGGTTTGGTTTTCAGAATGTCAAATAATGCCCGCAGGCCATGAGGATGTCTTCAATAAGTTTTAATTTCAAGATTTTCATCATTAACAATGCTCAAGGATGTTTCTTCTTCAAAACTCTGTTTTGAAGAAGAAATCATCAAATTAGTTGTTGTAATAAATATGTATTTTTTAAAGTTTCCCGCCATGAATTATTTCAAATTCAGCCTCTGGTCATCCTTTTTCGAAGTCCAGATGCCACCATCCCTGCAAAAATCAACCAAGAAGCCATCATTTCAAGCCAAAAAATCAAAAAGGAAACTTGAAGAATAGAGTTGTATTAAAAGTGAAGAAATTTCAATTTTGAAACATTACAAAAGTGGGTCTTTACAAAGAGAAAATCAAACTCCATGGCCTTATAAGATATTTTCATTGTTCTACAATCCATTTGCATTCAAGAAGACAACAGAGAAATTGAGTTCAATTGTGGAGAGGCGAAGTAATTTGTTAAGGCTGGACTGTGTGTGAAGAATAGTGCGCGACGCGTTGGGAGAAGGCGCGGCACATAGAGCCGAAGTCCACTGTGTAATTTTCAAAGGGCGCGACGCATCTAGTGAGTGTTGTGCACTAGGTTTGTGTGCGGCGGACAGAGCCTCAAAGCCCAAAATTTCATCACTGCTTCTCAATTCTTCAAACGATTCAACTCTTTTGATCCAAGTAAGTTGTGCGCCCTTGCCATTTGATTTTAACTCGTGTTGGGTGCTATTTGGAAGGAGGAATTCAAGAGTTTAATTGGTGAAAATATAACCCTATATTCATATCAAAATATGCTCCTAGGGTTTGAAATTGGGTGTCAAAACTTGACTTTAGTGCCAAAACACTCTCATTACATTTTCGCTTGTGTTGCCCACCACTGTCACACTATTGTCAATATCCTTCTCCTATTCCTTTATATCCTAGCTACTCATGTCATTCCATTCCCATTTCACTATCCCAAATCCTCTTATTCCCTATACTAATCCCTTTCACCACATCACTTAAATCCCCAAATCCTGAAGTTCCCCAAGCAGTCAAGTGACTGTCCTCGCACTCAAATTTCACTTGACATTCCATTATACCCACTGTAATACTTCCTCACAGTCTCTCATTACATACTTGGCACATTGGGTATTGAAAGATAAACTCTTGTTTTCACCACATATATATTAGCATATACTTGTTATACACATTGCAAGGCACCATGTTAGAAACAAATTCATCATATGAGAAATAATACGAGCAGGACAGTGATTCAACCACCGACCTTAATGTACTGAGGAGGTCTCATAAAAGTGGCAAGCACATTAGAGAAGAGCCCACTTCCTTGACTTAGTTGCAGGCATGCCCACTTGGATTTGCTAGCTTTCAGCAACATTCATGTTTTCAGTATTGTGATATGATTGCTCAGATTCAGCATCATCAGAATTTGGTTCATTTATTTGTCCTACATGTGCGTGATGTTCATGTAAACCTTGCTGGAGTGAACTTCACCTTGACACCAGAAACCATTTCTGAGGCAACCGGGATACCAAACATAGGTGAGGAGTGGAATAAGAGACAGTAGCTGGATAGAGCATATTATGAACCTTACATCAGGCCTGGTTATTTGAGGCAGCTCAACAGGGTTTTTCCTTTTAGATTCTTGAAGGAGTCCTATGCGCCATTGATGAAACTCATCATCAGATACTTCAGCTGTGAGGGTCTGTTCTCGTGCCTTTATGCATACCACATCAGACTTTTGATGCATTTCACGAGAGTGAGATTAATGAATATTTCATATTTCATGTGTCGAAACATAGAGTAGATGACTACTCTTGTGCAGAAGAAGACTCCAGAGCAGCAACATAACATCATTTATCATTATGCGCTCATCAAAATGATTGTGGTACATCAAATTGGATTGCAGGGCATTGCATGGGAGGAGTTCATTTCCCGTGACTTCTTTACAGCCCCTCAGCCTCCTATAGAGATTGTTCACGATGCAAGTGAGCCTTCACATCAGTTTTAGGTTCTCGAGATAGAGCCTAGCAGTGTTCCAGTGTGTGTTACCTATTAGAGAGGTACCAGAGCCTTATTTGCAGCAGCACGACCAGTACTATCTACACCTGGGGTGGAAGGGGTCTCGTTACCTTCGACAGTAGTGCGAGTACTATCTCCACTTGGCATGGAAGGGGTCTTGCCTTCTACATCAGCACAGGTACAGGACAAAGGCAAGAAGCCTATGCACGAAGAGGGCCCTTCAGGAGGCCAAGACACTTATTTTACACTCATTGATGTTGATTTGAGCTCTCCTAGCTCAAAACTGAAATAAACCATCCAGGAGCATAAAGATGAGATCGACAGATTGACCGAGAAATTGTATAGAGCTCAGTGGGATATAAATTACTCGGAGCAGTGGAATAAACAACTGGAGGATCAGCAGACACTCATAGAGTTTTGGAAAATCTGTGAAGACCGTGAATTGGCCCGAAAGAGACCAGGTGACATGACACCATTTGAGCGGGTTACTTGCCTTACGAGAGTCAAAATTCATCTATAGAAGCTCTTGGTGAAGGCCAATAGGGACAAATACATGCTTAGACATATGAAGAACCACTATTGGGCCCGCACACATGTTTGCAAAGCCAGGATGAAGATCCTAAAGGCAAGGTTGAGGAGAGCACTGAAACGGAAAAAAAGGCTTGATCCACTCCAAATCTCAGCCGAAGCTTCCTTGGCTGAGCATGGGACATGATGGGAGACATTCACTCTAAATTTCAGCAAATTTGGAGGAAATTTTGTCATTTTTGAAATTTTGGTTGCAAAACAGGTTTTTCTACCCGACACGTCGCGCGGCTTGACGCGCGTTTATGTTTGAGAGATAGTCTGGTGGAAAAATTTACATATCTGGATTTTTTGTGAAAATTTATGCATGCTCAAGAATGGCCTAATGATTTCATCAACTTCTGGGTGGCCTAAAGGGTCAAAAACACCATGAAAATGGCCTTTCTACCACCTTTTGCACCAGCAGGAACTAGTCTTGGGAGATTGCAGCTTTGGAGGGGTAAATTACATCCAAATCCAACAAATCTACTTGGATTGGATAGTGGCTAGATAGGGCTTTCCAACAAGCTATCATGAGCTCAATTTGGATCTTAGGAAGTGCCTCAAAAATAGGCTCAAATTGGCGCGACTCATTGAGTTTTTGGGCGCGGCGCATAGAGGATTTTGGCCCAATTTTGACTCTTCAGCTCAGAAATCTACCCAGTTTTGACTAGTTTCACTTCTTCATGTAAATACTGATCTATCTTGATGTAATTCGATGATTATGATGTAATTTTGGCTCATATTTACTTGTTATATAGGCTTCATTCACTAAAAAGTGAAAAGTAAATGAATGAATCAATTTCCTTCCATATAGAGGCAAGTTGTTTGATTGCCTAGATTTCAGTTCCTAGTTTAGAATTGGTTCAAACAGCTCCTAGAATGATGAGCTAGACCCCTAGAGGCATGGGAAGGGGTTATACTTGTCTATATATTGTATTTTCTGAGACATTTTCAGGGTTGGGATTTTTGGAATAGTTTGGCAACTCATTGTATATTCATTTTAGCTTTTTGGCAAAAGAAAGACCAGAGTTTTGCAACACTTGTTGGGATCCTTGTGGCTCTGAGTTTTGACGATGTTTTTCTCCATGTATCTATAAGTTTCATTAATGTTATATGTATGCCATTTCCCTTATCTTTTCTTCTGAATTAAACAAATGAGTAAGTAAGGTAGAATTCATTAGTTTGTTGGTGCTCTGCCTTAAACTTTTGTTTAGTTTTATATGTTTTCCTCCGTTTGAAGAGGATCCTTGCACCTTCTTGCCCTCTTTAGCTCCTCAGCAGTATTTTCTATCCATTCATTGAATCTAAGACATAAAATCCATTGCCTTCCTTACCCCAGCTTGAACTCTGCAGGAATTTGGCCTCATCCCCAAGCCCAAAATTTCCTTTCCCTTTTTTCCAATAAAACCCCTAAAAATAATTCCAAACTCCTTGATTAATATACCTAGCCTAAAATTAGCACTCATTTCAGTCATCTCAAGGCCTATTGATATAGTTTTACTGAGTTTTACCCAGAGAGAGCCCTCTCCTGTTTTGGTAGGTCTAGCTACCAGACTGAGTGCGGTTTGGTGTTACCCTGAATCCCGCCATCCTTCAGCCAAAGGTCGATTTGGGCTATAACATAGTGGTGATCATACTGGGGACAAATGGTTTGCTTGTTGGTGTTATTTGTTTCGTAAGCTACAGACGGAGCCTGAAGTTATGCCAGGTAGCCTTCAAAATTCTCTTGCTTTGCATTAGCAGAAGTAGATAAATGCTGCTTCAGTCAATCTCCAGTATAGCTTGTGAACGTGAAATTTGACTTGTGAATTGCCCCAGTACATGTATCAAGTTAGATTTGATGGTTGATGGTGGACAACGATTAGACATAAGAAGGCTGAAATCATTCACCTGGTGACTCCAAATCAATGTAGAGACTCCATTGGAGGACTAATTCTTTCTTTGAGAAAATGGAAGGATCTTACACAAAGTTCAGGTATCCAAAGTGGAATGGTATTCAGGATCTAGTCTGCTTTCTTGTAAATTACTTCCTCACTGTTCTTGAAGCTATCTTGAAAGTTTTTCAGAATTTGTTGTATAATAAAGGTGATCAAAATATTCACTCGATCTATTCAAAAAATTTTAAAATCTGAGTTTCCCTTTTATCTTGGCCTGCTTATTTTTCCCACATCTTATGTTGACTCTCTTCAGAGTGATGAGCTTAAAGAAAACGAAATTGATCCCGTAGCTCTTGTATATACTCCTACACCTTGTATAGTCCCAAATAGTTATAAACCTCTTGTTTTACCTTCTATTCTTCATGCTTTCCCTAAAAATTATGACCTATATTTGCCAAGATTTGATGGTGAATGTAAAAATGTCAACGCTGAGCAACATGTGCAGAATGTTGAGAATTTCCTAGATCTTTTTGAAGTTGATGAAGAATATGTTAGTATTAGACTTTTTACTCTTTCTTTGCAAGGCCAAGTCAAGAGTTTGTTCAAAGCCCTGGTTTATGCGAGCATCTCAGATTTCCAGCAGTTCGTCAAAGTTTTCCTCAACAAGTGGGTGATTGGACAGAACCTTTTCTTTATTATAGAAGAATATAGCCAGCTGAAATGACTGCCAGGGGAGACGGTACAATAATTTTCTGCCAGATTTAACTAAGAATATTTTTCGATGCCAGCTGATATAAGACCTTCTCCTAGATCTGCTCTCTTGCACTATCCGGTTGATTTTGATCCGGAAATGGAGTTTTAGTTGAGAGAAAGGAATATTGCAACACTTGTAGAGATACAAAATAGTGCAGTAAATGTAGAGGCTCATTTGCTGTTCCGAAGGGCAAGGTTGAAGGAAGAAGAGATGAAAAACATAGATCTGGAGAAATCGACATCTTTAGAGGTAAATCTTGACATGTTGGTAAGTGTAGTGGAAGAGATGATGCAAAATAACACCACAAAGAATGAGTATAGCATTCAAACCCATGGCTCGATGATTGAAGAAGAACAAGTGGCTGATCCAAAACATTTTGTTTCTTACTCCAGTTGTTATAGTGATTGTTTTATAGATCATTTGTAAGAAGAGAGAGCTGTTGATATGACATGTATTCTTGATGATATGTTGTATAATGATGATTTACCTTAGTTTTATCAGTATGATGATGATTATGTTCTCCAAAAAGAAGCTAATCTTGTAGAGAAATCAACAGCTAATTTGTGCGAGGAGGAAGTTCACTTTCAGCAGCTCGAGTACAATGATCAATCGATGCATATCAGCTATGACAATGATGAGGAAAGTGTAGCAAATTTTGAAGTAAGTGAAGGATATTTTCCTTTTTGTTTTGATTCATTTCAGCTCATCAGAGACAACTTCCATGCAATCAGAAATCAACTTCCAACAAGCCTTGATTTAGACCATTTTGAGGGCAATGAAAAATTTGCTCAAGATTTCTCATATTCAGATTCGTAGCCCCCGAAAGCCATTGATTTTCAAGTTGCAGAGGAAGCCATGGAAGCTGGCACACTTGATCAAAGGCTACAAGGTGACTCCATACCATTTTGTTTTGAATCATTTCAGTTTTTGAAGGGTAAATTGCATAGCAAATCTTCGAATGAGCAGCCTGTAGGAAATCAACAATCTCTCAGTGTTAATGTTGAGGATGAGACAGATAGCGGAATTATTGAGCAAGTTGGTAATGAGAAATCTTCCCCTAAAACGACTAATGAAATCATTTTGGATACAAAACCCTCCCTAGCATCAGATTTGCAGCCACCAAATGAAATTGAAGGTCAGATTACAGATGAAGGCGTGGAAGTCGAAATACATGATTTAATGATGCAAGAGGATTCTACACCCTTTTGTTTCGAAGAATTTTAGTTTATAAATTAGAATTTTCGTAATATGTCTAAAGAAAAAGATGGACAACCAATAAAATTTCATACAGTTTCAATGGATAGATCGTAGCAATCTTCTCAAGTTTTTGATGATCCTATTGCTCGTGTGTTGGATGATGTCTGCTGTAATAATTCTTCTTCATTGGATAACCATGTGACAGAAAATAATGTTGATAATAACTTGTTTCAAAAGTCCCCTTCACTGTCTTGTTTAACAGATTTTTCATTACAAAGCTCACACCAAGATTCGCAGTCATATGAGGAGATTGGTAAAGGAGACTTTTGTTCTATTTGGAATCAATGACAGAGTTTGGTTATCCATGAAATTTAGGATCCTTTTGACAGCTTTCTCCTATCACCAAATAAAGACAACATAGATGTGAGAAAAATATTAATATCCAATTATGAAGATTACTTGGACCAGAGTAGTAATGTGTTAATGGATATCAATATTTATGTTTATGAAGATCTTTTCGCAGTATTCTTGAAGTCATCCAGTGAATTCATGCTTTGCAAGTTTATTAGCAGTCAACCTGATTTCAAGTTTCCATGGGAGTTGCCTTTCGATTCTTCCCTTTTCCTACGCATCATAAAGCATTTGGGAAGAAATCAAATAGCAGTCAGGATGCTTACATGGTTGCATTGGCTGTTCCATTTCACTTGATCGGGTGGTGAAAAGAAAAATTAGAGTAGGTTTGATGAGCATATTTCAAGTTTGTTAGTTATGTTTCAGTCATGTTTGGTTTATTATGGTTTTCAATTTAGTCTTGAGTTTCAGTCAGTTTGAGTCAAATTTTCTGTCAAATAAATTCATTCAACAGTCTTGAGTTGCTTTTTCAATTATGAGCATCTTTCCAGTTTTTTAGTTATGTTTCAGTCATGTTTGGTTTATTATGGTTTTTAGTTGACTCTTGAGTTTCAGTCAGTTTTAGTCAAAGTTTCACTCAAATAAATTCAGTCAACAGTCTTGAGTTGCTTTGTCAAAATAATGGACTCCATAGCCCAATGGATGAAGGCACTATCTATCTGTCCCAGAGATCTGTCGTTCTTCGCACCTACAAGGAGCCACCATCCCCATTCGAGCCAATGTTAGAGTCAGTCTTGTCATCCCTCCGTCAGAGATCATTTCTCTTATTGCATTTCATTTTTAGGTGTCTCATCCCGCTCATTCATCTGCATTCCGTTAGGGGCATGCCATCATCTGACGAAAGGATCTCTTCACTAATTTCCCTCATGTTTGTACCTGCTGGGTTGGTTAAAATTTTATCAAAATTCGTTAAGGTTGATTTCAGTCATTTGCAGTCATAGATGGTCTTGTGGTCAAAAAAGAGTCTTTCAGTCACTAGGTCTAGGGTTTGGTTTTCAGAATGTCAAATAATGCCCGCAAGCCATGAGGATGTCTTCAATAAGTTTTCATTTCAATATTTTCATCATTAACAATGCTCAAGGATGTTTCTTCTTCAAAACTCTGTTTTGAAGAAGAAATCATCAAATTAGTTGTTGTAATAAATATGTATTTTTTAAAGTTTTCCGCCATGAAGTATTTCAAATGCAGCCTCTGCTCATCCTTTGTCGAAGTCCAAATGCCACCATCCCTACAAAAATCAACCAAGAAGCCATCATTTCAAGCCAAAAAATCAAAAAGGAAACTTGAATAACAGAGTTGTATTAAAAGTGAAGAAATGCCAATTTTGAAACATTACAAAAGTGGGTCTTTTCAAAGAGAAAATCAAATTCCATGGCTTTATAAGATATTTTCGTTGTTTTACAATCCATTTGCATTCAAGAAGACAATAGAGAAATTGAGTTCAATAGTGGAGAGGTGAAGTCATTTGTTAAGGCTGGACTGTGTGTGAAGAACGGTGTCCAATGCGTTCGGAGAAGGCACGGCGCATAGAGCCGAAGTCCACCGTGTAAATTTCAAAGGGTGCGGCGCATATAGTGAGCCCGCCGCACTGGGTTTGTGCGTAGCGCATAGAGCCTCAAAGCCCAAAATTTCGTCACTGCTTCTAAATTCTTCAAAGGATTCAACTCTTTTGATCCAAGTAAGTTGTGCGCCCTTGCCATTTGATTTTAACTCGTGTCGGGTGCTATTTGGAAGGAGGAATTCAAGAGTTTAATTGGTGAAAATATAAACCTATATTCATATCAAAATATGCTCCTAGGGTTTGAAATTAGGTGTCAAAACTTGACTTTAGTGCCAAAACACTCTCATTAGATTTTCACTTGTGTTGCCCACCACTGTCACACTATTGTCAATATCCTTCCCCTATTCCTTTATATCCTAGCTACTCATGTAATTCCATTCCCATTTCACTATCCCTAATCCTCTTATTCCCTATACTAATCCCTTTCTCCACATCACTTAAATCCCAAAATCCCAAAGTTCCCCAAGCAGTCAAGTGACTGTCCTTGCACTCAAATTTCACTTGACAGTCCATTATACCCACTTTAATACTTCCTCACAGTCTCTCATTGCATACTTGGCACATTGGGTATTGAAAGACAAACTCTTGTTTTCACCACATACATATCAACATATACTTGTTATACACATTGCAAAGCACCATGTCAGAAAAAAATTCATCATATGAGCAAGAATATGAGTAGGAAAGTGATTCAACCACCGAGTATAATGTACCGAGGAGGTCTCATAGAAGTGCTAGGGATGTCAGAGAAGAGCTCGCTTCCTTGACTCAGTTGTAGGCCTGCCCGCTTGCAATGGCATGCTTTCAGCAACATTCATGTTTTCAGTATTGTGAGATGATTGCTCAGATTCAGCATCATCATGAGTCAGTTTGCTTATTTTTCCTACATTTGCATGATGGTCATGTAAACCTTGCTGGAGTGAACTTCACCTTGACACCAGAAACCATTTCTGAGGCAACCGGGATACCAAACATAGGTGAGGAGTGGAATAAGAGAAAGCAGCTAGATAGAGCATATTATGAACCTTACATCAGGCCTGGTTATTTGAGGTAGCTCAGCAGGGTGTTTCTTGTCAGATTCTTGAAGGATTCCTATGTGCCATTGAAAAAACTCATCATCAAATACTTCAGCTGTGAGGGCCGGTTCTCGCGCCTTTATGCATACCACATCAGAACGTTGATGCATTTCACGAGAGTGAGACTGATGAATATTCCATATTTCATGTGTTGAAACATAGAGAGTATGACTACTCTTGTGTAGAAGAAGACTCCAGAGCAGCAACATAACAACATTTATCATTATGCGCTCATCAAAATGATTGTGGTACATCAACTTGGATTGCAGGGCATTGCATGGGAGGAGTTCATTTCCCGTGACTTATTTAGTGCCCCTCAGCCTCCTCCAGAGATTGTTCACGATGCAGGTGAGCCTTCACATCATTTTTAGGTTCTCAAGATAGAGCCTATTAGTGTTCCAGTGTGTGTTACCTATCAGAGAGGTACCATAGCCTTATTTGCAGCAACACGATGAGTACTATCTCCACCCGAGGTGGAAGGGGTCTTGTTACCTTCGACAGCAGCGCGAGTACTATCTCCACTTGGCGTGGAAGGGGTCTTGTCTTCTACATCAGCACAATTACAGGGTAGAGGCAAGAAGCCTATGCATGATGAGGGCCATTCAGGAGGACAAGACACTGATTTTACACTCATTGATGTTGATTTGGGCTCTCCTAGCTCAAAACTGAAAGAAACCATCCAGGAGCAGAAAGCTGAGATCGATACATTGACCGAGAAATTTCAGAGAGCTCAATGGGTTATAAATTACTTGGAGCAGTGGAATAAACAACTGGAGGATCAGCAGACACTCATAGAGCTACGGAAAATCCGTGAAGACCGTGAATTGGCCCGAAAGAGACCAGGTGACATGACACCATTTGAGCGGGAGACTTGCCTTACGAGAGTCAACATTCATCTGGAGAAGCTCTTGGAGAAGGAAAATAGGGAGAAATACATGCTCATACATATGAATAACCACTATTGGGCCCGCACATACGTTTGCAGAGCCAGGATGAAGATCCTAAAGGCGAGGTTGAGGAGAGCACTGAAACGAAGAAAAAGGCATGATCCACTCCAAATATTGGCTGAAGATTCCTTGGCTGAGCATGGGACATGATGGGAGACATTCACCCCAAATTTCAGCAAATTTGGAGGAAATTTTGTCATTTTTGAAATTTTGGTTGCAAAACAGGTTTTTCTGCCCGACGCATCGTGCCACTTGACGCGCGCTTACATTTGAGAGATCTTCTAGAGGAAAAATTTACATTTTTTGCTTTTTTATGAAAATTTATCCATGCTCATGAATTTCCTAAGGATTTCATCAAGTTCTGGGTGGCCTAAAGGGTCAAAAACACCTTGAAAATGGCCTTTCTACCACCTTTTGCACCAGAAGGTACCAGTCTTGGGAGTTTGTATTTTTGGAGGGGAAAATGACATCCAAATATAGATATTCCACTTGTTTTGGATAGTAGACAGACAAGGCTTTCCAACAAGCTATCATGAGCTCAATTTTAAGTTCAGGAAGTGCCTCAAAAATAGGCTCAAAGTGGTGCGATGCATTGCATTTTTGGGCGCGACGCATAGAGGATTTTGGCCCAATTTTGACTCTTCAGCTTAGAAATCCGCCCAGTTTTGACTAGTTTCACTTTTTGATGTAAATACTGATCTATATTGATGTAATTTGATGATTATGATGTAATTTTGGCTCATATTTAATTTTTCTAGAGGATTCATTCACTAAAAAGTGAAAAGTAAATGAATGAATCAGTTTCCTTCCATATAGAGGCAAGTTGTTTGATTGCCTAGATTTCAGTTCCTAGTTTAGAATTGGTTCAAACAGCTCCTAGAATGATGAGCTCAACAACTAGAGGCATGGGAAAGGGTTAGACCTGTGTATATATTGTATTTTCTGAGACATTTTCAGGGTTGGACTTTTGGGAATAGTTTGGCACCTCATTGTATCTTCATTTCAGCTTTTTGGCAAAGGAAAGACAAGATTTTTGCAACACTCATTGGGATCCTTGTGGCTCTGAGTTTTGATGATGTTTTTCACCATGTCTCTGTAAGTTTCATTAATGTTATATGTATGCCATTTCTCTTCTCTTTGCTTCTGAATTAAACAAATGAGTAACTAAGGTAGAATTCATTAGTTTGTTGGTGCTCTGCCTTAAAATTTTGTTTATTTTTATATGTTTTCCTCCGTTTGAAGAGGATCCTTGCACCTTCTTGCCATATTCAGCTCCTCAACAGTCTTTTCTATCCATTCATTGAATCTAAGACATCAAAGCCATTACCTTCCTTGCCCCAGCTTGAACTCTGCAAGAATTTGGCATCATCCCCAAGCCCAAGATTGCCTTTCCCTTTTTTCCAAAAAAACCCCTAAAAATCATTCCAAACTCCTTGATTAATATACCTAGCCTAAAATTAGCACTCATTTCAGTCATCTCAAGGCCTATTGATAAATTTTTACTGAGTTTGACCCGGAAAGAGCCCTCTCCTGTTCTGGTAGGGCTAGCTACCAGACTGAGCGTGGTTTGGTGTTACCCTGAATCCCAACTTCCTTCAGCCTAAGGTGGATTTGGGCTATAACAGGAAGCATGACAGAACCCAAAATTATCAAACTATCTAACACTCTTCCTACTCATATAAAACAAGAATATATTAAAATTTTCAAAGAGTTTGGAGATGTGTTTACATGGGTGTACAAAGATCTAAAATCATATGATACTAGCATTACTCAACACGAAATTCCTCTTAAGGAAAATCATAAACCTTTCAAAGAAAAACTAAGAAGAATACACCCTGTTTTATTACCTTTAGTTGAGAAAGAGATAAAAAATATGTATGATGCTAGGATCATAGTTCCCCTTAGGTACTTAGAGTGGGTTTCCAACCTTATGTCTGTTGGGAAGAATACCGGGGAGATTAGGCTTTGCATTGACTTTAGAAATTTGAGCAAGGCCTACCTGAAAGATAATTATCCCTTACCTAAAATGGATCACATAATCCAAAGGGTGTTTGGATCTAAGAGAATAAACTCTCGGATGGTTTTTTAGGCTACAACGAACTGCTATTATTCCCAAGTGATCAACATAAAACTGCCTTCACCACACTTTGGGGTACATTCATGTATGTTAAAATGCTACTAATATTGTCTTAGAAGCCACATTCACAGGGACATGACAGTGTTTTCACAAGATTACAGGCTATTTCATAATCACTTTTACTATATCAGTACCTATACTCCAAAACTGATAAAGAGCACTTAGTCCATTTGAGAAATTATTTTGAGAAATGCAGGAAATATGGCTTATCTTTGAATCCCAAGAAAACACTCTTTGGTCTCCAGGAAGGAAAACTCCTGGGCCACACAATGTCTGAATAAGGAATCAAATTAGACCCCAAAAGGATTGAAGTTATATTGAAAATCAACCATCCTAGGAATCTCAAGGAATTGCAATATTTCATTGGGAAGATCAATTTTTTTAGAAGGTTCATCCCCAACCTTGCTAAAATTTTGAGGAATATCACAAACATGCCAAAAAAAGAGACAGGAGTTAAATGTACCTTAAAGGAAAAATCATCATTTGAAGTAGTGAAAAAAGCTCACTCAAGCACCAGTTCTTATCAGTCCTAATTTCACCAAGGATTTCTACATCTTTTCATTTGCATCTGAACACACCATTGCTCTAGTGTTGCTACAAAAGAATAACATGGGGAAAGAAAATCCAATAGCCTTTTTTAGTAAAGCCTTAAGAGATGCTCCACTTAAGTATAACATCATGGAGAAACAATCCTTAGCATTGATAAAAGCATTTAAATATTTCCGAATCTACATTTTACACTCCCATATCATTACTTTTGTCCCACATAAAATTGTCAATGACATTCTAAATCAAGACCCTGATGGTAAAAGGGGAAAATGGATTTCTATTATCTTAGAGTATCATTTAGAAAGTAGACCTACCAAGCTGATTAAAGTATAGGGTTAGCAAAACTCATGGTAGATTCAAATTTCCAAGCATTAGACATGAATATGATTGATGTTTTAGAAGAAACAGAAGAATTCATAACTCCATACATTAAAGAAATATTTTTGAATTCATCTTGGTGTGATGATATCATATATGTGCATCTTTATCTCAATAATCAGCCTTCTTTATCAAAAACTAAAGCTATATCCTTGAAACAGAAAGCTTTAAATTACTACATTTTAGATGGAGTTCTGTATTGGAAGAATGTTGTTGGGATATTGCTTAAATGTTTGCTTGAGAATGATGTAGGAAAAATCATGCATGAGCTGCATGAGGGAGAATGTGGAGGTCGCCTTTACTGGAAAACCATAGCAAACATGATTCTTAGAGCTGGCCATTATTGGCCCACCCTTTTCCCTGACACTCAAAAACTTGTCAGGACTTGCCATAAGTGCCAAATTTTTGATGGAAAAAGAAAACTCCTACCTTTATGTTTGCATCCCATCAATATTGAGGCTCCTTTTCAATAATGGGGTTTGGAATTTATTGGAGAAATTCACCCAACCTCATCTACCCAACATAAGTGGATCCTTACTTCCACTGATTATTTTACCAAGTGGATAGAGGTTATCCCTTCTAGGAATTCTAGTGACTCAATCATTATCAATGTATTTGAGACCAACATATTATCCTGATTTGGTTGTCCTAGAAATATCATTACAGATAATGTTGTTTCCTTTAAATCCAAAATAATGGTTCATTTCTGCTATAAATATCATATCATATTGGGGCTTACTACCCCCAGGGTAATGGGCTAGCTGAATCCTCCAACAAAAGATTGATCAACATCATCAAAAGACTTCTGAAAAAGAATAAAAAATCATGGCATAGTAAGCTAGTTCATGCTTTATGGGCTGATAGAATAACCACCAAAAAATCAATCAGTATGTCTCCCGATTAGTTGGTATATGGCATGGATGCAGTCTTCCCAACATCCTTGGGAGTTCCAGTCATGAAACTCCTCCAAGAAGTGTAATTTGAAGAAAATGACATGTAGAGAAGGTTGTATCAATCCATTCATTTACAATAGTCAAGAGAGGAGGTTTATAAAAGACCATAAGTTTTTCAAGAGAGCATCAAGAAGATATTTTACAGAATGACTAAAGAAAATAATTTCCAAGTTGGAGACATAGTTTTAGAATGGGATTCTAGGAGGGAAGATAAAGGTAAACATGGAAAATTTGAGAATTTTTGGAAAGGGCCTTATATCATTCATTCAATTAGGGGTCATGATGCTTTATTTTTACAAGGGCTGAATGGAGAAGATTTATTTGCAGGTCTTGTCAATGGCAAGATGCTCAAACACTATTTTCTTCAAGAGTCCTAGCTTCAAAGTTCTCATTCACTATATAGAACATTTCATGAGAAGAGATCATAAAAAACAAAAATTCAGAAAATAGAAAAAGGAAAAGAGGGAATATTTGAAAAGAGGTACAACCCCATACCCAAAAATAGTACTGCTAAAAGTGTGTAAGCCTAAATGCCACTACTAGTTCAAAAAGAAGATTTGTACCAGTCATCTAGCCTAATCATGGCTGAACATGTTTAAATTTATGTTGATAAGTTAGTGTAAAAAATGATTGTCAAAGATATTGAAGCTTGACTTATTAGAAAGGATAGATTATGGAATGAAAGATACTAGTTCAACATGCTCAAAATAGAACCAAAGAGAAAGATGAGGATGCATAACAAATGATAGATCACATCCCTTATCTTTCTAGTTACTTTTTATACAAAATAATGTTTGTGTGTAGCTTGTTCCAATGCCACAAACAATGGTAAGTCAGATTGCCTAATCCTGATTTGAACCATGCTTTCAATTTTATGTCAATAGTTTAGAGAATCAAGACTACCAAATAGCTTAATCTTGGCAGTCAAATAGTATATGTAGAGAATAAAAGAGTTCACTAGCTTAATATGAACTCTTGGAAGCAATAAGGATAGAAGTAGATAGTTTATTTTTGTTTTCAAAATAAAAATGTGAAGAGTTTTCTTGTTCAAGTGCACTCAAGGAAGAAAAAATGTTAGGCCAAGCAAGTTGGGTAGGTAGAAATGAAGTTGAATAAATCATGTGCTGCAGATTATTGAGATCACCACTTCAAAGAAATATCAGCAAATAAAAAGAAGGGAAAATCTAGCCAATGGAAGACACACTGGTCTTCATAACCTTGGAGATTTGATAAACTACAAGTTCTGGACACCTCCAAAAAGGGAGCTGCCCTCCCTAAGTGGAGCCACTATTAGTCATGAGTAATTTTTGTTGATTCTGAAGATGACTAAGTAATGGTCCTAGATTTCTAAAAACAAGATTTGTGAAATATTGTGAGTTTTAGAAATCTCACTGCCTTCATTATCCTAAGTCCAACTGTTTCACTAAATTTCTCCCTCTTTGCCTTCTAAAATTTCACCTCACTACTCCAAAAATACTTCATTTTCTGAGCCTACTGATCTCATTTTCACTACCCTACCCACACTCTCATTCACTCCCTTTTTCCCTCTGAAAAACCAATTTTTCCCTTTCCTAAACCTTCATGAAGCACACCCCTATTCCTCATTTCCTTTTACATTGTTTAAAACCCAAACTTAAGCTTATCGGCTCTTGTTGTTTTATGTAAAAGTTCTATTTTTTATATTAAAAAACTCACCCTTATATAAAATAGACCTTAAGCCCCTTTTGTTCTAAACCCCAACCCTCTTGTGCTCATATGGCCATAACCTTCGCTTATCCCTAATCCCCTTGTATAAAAATATCTTCTACCCCTTAATTTCATAAAACTCGTAAAACCTTATAAAAGGGCTCATAAACCTTGTTTTATTAAACTTTTGGCCCCACCTTCCACCATGCCCAGTGCCCCTCACAAAACCTTATAACTTAAGATGTTTTTGTTAAATTATTAAGCCCCCAAGCACCATCCTCCACTTAACCCTACCATCCAATGAGACCTCACCACCTATCCTCCACTTCCACTGGCCCGACGACCCTCTTGCCACCTCTCGAACGCACGATAGCCGTTCATATCCCATCCTGAGATCTGACGGTCTACGGTGCATATTGCATATATAATTGTGTTAGGGTTAACATTTTGCAACTGGCATGAAATATGTGTTTTTTCCTCGCCACGTGTCGCGTCCTAGGCTATATCACATGCCTCCCACCGAAACCCGCTTACCATCATTTCTCCACGCGATAAACCACTCCTGGTTTTCGAAACCTCTTTCCCTCCATGCCATTTTTCAGAACTTCCCACCTCCATTCAAATTTCTACTTGTTCCACCTTTTGAACCCTGCCTCCCACATCATTGAAAGCACCCTTAGATAGCACAAAACCATAGAAAATGCAGTCATGCACCCTCCCCACAGGTTTTCAATTAATAAATTGTGTTTTGTGTAGCTTTTAATGGTGGAAATATATGAAATATATTCCACAGGGCAAAATTCAGTTAAAGAGAAGGCATGGATGATGATCCAAGAGCTTAAAACAAATTGATGATGGCTAAAGGGATTGTACCAATGTTTTCCATCGATGAAACATGATCATCGATGGATAAAAATCCCTCCTGGAAGGAAGGAGAGCCTCCCCTGCACACAGAAGATAAACACAGTCAAAGGAAAAAATGAAGAGGAGTTTGAAATATTAAAGGACTAATCCTTAATCAAAAGCCAAAATAGAAGATTAGCCTACTAAAGAAGAAGTTAAAGGATATAGCCAGACAGTTAACAAAGATTAAAGGATAAATTCAAAAGGTCAGAAGGATAAATCAAAAGATTAAATGAACAGACATAGATAAAGCAGTTGAAAAAGAAACATAATAAAAATAGAAAGTCAACGTATAAATACATATTTTAACAGCCTAATACAAATTTTAAAGATAAAACAAAAGTAGATTAAGCCCATAAATGCATTCGAATGACTAAGCCTATGGTATTTACTTCTTTCAAAGATATTTCTGCTACCTACAAATTTGTTTCCTTAAATAAAGCATTAGGAAATTATTCAACCCAGCCATAGATATTTTCTATCTGCCAAGAAGTTATTGTAGAAGTTATGAATAGGCCTTAAATTCAAAAATTTCACCTATATTCCCTTAGAAGTTAAGATAGGAGTTATTATTCAGAGAAATATCTACAGAAATTCATGGCTTGGGCCTTGCATGGTCTTCAAGGCAAGGAATTCATTAACTCTGTAATAAATGACACCCAAACCCTAGCTTAGCCTCACCTCCTCATTTGTAGATAAATATTCCATTTTAATTCATTATCTCGTTGGAATTTGATGACTCTTTGAAGTAATACATAGTCTCTTGGAAGTGCAAAAGAAATTGATCTCTTGGAACTTGTGAATGCCCTAATTTGTTTGTTTATGGAGAAGGCTTCCTTGCAAGATCCCTGAGCTTGGTTAATAGTGAAGTGATTATATTACATTACTGTTATTTCCTATTTCATTATGTTTCCATCTTTCTATGTTGCAATAGAACAAATGATTTAGGCTAAGAATTGTTTCTAAAGGCACCTTAGTTCTGTTTTTTCTTCACCGCCTTAATGTTTTCCTCTACTAGGACATTTTAGAGAATTCATAATTTCTCTCTAGACTCCCTAAGCTTGTTTATTTCATGAATGGTTTAATACAATAGGTATAAAGAATTATTTATGGCTAGCCTTACTTATTTGATGTCACTAAAACAATTTTTTTGAAGTCTATCTCTAAAGCACCATTACTTAGGTCTGCCAAAGAGGTTTTGTTTCGATCATACCCTTTGTACTTGCTTAAATAATTGTTTTAGAGATCTTCATAGCTATGATCAAGGATGTTTAGGAATTACCTCTTCTTTGATTACAGTTATATGTGTTTATTAAATGTTTTCTATCCTTGAAGGTGAAATCACTAAAAGTTAAATGAGTTTCTCGCCTTCTATATTTCATTGCAATGTTTGTCTCGAATAATTATTTTCTTTAGTTGAATCAAAGAATTTTTGGTTTTCCCTGTCTATTGATTGCCTCTTTATGCTTATGATATTTAAGTCCATTTTGTTAAAGGTACATGATAAAGGATTCTTGATTGCCCTTTGTCCTACTTTTATTCTTACAATTAATGTCCATCTCATTACCCCTAAAAACCTTGAAGATCCACTGACCAAGTTAGATTTTCCCTGTGATGCTCCCTAATCCATTGATGAACTTTTCATGACTTTTATAGACTCCATTGCCCAATGACTTAGAGATTTCCTCATTCTATCTATTCTGATTGATCATCATACCCAACCAAAACAATAAATCAACCATCTAAAGCAAACAAGTTCATATCCTTTGCAAAAAAAATAGAGAGAGACCTCTCTGAGTCCAGGAAGGCTAGGTCCTAGGACTCCAAGGACTGGTTTGATGTTACGCTCTGCATTTGGTTTACCAATCTGCTAAATCAAAGGACACCAATAAAATGCATGGAAATTAATGAATAAGAGTATGTGACAGGGATTGTTAGCAAATTCTAGGTGTGCTAAGGTGGGAGATAAAATGTATGTTAGGTAGTGCCAAGGAATTCTAGCATTAGGGCGACATGCAAAGATATTCCAAGTGCCAGGGTGTGCCAACATTTGTCAGGGAGTGTTAGGTAGTTCCAAGGAAACATAAGGGAGAACTAGTTCAAAATGCATGGAAATGAATGGATATATATTGTGTGATAGAAAGTGTGAGCAAGTTCCAACTGTGTTAAGGAGGGAATGTCAAGGTTATATGCTAGGAAATTCCAAGGCATGATAGAGTTCCAGGGCATGTCAGGGAATGGTAAGGTGTGTTAGGGAGTTCCAAATCAGGTCAAGGAATGTAGGGGATTCTAAACCATGTGACATAGTTCCAAGGGATTGTTAGACGTTCCAGGTGTTATGACATGTGAAGCTGTAAAATATGTTTCTTACTTTTTTTATGGCCCTGATTGGACGCAAGCCTTGAATTGGTAACTCGTTAAGTGGGATGAGTTATTTTTTGCCATGAGTAGCCTAAGATAATTTATAAGCCATTATTAGGTGAACAAGGCATAGTTTAGTTGTAGTAAATGAAACTTGGTCAAGTTGTTGTAGTTGAGGTAGGACTTGGTTGGGTTCCAAAGTCTAAAAATTAAGGGTAGTTATGAGGACATGACAGTTAATGATTTTCAGGGAGTCCCGGTCAATTAAAAGGTGTTCTAACACATGCCAGTTACTGTTAATGCATGACAAGGAGTGTTGAGGACTATCAGGGCATCACAAGGGAGAACTAGTTAAAAGTGCATAGAAACGAATGAATAAGAGTGTCTTCCAAGGAGTGTCAGTGAATTCTGGGTGTCCCATGGATGAAGTGTATTAGGAGAATTTCATAATAGGACCTGCAGGAGGGAAGCCTACAATTGCGATAAGGGATGGATGAAGGAATTTCATACAAAGGGTGATTTTGGGATAAACATAACACTATTTTTTCAATGACTTGGTTGTGTTCCCAAGTCACAAAAAAAGTAAGGTTATCTATGAGGGAATGAAAAATAGGGAGTGCCAAGGTGTGAAGGGAATCCAATGATGTTCTAACACATACTAGAAAGCTTCAAGGCATGTTAGGCATTCTAATATGTGCTAGGTGATAGGGTCTGGCACCAACAGAGGATAGGGAGTGCCAGGGCAAGTTAGGAATTCTAATATGTGCTAGGTGATAGGGTCTGGCACCAACTCATGATAGGGAGTTCTATCTAAACATAAGGGAGAATTATTTTCAATTTCATGGAAATGAATGAATAAGAGTGTGTTATAGGGAGTGTTAGCAAGTTCTAGGTGTGCTAAGGAGGGAGTGACAAGGTATGATAGGCAATTCCAAGGCATGATAGAGTGCTAGGAAAGCATGCCAAGATGTGCTAATGTCTGCCAAGGTGTGTTAGGGAATGCTAGAGAAACACAAGGGATCACTATGTCATAATGCATGGAAATGAATGAATAAGAGTCTATGACAAGGAGTGTCAAGGAGTTCGAAGTGTGCTAAGGAGGAGTGACAAGGCATGCTTGGTAGTGTTAAGGAATTCTAAAAAATATTTGATTTTAAATCGACGATATCTCCCTCATTTGAGCTCTGAATTGATTTTCCATTTGAGTAGCTTGAATCCAAATATGCTATTTTTTTTTTGAAAAAATTACACTAAAATCTTTAGATATTCTCCACAAACTCGTCGTGAAAAAAATTCCTGCTCTAATACCATGTATAAAATCTAACCAACAATATTCAATTTGATCTTGGAATGTACTAAAACAAGTTATTGAATCCTTCCTACAGTTTTTAGAAACAAAACATCATTTCACAATCACATATAATAAAGAGACATAAATTATCAATCGTAGAACAGAAGATGTATCTGGGGAAATACATTGCCCAAAAATACTCTATATTTATTGCGTATTAATTCAAGGAATCATGAAACAATAAAATCCTTAATCTCTCATGATATTCTCTAGCACTCTGCCAATTATTTCCTGTTGATCTAGGCAAACTCGGTCTAGTACTTAGCCAATTCTCATCCTTCGTTTAGCCTACCTTACTCATGCAATTCCTATGGAATTATAATCCTATTAATTATTAAAATTAGTCTTCCTTGATTGTGCAATCTATCATGGCATCCCAATGAATTTATTATTGCACATCAGAAATTTTGTATAAATAAAACTCATAGTTATGTTCCCTTTAAAATCTGTCTCAACTGGGTATTCCTCGGAACTAACATGCATGCAATTATTAATAGTGAATTATCATTTATCTAATTGATCACTCATTGTGAAATTAATCTTATTTAATTCACTGGTCCACCTCTGACTAGCTCATCACTTAGTTAGAACTATTTAAACTAATTTGAACTCATTTAATTGAGTTAACTAATTCACACCTACACACCAGTAATGCATCAACTGTGAATCGACTCCAAAAATACTATATTAACACCTCTACATGCCTCATCTTAGACCCTAAACTTGAATTTATTGTGCTAACACATTCATCATGACTTAGTTAACTGAAACAAGTTGTTATGAGATGAAATTACAATATATTGTCCAATTTATTAAGGGAAAAATAAATTATACGCCCCACATTCCTCATTCCTGGTGCATCAAAATTCCTTACGAGTGTGGGTGCATTTTTTTTTGTCCTTTATGGTTTCCAATTTCAATGTTTCTTGTTGCAAATTTCAATATTTTAGAATTTGATGTGGCCTTCAAACAAAAACACCATTGAAACCGCATTCCCAAATTCTGATGAAAAACCTCTATTAAGCTCGATCTGCCATAAGAGAACCAACAATATTCCATCCTAGTTCCTAGCTTGAACCAACCATTAAGGTATGAAAAATTCTTGTGAACCCTCATATGATGATCATGCTCTTGTAGGATGATCATGGCCTCCCTTTAGCAACCCTTACTTGGCCCTCTTACTTGACCTACTTTAGGACTATGTCTCTCTTCGTCCCCTTGATCAAAAGAAATTTTTCTCACTTGATTTTTTTTCCTTCATCCTAAGGCCTCCTTAAATAATTTTTCATAGACCTCTTAGGAACCCTCTAGAACTACGGTTTTATCCTCTTAGATCTTAGGAAATATTAATTTTCCTTTTTAATTTTCTTTTAGATTTTAAACCCCATCTTGGGTCAAAAATCCCTTTGCTTGCTTTATTTGCCCACAAATACTTTTGTGGCCAAGCTTACACAAACCCATCTCACTAGGCTTGTGGAGTACCTCCCAAGTTACATAATTCAACAACATATTATAGTTGTAGTAACCGTAACTTGGTCAAGCTCTTGTAGTGAATCGAGGGCTTGGTTTGGTTCCCAAGTTGCAAATTAAGTAAGGTAGTTGTGAGGGCATGATAGCTAGGGAGGGTTAGGGCATGCACATTAGGAATGAAAAGGCATGCTAACACAAGTCAGACAATGTCACTGCATGCTAAAGAGTGTTAGGGAGTTTTGGGGAATATCAGGGTATAACTAGGTCAAAATACATGGAAAGGAACAAATAAAAATGTGTGTCAGGGAGTGTCAGTGAATTCAAGTGTGCTAAGGACAAAGTGTGTTAGGAGAAGTTCAGAATAGGATTTACAGGAGGAAAGCCTATACTTTTTATATGGGGCTCAACATAGCATTTTTAGACAAAGGGATATCACTTTGTGCTTGGCACAAATTTTTTTTCCTTTAGATTGTTCTTTTATATGAGATGTGGCACACTTTGGCTAGATGACCATGTTTTAAACTACTATAGATAATTGTATATTATACATTATTGTGTATAAGTTTTGGGGAACTTGACTTGTGTCAGATTATATATTGTGTTCCTTGTGAATCTTGTGGTTCTTTCCAAATCTGAGTTAATGTTCTACTATTTATATGAACTAAACATACATGTGAAATATTTTGTACGTAGGTTATGTTACTCAGTTGTTTTATGGCCATGGATAGATCATGTCATCCTTGTCTTGGTAACTAGTAAAGTGGGACAAGTTGAGCTTGGAAATGAGTGGCATAACATGATTTATAGGTATTTCTTAGGTGAACAAGCACAATATACTTGTAGTAGATGTAATTGGTCAATTTCTTGTGTTTTAAGCAAGCCAATATTGTCACATGAACTACAATAGCCAAGGAATTGATTGGGTTCCCAAGTCGTGAAAAAATATAAAGGCTAGATATGAGGACATGGATGCCAAGGCATGCTAGGGAATGCGAAGATGTGTCAAATAGTGAGAATTCATGTCAAACATGATAAGTTGTGCCAAGTGATAAGTCATCCTAAGATGTGCAAGGGTGTGTCAATGCGTGCCAGGGACTCTGAAGAAAACAAAATAGAGAAACGAGTTAAACTACAAGGAAATGAACACATAAGAGGGTTAATAAGTCATCAATTTACCTTTCCCAAGAGGGGAATGCTAGGAATACCAAAAGTAGGTGCCAATAGGTGCCAAGTTGAAAGTCTTAATGCATTCTAAGTTCCAGGTATTCCTTTGTTGTTTCTCATCTACTTTCCAATAGCTGATCTTAAATAAATTTAATCTTAAACGATGCCAAATTATACCAATGCATGCCAACATATTCCATACATGCTAAAAATTTCCAAGTGCCAACATGTGCCAAGTGCCAATAGGTGTCACAGAGAGTTATCAATGTTATAAAGTGGAAGGGAATTTTGAAGACTGCTAAGGTGTGGTAGCGAGTGATAATGCATGTTGAGGAGTGTTAAGGAGTAATAGGACAAAACATTAAGGGTGCACTAGGTCAAAATTCATGGAATTTAATGAATATGATGAACATGTGCCATGGACTAGTGTTAATGAGTGCAATTGTCATGCCAAGGAGGGAGTGACAATGTATGATGATGATTGGTAAGGCATGCTAGGGAATATCAAGTCATGTTAAGAAGTCTCAAAGTCTGCTTGGGGGTTCCAGGGTGTGCTAATTATATGTGCCAAATAGTGTCAAGATATTCCAATAAATGGCAGGTGCTAAGGATGTGCATGGTGCCAATGTATGTCAATATGTGTTAAGAAGTTTGAAGGGAACAAAAGGAAGAACCAATAAGAGGGTTAATAAGTAAAGAATTTATCTTTTTCAAAAGGGGAATTCTAACCACATTAATAATAGGTCCCAATACATTCCAAGTGGCATTATGTGCCAAGTGCTAATGTATGCCAATACATTCAACCAAGGTGTTCCAGGGCATGCTAGGGACTACATGCATGCCAATACATGCTAGGAGAGTTCTATGTTGTGCTAGTGCATGTCACCATATGATTTGGCATTAGTGTCATGATAATATATTCTAGGTACAAATATGTTCCAAGACATTCGAGGTGCTAAGAAATGTTAGTGTGTGCCAAATCATTAATTTAAGATGTTCCCAAATTGTTCAAGAATGTTAGTTCTTTCTCATTAATATAATTGACAGAGCTTGATTATGTATTAAATAATATATTTCCTACATACACTAGTTGGAATTTATCTAAAGGAAATTTTATAGATAATAAGCTTAATATATATGAATCATGTGTTGACTCATAGGAAAAATATTTTCGACTAGTCATTACTTGAGGGAAATGACACACACTAATTACTTCTTAAAAAAACGACTGACTCTAACCACTATGGCCATGGAAATATTGTAAAAAATAATCCATAATAATGGTATTAAATCATTATCTATTGACAAAAAATATATTGACAAGCACATAACGTCATAAAAAACACATTAGAATGATCAATCGTGACGAAATTTTTTTTACTGTCACCAAAAGTAACAAAAATATCATCGATGAGGATCATTAAAAGTTCATCACTAGAAGTGTCACCAAAGAGAGAATTAGTGATGGGCCTTTAAAAAACCACACCAAAAGTGTGATTTAAAATGGCTTTGGTGACAGACCTTAAAGGACCATCACTATATACAGTTACAATGAGGTTTCTTTAAGGACCGTCATGATATGTGACATTGGTGATAGACCTTAAAGGTCCATCACAAGCATGACCCTCACCAATGTCCTTTTTCCTATAGTACATCTACTGTCAAGTTGAAAATATTGAAACCATATGACGATGATACAACCAAAGTAGAATGAAGAGATAAAGAAAAATTTCACATACTTATCTCAAGGTAGATGGCAGAAAATAATCTCGAGTGATATTCAGAAATAGATTGAGCTTCCAACTAAGACTCGATATTTTCCTTCACCTTCCTATTTATTTCTTCTATTTGATTATATAATTTCTTTATGACATGATTTTTTTTTTTTGAGAATTTTCCTCTGGAACAACATAGGAAGGTGTAAAAGTAACATCTCCCAATTTTAATTGAATACCAATTAAGGATGAGGAACTACCACCCATAGATCCAAGTTTTTTTTCCTTCTTCAGTAGATTTTCCCTTTTTGAACCTTTACCTAGTACGTCTTCTAAATCAATAATATATTCACTGTCTCTTTTGAAAATTTTCCTAATTGGATGTGGAGTCTCAACCTTGATTCCTCTGGATACATTTTTTTACCTCCGTTTTCCAACTCTTCAACTCCGGGAGGTATAGAACCTCATGTAGGATATGATCAGGAAGACCAGGCAGTTTAAGCCTGACTGTGCCAAGCCCTGATGGCTTGAGTTTGGATTTATCTGCGAAATATACTGCTCCATCAACTTTGTCAGTGAATTCTTCAAAAAATCTTTTCTAAATGTCATGTGACATGTTGCTCCTGAATCTAGCAACCAATCATCTCTCCATGAAGTAAATGAAACATCAAATAGGTTTTTAGTTACTCCATTGTTACAATGTGCTAGAACAGAATGAGCTGATTCAACTGGTTTACCTTTGTCTTTGTCATTAGTTTTACCTCTGTCTTGATTTGTTTGCTGCTGAGCTTTAGATTGTCTGCCCCCCTTTTCTCTGAAGTTTCTTCTTCGTCTTCTGTCTTCTCTTCCTTTGGATGGACCTGAATCATGTCTCTTTTATCTCTATGCCAAGTAGGCAGCCTCTTTAGAAGATGAAGGGACTGTCATCTTATTTTGAAGGAGGAGAGAAAAAAAACTTTGCTGGAAAATTTCTCTTGAAGGAGAGAAAATAAAAAAAATCTTTGCTGGAAAATGTACTCAGTTTAAAAGGACAGAAACTCATTTTGCTAAAACACTGAATTTAAAAAACACAAGCTCTTTGCTAAGAGACTGAATTTAAATGGACAAAAAATACTCTTTGCTATAAACTGAATTCTGCACAAAAAAAATATATGTATATATATATATATATATATATATATTTTTTATTTTTTTATTTTTTTATTTTTTTTTGTTTGGGAAAAAAATTGTATGGGGGTCGATATGGAATGGTTAGGAAGGGTACGGAATTATGAATGTGAATGGGGCATATGGGCAGTATGGGTGTTAGGTATTAAAAGGCTAAATGGTATAACACAACGCATACCATGTAATGACATACCATGAATGAGAGCGGTATTGTGTATTGACAGACATATAACATATATGAGTGGTGATTGACAGCGTAGTAAATAAGTAATGTGTATATGAGCGTATAATAATGGGAGAAGGTGGTATATGAGTGGTAATTGACAGCATTATTGTAATATGAAATGGACAACGTTATACAATGTATTAACATATGACAAAGCGGTATATATGAACAGTGTATTGAATAAATGGTATGACAGCGTTTTATATATATGGACAGAAAATGGTATAAAATGGAGTCTACTATATGGACAGAGGAATGGGCGGTATTATAATACCACTAAGAGCGGACAGAAGTTTATATGGAGGAAACGCTGTATACTGGACAGTGTATATGGACGTTGTATGAATGGAGGAACATGCCGTTGCATAACAAGAAACGTTGTTGCGTAGAGCGGTGTAGAGAATGTGAGGGTGGGGCTGGAGTGATAAGGTGTGACGAGGGCAGAACTTATGCAGCGTGGAGAAGCATTGTATTATAAGCAGTGGTAGAGTTATGGCGGTGTTGCAGTATATGACAGGCAGCGCTGAATATAAAATGGAGTCGATATACAACTGCGGATAAAATGTTGGAGCAGAGGTATATGAATGCTGGAATATGTGCAGCGATGTATACAAAGGAGGGAGAGCGCGTATACACCAGGGTGTTGTGAGCAGGGAGTGGGGAAGATAAGGCGCAGTGTATCAGAGAGCAGGGGCATAAAACATGAGGGTGGAGTGTTGTAATGGTAGATGCGTAGGAGAGGAGTGTATGCAGTTCGAGGGGAGTAGAACAGTGAGGGAGAGGGCGGTGAGTCGATGGGGAAATGTAAATCGATGTATGGAGAATGGAAGGCGTTGGGTAGGTGAGTCGATGGAGAAAGGAGGAGGCCCAAAAGGCCATTACAAAAAAGAATTTTGAAATGGAATCTTGTAGAATGACAGAGTCTGCAATTTGCAGATTGACAGAGGAGCCTGCAGTCTTTAGGAGCTGCAGGAGCTGGAGCTGCAAATGTCAGGACTATATAGGAAAAAAAATGCAGAATAATAGTCTAGCAATTAAGAGCAGGAGAAAACTATTAATAAAATTGACTGAGCAAAGGAGAGGGACTTACACCACAGGGCAGAAATGCCAATAGTGGAGCTGGCTCTGATACCATGTCAAACCAGGAGGTAACTCCTCAAAATTAGAATGTGTATTAGCTGAAGGATGCACATGGATTTATACATGAAGGTGAGGCTATTGGGATTCATCTCCCAATGACTCTTGGCCTTCCTTATTTCCTAATATTAATTAATATACAATATTAAATATGCACACCCATCCATAGGATTAGGTGTCAACAATGTACATAAGGAGCATAGGAACTTTCATCTCTTCCATTAAAAATGATATGGTGAGGATCACATGACCATTTTTCACCCAATTGTAGCTTCATGCGTTCAATAAATTTTTTCACTTCTTCCATGGTATGCCTATTGATGACAATAAAAGGTTCAACTATCCTTGGAAATTTGAATAAACGGCCCTTCTTTGTTGGGCCAAAATGAACTCGATCCACATTTAAAATTTTCTTGAATAAGTCTAAAGTAAAAAACCTCATAGGCACAAATGTAGGAAGTATGTAAGGATTAGCCTATGCTCCATATAGTCTAATATCAGCATGATCTTCAAAATGGAACCAATCACCTAGTTTAACATCTTTGCTAAGTTTAAGGAGAGAATGAGATTTTGTCAGCATAGAATATGAGGGAGAAGTATTTATAAAGGAATAATAAATTGACAAGAAACAAGTAGTGAAATATTTAAACCCCTCATAATTAGCATGACTTCTTATGGTATCTGTCCAAATCACCATTGATTTCTTTCTTTTGTGTGTGTCCATTATATTTAGCCCATGGTGCAAAAATTTATCCACATGAGTATACAAGAAGAGGTAGGTTACCAATGAGGGAACTCTAAAATATTCAGTGAGAACAAGGCCTGTTAGTTGTGAATTAACCATTTTTTCCTAGAAATCATGTATATCAAAGACTATATCAGGTTGTAACATTAAATTAAACATTCCCAGAATAGTTCGGTCAATTAAATGTGAATCCTCCCTTCTCAAAACCTTAGAAATAATTTGCATAATTGGTCTTACATCTTCAATAAATGTTTCAAGAGAAAATTTATTGGGTTACAAAGGAAAATTTTCTCCTGTGGGCATTGAAAATAAATTCATATGCACATAGTTTTTCCTAGATATATTTTGAAAGGATGAAAAAAATATTTCCTGTGAGAATGAAGTGTAATAAATTGAAGAAGGAAAACATAAGGCTTGTTGAATTAAGAGAGAAGACACTTGGAAATTATTTGTACCCAATTTTTTTATCACAAAACACTTTTGTGGATAAAGAGAAGAGAATATGACATAGATGAATTACGGGAAAAGATGGGTATGGGAAATTATGGCCATAACACTCGACTAAAATTCATAATGACCCTACAAACTAATTTTATGATAGAAATAACCTTTGTACATGTAATTATTTTGAAGAAAAATTCGAAACCGTAACTACCTTAACCAAATTGAGTCAAAGAAAAAACTAAGTGTTATCTTGGATAAAATTGGCTCCAATGGGGATGTTGTGCCCCTGTGGTGTAGAAAATAACCAACAGATCAACTACCTTCTAGAAAAATAAAAACTGAAGCTTTGATCATGTCATCTCCAAGTCCTTGTGGCCTTCGCCTCAGACTCAAAGTTGTTGAAAAAATCATCCACACCTACAAATGGGAAATGAAAAATGGAATATATACAATGGTGTTTCTTCTAGCTGACTGAATCAGGAGGAATAATTATTGAGAATCTTGGCATTGATAGGTCCTCCTTTACATCACTGACCATCGATATCTTGCACTATAAACGTGCTATTTCAATGATAGGCTGAGATCTTATATGGACCTTTTCATATGTTTACAAACTTTCCATGTTTCCCTTTTTATTCTATCTTAGACTCTCACTTTAAAACTACATCCAAAATATAAAAAATAATCTTTTTTTTTGTTTTCTTCAAATGTCCTTTTAATTCTGTTTTTATATTTTTGATAATTGGTGTACACTTCTTCTCGCTTTTCCTTCAAATCAATCAAATTATTTATCCTCCTTTGAATTGCATTTTTCTCTTCCTCCAATCCTTGCAACAATTTCATCACTCAAACTCCAAGAGAGCTAGGAAAAATAGCTCCAGTCCCATAAAATAGCTCAAAAGGAGAAGTCCCTATGGATATTTTCGTGAAAATTCTGTCAGCCCATAAAAGAAAATTTAAGTTTCAAGTGTCATGACCTTTTATTTTCTTGCAAAATTATCTTGAAAATTCTAACTAGGCTCTCATTTGATGACTTAGCCAAGCCATTACATTGAGGGTAATAGGTTGTAGAGTGACCAGGGGTGATATTATACTGGTTATAAAAACTTATCAACTTATTTGACTTGAAAGCCCGAGCATTGTCAGTGATGATCTTCATTGGAAAAAAAAATTTTAATAGTATGTTATTTTCTAGAAAATGTATGATTATTAAATCTATGGCTTGTCTTGAAGGAGCTGCTACAATCCACTTTGTAAAATAATCACTGGTTTTAAAGATCTGCCGATGTTGGCCTAAAGATGCAGGATGTATCTCACCAATAAAATCCAACCCCCATTATTGGAAAGGAGCTTCTACAAATAAGGATTTCAAAGGTAATAGGAGAGAATTCCTGTTTCCATCAAATATTTGAGATTCATTACAAGCAACAACCTTGTTATACACATCTTTGAACATTGAAGGCCAGTAAAATCCTTCTCTAAGTATCTTATTTACTGTTTCTTTCCAATAATGATGACCTCCATAATCACCTTTATGAAACTCTTCAATCTCTTTCTCAGCTTCTTCATCTAGTAGAAATTTAAGAAGTATTCCACATGTTTCTTTCCAATACAAATTTTTGTTCAAGATGTTGCACCTCACAGATTTCAACTTAACAAATCTGGATTTTGACTTTGATTATTTAGGAGGATATCTATAATGGTGTAAACCAAAATGAAATCATTATAACAGTATGAAATAGTGAACTTCTCTTCAACTGGGATCAACTCTTCATCTTCAATCACATCTCAAATATCTGCTATAAAATTCATGTCTAGAAATTCAAAATTTTGTTGAGTCGTGAGCTTTTCTAGTTCTTATCCTTTCACCAATTTTTTATGTCTGGTCTCCAAATCACATTCCAGCAAAGTGGAAATCCACTTACTTCTCTTACCATCTCGATCATCTTGGGTTAATATATATTTTACTATAGCATTAGGTAAAAAAGCAACAATGTGTGAATAGACGACATAAACTCTGAAATCTTTAAGTGCCTTCACCAAAGCATAATCTTGATTCTCCATAATGTTGTACTTCAATTCAGAATTTCCAAGGGTCCTACTAAAAAAGAATAGGTTGTTCATTACCTTGTTGTTTTCTCTGCAACAATACTCCTTCAATTGTATGTTCTAAAGAAAAAATAAAAACCATAAATTATTTTGAAAAAATAGGGTTTATGAATACTCGAGTGTAATATTCAAAAATTTGCATGTAGCAAATTGGAATATTAAATTTTGCTGATTTCACTTAGGAGATGAATAAATGGGTAAGGATGCCCATGCATAATAAAAATCTGAATAAAATCCTTGATAATGTGAAAAGGGATCAACATAGAAGCTGGATTTCACACCTTCATGTGTGAACAGGGACTTTTTCATGTGGACAAGGTCAAGTTGGACCAAGACAATAGCGCTGGGATAGGAAGTGGAGATCATATTGTGAGATAGTTCAAAGATAGTGGGAGGAGGATTCCTTGGTTGAGTAAACCCTAATGAGTGCGGCCCAAAGAAAGAAGGCTCACACATGTATAAAAGGAGGGCAGGGAAGCCATATCAAGACATCTTTGTGAATCATAATTTGATGTGTCTGTTTATACTATTATGCATTCTCTTGCTGTTTACCAGATTTGTTGTGATGTTTGTGTTGGAAATACTGAGAGGGGGGGTGAATCAGTATTCCTTTCAATTATAGCATTAGTTAATCTTCAATTATTATCAGTGTTTGTGCAATGATAGTAGTAAACAAGAGGAAAACAAATGCACACAATTTTTAAGGTGGAAACCCACTCCGGGTCAAAAACCACCTAATCCTTTTCTAATAATTCTTTAATATTCAAATCCAATTGAAAATAAAGCTCCAACTTCCTAGAATATAGAAAAGCATTCTTCTCCAACTCCCACTGGATGGACACTCCAATGCCCGAGATTCTTCAATAGTAAACTGAATGGATGCCCCAACACCCAATGAGCTACAACTCACCCTAGCACCACCCTACCACCCTATAGAAGAATAAAAGAAGAATGGACTCCCGTACCAGGGAAAATGGTCCACTTTACAATTATATAGAATGATGTAGAAGAAGAAGATATACTAGACCATAAATCCAACTTTGACACAACCACCTAATGATGATCCTAGACCTCCCAACACTGTCTCTTCAACCCTTCATAGATAGATACTAGTACACTTTGTACAATAATGTATTTACAATGACTAAGTACAATGATACCTTTACAATGATTGTATGCAGTGATGCCCACTTGAAGACTTCATATGATGAACTTATTGTTGTTTTTATGCACCTTGGTTGCTGCTCTTTTCATGCTACCATTTGCTGCACCTTGCTTTTCTTTTCTTCTGTAGAAAGTCTGGTCCCTTGCAACCCTTGACAACACATGATATAGCTTTTTCTTGGCTTCTAGGAGCTCAGTATTGAATCTAGTGTATCTCTGTCATTTCAGACCCTCAATATCTGATTTTCAGTCTTGTAGTAGTCCTCTAAGTCATATTTCCAATGCCACAGGTCTGACCCAATTTGGATTCTTGAAGAGAGAGTTATACCCAATCTCTCACAATGCCCTAATTATGGACTTTTTCAGTAGAACGCACTTGTACGACATGCCACATCTTACTGTTTCTTCATTTGTTTCTGAAATTGATATAGCGAAAACCAAATACTATTAAATATCTATCAATTTTTATGGAATTCCAATATGATACTTAGAGAGAGAGTTATGAAGAATTTACCAAGGTCACTTCTTTGATATGAATTTCAGGAGCCTGCAAAAACCTTGACTTACATAGATCATATCTCCAAAAAATGTTCCCATCTTGATCTGAAATTTTTGCTGTAGATTCCTCAGGATTTTGGCTTCACCTCATAAAAATTTCAGGTTCTTAACCTTCGTAGAAAAAACGTTAGAGAGAAAATTCCAAGATGACCTTTTTCCTATGGCCGAATCCTTTGCATGAGGAGGAAATGAAGATCACAATTTATATGAATGCTTAAGTTGAGAGGGGCTTCAACAAGAGAACGTGGCAAGGATTTTAGGAGCATAAAAGATATTAATTATGACTTTTCAATGACCCATGCCCCAACCCCATGGGGTTTTAGCCCACTAACTGGGGGAACAAACTTCAAACATGAATATCTCTCAAATCGTGAAGAATTAAATGGCGTGCCATATATCAACGGAAACATATCGAAAATTAGAAACCATAAAAAGGATTATTGAACCAGAATATATTAATTTGGTAGGTCAAAATTCCCATGCAATATTGGGTTAGCCCCTGGTGCTACTTGGGCTGACATCAATGAAAACTGCTGATCAAAAATATCCCCCTTTGGCATTGATGGCAACACAAGTACTCCCCCTACGATCATGACACCTCTTCCTAAAACATTCTCTCCCCCTTTGACATCAATGGAAAAGGGTAACTCCCCCTAAAACAAAACCATCCTACGGACCTGTACACACTTCTAGTCCCATTTTATATTCTTGAAAAAGGAAAATCTAATGAGAACTTGGGAAAATCCCAAGCTTTTGATGAAGATATTCAAATGCTTCATGAGGTAAAGGTTTAGTGAAGATATCAGCAATTTTTTCTTTTGTACAAACATACTCAAGTTTGATATTATTTTCAGCGAATTTTTCTCTAACAAAATGATAGTTGATTGGAATGTGTTTTGTTTTTGAATGCATGACAGGATTATTGGAGATGTTTATGGCACTAGTGTTGTCATAGAATATGGGAATAGGCTCACTGAATTGTACTTGAAGATCTTGCAAATTTTGTTTCATCCAAAGCACTTGAGTACAACATGATGCTACTGCAATGTATTCTGCTTCCACTGTAGATAACGAGATTGAAGTTTGCTTTTTGCTCAACCATGATACGAGACAACCACCTAGATAGAATGTTGCTCCACTAGTACTCTTATGATAATCAACGCTTCCTACCCAATTTTCATTTGTAAAGGCTTGAATAATGAGATTGTTACCCTTGGGATAACACAAGCCATATTCTTCTGTGATCTTTAGATATCGAAGAATTATTTTGACAACAATAATATGTGATTCTTTTGGTGTTGCTTGGAATCTTGCTAATTGTCCAACTGCTTTCATAACATCTGGTCGAGAGGCTATTACATATAGAAGACTACCAATCATAGATCTATACAACTTCCGATCCACATCCTTAGATGAGTCTTCTATGCTCAATTTGTAACCTATTACCATTAGAGGAAGGACGGGTTTGCAATATTCCATTTTGAATTTCTTGAGCATTTCCTTGATGTACTTGGCTTGAAATATAAATATTCCTTTCTCTTGCTGAGATATTTGAATCCCTAAGAAGTATGTCAGCTCACCAAGTAAAGAAATCTCAAACTGACTTTTCATCTTTGTAGAAAAGTTCTTACTTAGTCGATCATCATTGCTACCAAATATTATATCATCCACATATACCTCAACAATTGTTAAATTATCTTTATCTATTTGTACATAAATATTGCTATCAACAGTACCTTTCTTGAACCCTTGTTGATGTAGATATCCATCAAGACGAGCATACCATGCTCTAGGAGCCTTCTTGAGACCATATAGAGCCTTCCTTAACATGTAGACATATTCTTATTTTTGTGATATTAGAAAACCTTCAGGTTGTTCGATGTAAACTTCTTCTTCTAATTCTCCATTCAGAAATGCAGACTTAACATCCATTTGGTAGAATTTGATTTTTCTTGAACATGCATAGGTGAAAAACATTTGAATGGCTTCCATTCTGGAAACTGGTGCAAAGGTTTCGTCGAAATCAATTCCTTCCACTTGTGCATAGCCTTTGCAAACCAATCTTTCTTTGTTTTTGGTAACCTGCCCATCTTCATTCAATTTGTTCCTAAACACCCATTTAGTCCCAATGACATTTTTATCTTTTGGTCATGGAACTAATTCCCAGGTGTTATTCTTCTCAATTTGATCCAATTCTTCATTCATAGCTGCTACCCAATGTCAATTTTGGCTAGCTTCCTCAAAAATACTAGGCTCAAAGGTTGCTAGAAAAGCAACGTGAGCTTGTTATGATGAACGAAGTTGTCAACCTTCATTTATGTCACCAATGATTTGATTTTATGGATGGTTCTTTTGAATCTACTCTTTTTTTCTCCTTGGAGGAGCTTCTTGTTGTTGTTCTGGTATATCTTGATGATCATTGTTTACTTCTTCCTCGTTGATAGTTGCTTCTTGTTCTACAATTTTATTTGCGTCTTTTTCAGCCTCTGTCTCAAGTTTCAAAGATTCTAGATCCTCATCATTACTAGCTAGAACACTATCTTCGTCAAATGTAACATTTATGCTCTCCACTATCTGTTTTCGTCTTAGATTATAGCATTTATAGGCCTTTCTTTTTCGTGAGTAACCAAAAAAGATACCTTCATCAACACATGATTCAAACTTACCCAAATTTTGATCCTCTCTTTTGATATAACATTTTCTTCCAAAGATTCTGAAATATTTTACATTACCTGGTTTTCCTTTCCATAATTCATATGGAGTCTTGTTTCAATTATTTTTGAGAAGACTTCGGTTGAAAATGAAGATTGTTGTATCAATTGCTCGAACCCAGAATTTTTCATCCAATTTTGAGTCCTTCAACATTTTTCTACCCATTTCCTGTACAGTTCTATTCTTTCTTTCAGCAACTCCATTTTGCTGAGGTGTTCGTGCTGTTGAAAATTGCCTTTTTATTCCATTTTCATCACAATATTGCTGAAATAATTTGGAAGTGAATTCTCCACCATTATCTGATCTTAAACACTTTATTTTCAAATCAGTTTCATTTTCAACCAACTCCTTGTAGATATTAAAGCACTCAAATGCTTCAGATTTTTTCTTTAGGAAACTGACGGTTGTCATCCTGGTATAGTCATCTATCATCAACATGAAATATAATTCTCTGTCTAAGCCTTTTGTTCTCATAGGACCACATAGATCAGTATGTATCAATTCCAATGGATGTGATGAAAAGTGTTCTTTTGTTTTAAATTGGACTTTTGTCTGCTTGCCATGCCGACATGCCTCACATAGTGTGTTGGAAGGTTTTGAGATTTTCTGCATTTCTCGTACTGCTTCCTTTTTGCTTATCTTGACAAGATTGTCAAAGTTTATGTGACCCATTCATTTGTGCCATAACCAAATTTCATCTTCTTTAGCTAGTAGACATGCTTTAGTTGCTTCATCCAGAACATATATGTCGTTTGGAGCTCGACTTGTTGTAGCCACAATTTTACCATACCTGCCTTTCCTGATTTCATATTTTGTGGAGTTGAATGGCATTGTGTGTCCTTGATTACACATTTGTCCAACACTGAGCAAATTGTGATTCATGTTTTCGACCAATAGAACATTCTTGGCTATAACATCTTTGCTTCTGAGAGTGACGGTACCTGATCCCATAACATTTGAAGATCCATCATTTCCAAAGGATATGGTTCCATCCTTCTTCTCTTTCAGATATACAAATTTCCTTCTATCTCCAGTCATATGCGTTGAGCAACTGCTGTCAACATACCACACATCTTTCTTTTTTTGAGACTTGAGAGCAAGAGAACAATTATCAGTCTTCTTCTTCTTCCGTGTTCATTCATTTTGTGGCTTCGAAGATTCTTTTGGAGGATTTTCAAGTCTGAAGTCTCTGGTTATGTGTCCAAAGTTCTGACATTTGTAACATTCCATATTATTTCTTAAATTTTAAAATCTATTGATGTTTCGTTGAGCCCTGGGAGGTTCATATTTGAAGAATCTCTTGGAATTGTATTGGTTCATAGGGTACGTGCGACATTCTATAGCTTTATGACCAAATTTTCCACATGAATAACAATAGACATGAAAAATATGTTGGTACCTGGATATAAATATTCATCGAGGAATCATCTTCCAAGGATGTGCTTGCGAATCTTGTCCAATGAAGTCTTCATGTACGTCAAATCTCATAGGTTCATTGTATTTTGTTGTAGAAGGTCCTGCTTCTTCTACTTTGTAACCGAGGCCAGTTCTATCATTATAAGATCATTGATTGTTGATGAGTTCTTCCAATGCCCTTGAGCAGTTGGCATAGTTTTGGACAGTTTTTCCATTCTTCACTTCCTTACGCAGTGAGACTACTTCGGCTTCTAATGCTTCCCTTTCTTGAATGCTTTCTTCCAACTTCTTTTGAAGTGACTCTTCAATACATTTGTGTTCTTCAAACTCAATTTTGAGACCTTGAACTTGTTCTTCAAGAGTGTTGGAACGGATCTTCTCAGCATTGAGCTCTTTTATAAGCTTGATTGCCTCCTCATAAAATTCTTCTATGGTCAACCCTTTTTGTTCATTTTTTGATACTTCTTGTTTATTGTGCTTGGCCATAAATAATACTTTGTCATTGGAATCTTATTTTCTATCACTTTCTTCATCGGATGAGGAGCTATCTTCTTTAGAGAGAAAGTTCCTTTTGGATCCTTTATTTTTGCCCTGCTTGTTGAATTTCTTAAAGCCTTTCTTTCCTTTTGAGTTACCATCACTTTTGTTTGGACATTTTTCTATGAAATGTCCAACCTCACCACAACCGAAACATATCAATGGAGGTTTAACTTTGAATTTTACCTTACCAAGTTTTAGTTTTCTCATAAAGTAAGCATATTCTTCATCTGAAAGACCTTCTCCATCATCTCCCTTTTCTTCACACTTGCAGGTGCATGTCATTTCAATTGAAGTTTGTTTTTCCTTATTGGTTTGATTAGATGCAACGAACGCAGTTTCTAGATTTGAAGTACCCTTTTCTTCATCAAGTCTCATTTCATATGCTATGAGAACTCCATGTAATTCTTCCTTGCTGAGTTTGTCCATATTTGCACTATATTCTAAGACCGATACCGATAATAGTATTCTCGTCAACTGGCTCTCCCAATCCTTCCAGATTATTGGTTATTTCATCAACTTATTGGAAGTATGCAACAATGTTGCAATCTTCTTTCATTCTGAGTTGCTCAAATTTTTCTCTATAGATTTGGAGCTTTGCTTCTTTGACATTTGAGTCACCTGCATATATATTCTCAAGCTTTTCCCATACATTTTTTGTGGTTTTACAACCCAAAACCTTGTGATAATAAGATTCAATAAGTCCACTGATAATAATATTCTTTGCTTTTGCCTCATTTACCAAATTCTTCTTACCTTGTTCATTCGCGGCTGATGTAAATCCATTTTGAACAGTGTCCCATACTTCGTAACCTTGCGCCAAGAGATAGACCTCCATTCTTCCTTTCCAGAGTGCATAATTATTTTCATTGAATAGAGGTACACCATTCTTGGTATTCTCCATGACCTCCTTCCAGCCGTTAAACTGCTATTGAAGGAACCAAGCTCTGATACCAATTGTTGGAAATACTGAGAGGGGGGGGGGGGTGAATCAGTATTCCTTTCAATTAGAGCATTATTTAATATTCAATTATTATCAGTGTTTGTACAATGATAGTAGTAAACAAGAGGAACACAAATTCACACAGTTTTTAAGCTGGAAACCCACTCCGGGACAAAAACCACCTAATTATTTTCTAATAATTATTTAATATTCAACTCCAATTGAAAATAAAGCTCCAACCTCCTAGAATCTAGAAAAGAATTCTTCTCCAGCTCCCACCGGATGGACGCTCCAACGTCTGAGATTCTTCAGTAGTCAACTAAATGGATGCCCCAAAACCCAATGAGCTACAACTCACCCTAGCACCACCCTACCACCCTATAGAAGAACACAAGAAGAATGGACTCTCGTACGAGGGAAAATGGTCCACTTTACAATGATATAGAATGATGTAGGAGAAGAAAATATACTAGACCATAACCCCAAATTTGACACAACCACCTAATGATGATCCTAGACCTCCCAACACTGCCTCTTCAACCCTTCATAGATATATACTAGTACAATTTGTACAATAATGTATTTACAATGACTAAGTACAATGACACCTTTACAATGATTGTATGCAGTGCTCCCCACTTGAAGACTTCATACGATGAACTTCTTGCTGCTGTTATGCACCGTGGTTGCTGCTCTTGTCATGCTACCCTCTACTGCACCTTTCTTTTCTTTTCTGCCATAGAAATTCTGGTCCTTTGCAACCCTTGACAACACATGATCTAGCTTTTTCTTTCCTTCTAGGAGCTCGATATTGAATTTGGTGTATCTCTGTCATTTCAGAACCTCAATATCCTACTTTCATTCCTGTATTATTCCTCTGATTCATCTTTCCAATGCCACAGGTCTGACCCAATTTGGATTCTTGAAGAGAGAGTTATACCCAATATCTCACAATGCCCTAATTATGGACTGTTTCAGTAGAGCGCACTTGTATGGCGTGCCACGTGTCACTGTTTCTTCATTTGTTTCTAAAATTGATAGAGAGAAAATTACAAACTATGAAATATTCATCAATTTTTACATCATTCCAATCCGATACTCAGGGAGAGTGTTATGACGAATTTACCAAGGTCACTTCTTTCATATGAATTTCAAGAGCCTGCAAAAGCCGAGACTTACACAAATCATATCTCCAAAAATATTGTGCATATTGATCTAAAATTTTTACTTCAGCTTCCTCAGGATTTCAGCTTCGTCTCATAAAAATTTCAGCTTCTGAACCTTTGTAGAAAACAAGTTACAGTGAAAATTCCAAGATGATCTATTTCATATGGCTGAATCCTTTGCATAAGGAGGAAATGAAGATCAGAATTTATATGAATGCTTAAGTTGAGATGGGCTTCAAAAAGTGAACGTGGGAGGGATTTTAGGAGCATAAAAAATATTAATTATGAATTTTAAATGACACATGCCCCAACTCGATGGGGTTTTTGCCCACTAACTGGGGGTACAAACTTCAAACATGAATATCTCTCAAACCGTGAAGAATTACATGGTGTGCCATATATCAACGGAAACATCTCAACAAGTAGAAACCATAAAAGGCATTATTGACCCAGAATATATTAATTTAGTACGTCAAAATTACCATGAAATATTAGGTTAGCCCCTGGTGCTGCTTGGGTTGACATCAATGACAATTGTTGATCAATAATTTGGCATAAGGATCTCCTGTTTAGGAATCCTTCTCCTTTCTTGAGAGGCATCTTGAATGAGCTTGTACTGATTTGCCTCACATCGAGGCTTGAGGCCAAAAATCCTCCTTCAACTACAGTGTTATTTATCCAGCAGTATAACATTGTGTTGTAGGGTGTTTCAGTGAGGGTTCACAACACCACTTCCTACACTCACTTTTAAAAGGAGGGAGCCTCCTTTCCTTTGTGAGATTAGTTAGGAAGTCTCCAGAGCAGATTTTCATATATTGGTACTTGGCCAAAAGAAATCCATCATCTAGAACACATTCCCTTGCAAGAATTGTTTCATTCCTTGCAGAGTTGCAATGTGAGGGTCAATCCCCTCAACCTTGAGTTGTTTCTCAGGGAAAAGGCCAAAATTTCTCCCGAAAAGTTTGTAAGAAGGATCCTCCTTCATTATTTATATTATTTAGCTATATATATACATATATTCAATTATAATGTGTCCTTTTCAGATCTAGATCTGCAGATCTAACATTTTGTACATGGTGCTTTCATAAAACCCTTACCGGGTTATCTTCTTGATGTATAAAAGGGGATAGATCCCTATTTTTCTTCATTTTTTTAGCAATAAAACTAATGATATGATATTTTCAACATATTCTATTAGAAACCCTCTTTAAATTACATTGTGCATGCTTCAGGAAATTTCTGTTTAGTCAAGTCATGGGATTTCAGTGTTTTTGAGCCATATCGGGACCAGGAGATCTGTTTAAACAAGTAAAAGAGATTTTTTTCTAAATATTTTCTGGATGTGAGTCCCATATTATATAATCTAAGGGTACCCAGCATTATTTCTCCCTAATATAATGCAATTATCTGAATATAACGTTTTTATGGTTAAAATTGTTGCTTTTCCACACATTGGGAGCATATAGTGGGACATATTTTGCTACTGTGACATTCATTTGATGGCTATGTGTTTATTAACAGATTTTATGAGTTAATTTCTCCATTATATTGTATTATTGTGCTTATGCATTGCTTCTTTCCCATTTTTTATATTATAGTGGTATAGAAGCATAGTCTTGGCTTAGCCTGTGCATTTCAGCCATTATGCTATAAGAAGACAAAGAAAATAAGAAGATAAAAATGATGGAAATAATGAGCTTGATATAATCACTTTTCAAATCCAGGAAGAACCTCTCCAAGGAGGTTAGGAAGAAGAAATTCAAGGAAACTCCTAGAGGGTTTCAGGAAGAAGGGCCATGCACTTCCTATTCTTAAATAAGAGAAGGAATGAAGCATCAAGAACACTTGGAATCCAAAATTCTAAGTGAATACCTTGTTGAATATGAAGCTAAAACTAGAGCCTTCAAGAAGACTCTAGCTTTACCACAGTTCATTCAGCTGGAGGAAGAAAGAAGACCTTACAACTATGGGATGATGAGAGGAAATAGATTCATATTGTCCACTTTTGATGGATCACTCATATGTGTAGAAAAGGCTAGGGTGATAAATCTAGAGGATTTTTTCCTACTACATCCAGTAGTAGACAGAGAGGATATAGAAATTGCAGTGTTGCACCTTGAAGGTGAAGCAAATACTTGGTGGTTCGACCATTTGAGCCATACGAGACTGTCAACTCTTGTTGATTTCTCACAAAGGTTGATCATGAAATTTGGAAAAGGGGAGGAGAAGCCCTCACCACTAGTTGTAGAGGCATGTACCATCGCTGTTGTAACCATGGAGGAGCAGCCTTCATCTTGAGCAGCTTGGGAAGTCAACACATATGAGGAAGGAACTCTTGTAGCCCTACAAGAAGCTCCCAAATTTCACCAAGGTATGCTCAAGTTTCCATCTCTTGTCATTTTAGAAAATCTTATGGAGCGATATACAACATTGTATACTACTAATTTAGAGCAACAGAGTTGCGTTGCATTGTACAAGAGCAGTAATCAAGAAAATAGGACCCATTTCTTATGGGAGAATTCAAATGTCATATTCATTCATGAAGCAATGGGGGAAGAAGAGATAGATGGTATACATCTTGAAGTGAGAAGAATTTTCTCGTTTCTATATGACCCTTTCTCAATGAGCACTCCCCAGCCCAAAGAGCAACTTCTACCTGCAGAAGATCTAGGACCTTATTGGTTTTGGAAGTCCATTGATGAGGAGAAGGTCTCATGGAGAGATCTCATTGGAGGTGCACTTAAACACATCATGGAGTGCAAAGTTATTCAACAGTTTGAGGATGTTTTTCCTCATCACACTTGGATACTTATAGATTGAAGCTAATCATTGATGAGAGGTCTTCTCTAGAAGATATCCAAGGAGTTGCATTTCAACATCCCATGAAATGCAAGAGGAAAAATATGATTTGGGAGAATGGTAGTCTTCCTTGGGAGAGTGCTAAACAAGAACATGATGGGAGGCACCTACAAGAAGAACATGATGAGAAAGAAGCTGGAAATTTAGTTGCAAATCTATGATACTGGGTAGTAGGAGGCTTGGCTATGTTGGCTACTCTTGAAAGAGTTTGGCCATCATCCTCTTTCTAAGGGTATGAGGGTGAAGAATGTGTGGCAGGATACTTGCATCATTGGGAAACAATGAGTATGGACACATTGTGTTAATATGACATTCTTCATATCAATCACCATGTTTTTACCACATGATTTGTATGATGGAGGTATGAGGGGGCAACAAAAACTTTTTTTTCTTTGGTTGTTCTTGGGAGAGCAAGGGTGGATTTTCTCTCACACTTTGCTTAATGTCGTAGGAGTAAGAGATGGCACTATCATGGTGCAAAGGGGCTAATCCTTGGCCGTAGGTGTTCAAGAGGTACTTCCACTTTGGGAGAAACTTATTATGTGTAGCAGCATTATGGGAGATGTATTTGACAATATGCATGTTAAAGAATAGAGCTATGAGTTGGAAAGAGCCTATCTGAATAGGCCAACAACGCTGTCACTTGGGAGATTACAGTTATTGATGGAGTGTCCCCAGGATCATTTCACAATTGATGCACTTGGTGAACAAGGAGGAGGTGAGAGAGATGGAGTAGTGGATGGAAACATTTATTACATTGATATGATCTTCTTAACTTGGATTTCCAAGCATAATAAGGGTGATCTCCCAGTAGCATATGATTCATTCCTCTTCATGGGTGTATGTCATATGGGAGGCTTGTTTTCCATCATCATATTACTTTTAGTACATGGTGAGAATCTTTCTTTTTCATTTATTCATTGTCTAACATAGTATTTGCATACTCTTACCATTTCTATTCAGTACATTGCTCCACAAGAGGACAAGCTTTTCATTGAGCTCCATGGTCAACATTGAGCCAAATTGTATGATGGAGACAACCATATTTTATATGGCCTTGGGCAAGTTTTTTATCCTTTCATGTATTTTTAGCTAATGGACTCATCCATTTACTCATTAGTAGACGTAATTACATACATAATCAACCATGTATCAAGAAACAATTTTACTTTCTGAAGCAGCAGTTTGGAAAATTGCACTGTAACTACATGGGAAAATGTTGGTACCTTCCTACACCACATGAAACCTTCATTATTTCCCTCATTTTGATGCTGATCATGATTTCATTTGTTGATATTGTTCTCATATTTATGGGGAGCATGATTAGGAGAGAGACACATGAGTTCGATGTATCCTTTGGGAAAGAGGATTCCCAGACTTTCTTCATTGCATGTTCTAATGGGAGCATGGGAGGAGATATGTCCACTATAGAAAAACACTTTTTTCCTTTTGAGGTGGGCCATGTGATTGATTTGATGTCATATGGTGATTATTTCTTATCCATCACATATGGAATGATTTGGTCCAACTTGATTCACATCATTGGAGAGGAGATCTTTGGAGATCTAGTCTTCATCTTGCCACTTGAGGGAAATTCTATTGCAGCCCAAGATCAACATATGCTCTACACTTATCATAAGTGGAGAGCAATAAAACATGGGGTAGGCTACTTTCTCTACCATGTTTATATTTTCAGCCCACCTACTTTGTAGGAGCTCAAGGTGGAGGAACATTTTCAGGAGTTGCCATGTTGGGAGGTGACTCATTTTGTATGGATGATTGCTTGGGGATGGAGGATCCACATGGGAATGATGTTTCCCAATACATTTCAGACTCCATGACTTGAGAGGACCTCTAGACAACACCTTATTTCCTTCTTGAGTACTTTACTTATTAATGATGATAGCCAATTGGCTAGCTTGCATGCTCGGGAGGGGCAATATGGAGAATCATTAATGAGACATCATCTCATTCCTTGGAGGAGTTCATCATATGTGGATGGTACAGTAGGAGGAGAGGAGACTTCTTAGTTCTATCCTTGAATTTGCTTGAGGACAGACAACATTTGGGAGGGGAGGAATGTAATATTCCAAAGTTTGCATGTAGCAAATTGGAATATTAAATTTTGCTGATTTCACTTAGGAGATGAATAAATAGGTAAGGAGGCCCATGCATAATACAAATATGAATAAAATCCCTCGTAATTTTAAAAGGGATCAACATAGAGGCTATATTTCACACCTTCATGTGTGAATAGGTACTTTTTCATGTGGACAAGGTCAAGTTTCACCAAGTCAACAACGCTGGGATAGGAAGTGGAGATCATCTTGTGAGACAACGCAGAGATAGTGGGAGGAAGATTCCTTGGTGGAGGAAACCCTAATGAGTGGGACCCAAGGAAAGAAGGCTCACATGTGTATAAAAGGAGGGTAAGGCAGCCATAGCAAGACATCTTTGTGAATGATAATTTGATGTGTTTGTTTAGACTATTTTGCATTCTCTTACTGTTTAGCAGAGTTGCTGTGCTGCTTAGCACAAGGATATCATGTTTAGGAATCCTTCTCCTTTCTTAAGAGGCCTCTTGAAGGAGCTTGTACTAATTTTCCTCAAATCCAGGCTTGAGGCCAAGCATCCTCCTTCATTTGCAACGTTATTTCTACAGTGTTGTGTTGCAGGGTGTTGCAATGATGGTTCACAACACCGCTTCCTGCACTCATTTTTCAAAGGAGGAAGCCTCCTTTCCTTTGGGAAATCAGTAAGGACAGCTCAAGCAAATGTTTTCATATTTTGGTACTTTTCCAAAGGACTTAAATCATCTATAGCATAGTCCCTTGCAGGAACTATGTCATTCCTTGCAGAGTTGCAGTGTCAAGGTCAATCACCTCAATCTTGAGTTGTTCTCTCAGGGAAAAGGCCAACCTTTCTCCCAAAAAAATTGTAAGAAATATCCTCCTTCATTCCTTATATTATTCAGCTATATATATAGCCTCATTTATACTAAGTATTTTTCAAATATAGATCTGCAAATCTAACATTTTGTACATCGTGCTTTCATGAAACCCTTGCCGGGTTATCTTCTTTATGTGTAAAAGGGGCTAGATCCCTATTTTTGTTAATTTTTTGAGAAATAAAACTCCTGATCTGATATTTTTAGCATATTTTATCAGAAACCCTATTTAAATGATGTTGTGCATGCTTCAGGAAATTTCTGTTTAGTCAAGTCATGGGATTTCAGTGTTTTTGAGCCATATCGAGACCGGGAGATCTTTTTAAACAAGTAAAAGAGATTTTTTTTTGAACTTTTTCTGGGTGTGAATCCCATATTACTTAATATAAAGTACCCCAGTGTTATTTCTCCCTAATATAAAGAAATTATTTTAATATAACGTTTTTATGGTTAAAATTGCTGCTTTTCCCCACATTGGGAGCATATAGTGGAACATATTTTGCTGTTGCGACATTAATTTTATGGCTATGTGTTTATTAACACATTTTATGAGTTAATTTCTCCCTAATACTCCATTATTGTGCTTATGCATTATTGCTTTACCATTTTGGGATATTACATCGAGCTTGAGTAAGAGCATTCTTGATCTCTTCAAAAGAATGTTTAGCCTCTTCTGTCCATTTAATATCAAAATCCTTCCTAATCATCTTGCCGATATGCCTAACAATATCTGCAAAGTTAGGAATAAGTCTTCTAACAAAACTCACCTTGCCTAAAAAAGATTGGATTTCTTTTCTGTTTTTAGGAAGATCTATCTTCTGAATAGCATCAACCCTACTTAGATCAATATTATTCCCCTCATTTGATATTATATGAACCAATAACTTTTCGGTTGTCAAAGAAAAAACACTTTTGGCAAGGTTTATAGAAAAACCAAATTTTCTTCTTTTTTGAAGAATCTTTTCCATGTGCTTGAGATGCTCTTCTTCCTTCTTTGAAAACACAGTGATGTCATCCAAATATACAACCAAAATTTTTTCCTTTTCTTCTACAAACACAATTTCCATTTCCCTCTAAAAGGTCACTCACTATAAGAAAAAAAGGACTTTGGAGAGGGTCGAAAAATGTCAGCGTAAGCTCATTGGTGACAGTCAAAAGAGCCTTTCTCACCAAAAACTGAACATCACCAAAGGTGGCATTGCCAAAAGTATAAGTGTTGTGGTGACATTCAAGGTTCATCACCAATAACTATTTATAATGATGGATAGTGACAATCACCATTTCATATGAGCAATGGTGATGGAAAATAGCGTCGTTCACCAATAACCTAAATGTCACCAAAGGTGGCGTCACCGAAAGTATGTATTATGGTGACATTCAAGGTCCATCATGAATATTTATTATAATGACGAATAGTGATCATCACCGTTTCATACAGACAACAACGACTTATTGTTATGGACCTTTCATGGTCATCACTATTGATGCATATATATGGTGATGTTCTTGACCGCCACCATTTCATATTTGGTGAGGGTCAAAAAATGTCATGGTAAGATCATTGGTGACTTCAGGATCGGTCACGAATAATGACTACAATTAAAAAAAATAACCCTCGCTATTTCATGTCAACAAAAATGATTTATGGTGATAGACCTTTCATGGTAGTCACAATTGATGTGTATATAAGCTGGCATTCATTGACTGTCACGATTTCATATTTTGGTGAGTTTCTAAAAATGTCACCATAAGCTCAATGCTGATGATCAAAGGATCCTGCATCACCAAAAAATAATCGCCTCAATTCCATATCAATATCAGGGCATGATGGAATTGAACCACCAACCTCCTGCTTGTAAAGAAGGTGCTCTTCCATTGGGCTAGCACCCTTTAAAGAATTAGACTCTTAAAAATTATATCTTGAAACTTTATAGTTTTTAAATTTTACAATTTTCAATAATTAAAGTCTTAACAATTTTTTACTAAACAAGCGAAACATCATCGAAGCTGTAGGTCCCTACCTAACTGTTACATAATTTATGAAAAATGGGTGGAGGGTAAAATAGTTACGTATAAGAGACTCAATATGTTGAGTTTAATAATCAATTAGAATTGAAACTTTGAAGATATTTATAGTCTACAAGTGACCTATAACTTGAAAATGCACCAAATATTGTAAAGGAAATGTCATAAGTGGATATGATATGGAAGAAGAGCATCGATGAAGAAAGATGCAATATGTTACAGGTTTAATGAAAGAAAAATCTCAATGTTGTTGTTTTTAGGCGACATTTTATAATTGGGATACTTGTCTTTCATTTATCACGTAAATATTCAAATTAAAATTAGAAATTTTAGATATCTAAATGATATCTAAATTTTTGTGCAAATGTAACATGGATCTCCAAGGAACCATAGGGAAAAATAATATATATATATATATATATATATATATATATATATATATATATATATATATATATATATATATATATATATATATATATAGATATATATATATATCCCCTTCACATAAAGCGACATGTGATTTGGAATTTCACAAGTTCCCACTCAAAACATGACAACAACCAAAAAATAAAAAAAATTGAAACTTATCACAATAACAGTATCTCCTTTCAGCAGTGGACAACAAACAATAACAAGGTAACTAGTTCACTTTAAGACTACAAAAGATTGGAAAAAAAAATGTGTTCAATTATCTGCCAGTACAAAATGGACTTAATTCTAGTGAAGCAAAAGAGTTTATACTAAATCAAAAATAGTTATGTATAAGATACTCAATATGTTTGGTTGAATACTCAATTAAAAGTGAAAATTTGAATAAAATTACAGCCTATAAATAACCTATAATTATAAAGCCTAAAATTTACAATTACACTAAAGATTTATTTCTCACCTTCTGAATCATGCAAATATGTTGTGAAAATATAAAAATCTACCTTTAAACGGCCAATTTGCATGCCATAAAGTAAAAAACAATGATTATATATGATGAAGTTATGAATAATGTCAAAGATGATGATCCCATTCATAGGATTCATAAAGAAGAAGACATATTATAGTGTTTAGCTTTGAAATATAAGCAGCAAGTCTTCCAACTTGCATGTCACTAATGATGGCCTCTTGCGACAAACCCTGTTTGAATTTGACAAATTGCATTAAAGGAATGAATTACTATATAAAGAAATTATTTCCAACTAAGAAATTTCTATGAACAAATATAAAAATATTCATTAAGTATAAATATTATTCTAGCGTACTATCATGTTAAACAGCATAAAGTATACTAAACATCCTTTATATACATCTATAATATCACCACAAATTCAACTATCTCTTTATGCAACATTCCTTCAAGCTATGCAATTTGTCTCCTTCATTCAGTAACCTTTATACCAGAATAAAAAGATCATTTTCTGTCCTATCTAATATATAAAATTAAAAACCTCTATTGACAACATTTCCACTTTATCTGCAACCTATACATTTGCGTCAAAATGCACATAAAATAATTTTTTTTTACAAGCTCACAGAGGAAGCTTTGAGGCCATAATTTTAAGAAGTTGTTGCTATCTTAGAGGGATATGGAAACATATAATTGGAAAGAGACAACAATAATGTTGCATTTGGAGAGGGCATTTTAGATTCAAAGGAAAGATACCATGACATCCCTGATGTACAATGATATCTAGACGATTTTCTCAAGAAAAATAGTCTCAAATCATATGTGGTGTGTTTCAGTGGTTCCCACATTTATAACACCTACAAATATTATGATAAAGAGTTCATAGAAAAATAAAGCAAGCTAAAAGTGAGGGTCGAGAATTATGGTGAATGGCCTTATCGTGGACATCTTTTGGTAGAAATTCAGTTTGATCATTTAAAAATGAGTCATTGCCTTGTGTATAGGTCCACATTCAGACACCACTCTAGCTTGAGGTTACTCTTGTAAAGTTAAATAGTGAAATCAATAGTGAACAAGTGAATGTTAGAAGAAAAGAAGAATGGTCAGATAGAAACATATTGTTGAATTTTCTCATTGAACTAAAGCAAACTCTTCTAGTTAAATCATCTCAACATCTCTCAGGGAGTAGTAGACAAGAAATCCATTTTTAATTTCAGTAAGAGTGGGGAGCTAAAAATGACAATCAATAATTTCAATAATTTACATAACTCATGATTTTTATGGAGTACCCATAATTAGTTTTCGTACACAATTATGGGTACTTCAGAAAAATCATGAGTTACACAAATTATGTAAGATCTCACAAGTTCAAAATAAAACAATAATATGAAATCTGCTTCCAAAATGTAAAGAAGCTAAATTCAGTGGCATAAGAAGAGATAACATTGTTGAAATGCTTTAGGTGTAGCTTTAAAGTTTACTTTATGGTTTCGAATATTTCTTAAAGCATGGTTCTTGAAAGGGATGGTAAAGAGTAAGTGGAGAGAGGAGTCAAGACTATATGGTACATTTGATGAAAGAAAAAGAATCAATTTTTTTTACAAGTTCATAGTGGAAGCCTTAAGGCCATAATTTGAAGAATTTTTTTCTATCTTAGATGGAGAAGGCAACATATAATTGGAAAGAGACAACAATGTATTTGGAGAGGGTATTCCAGATCCATAGGGAAGATACCACGACATCCCTAGTGTATAATGAGATCTAGATGCTTTTCTCCAAAAAAATAGTCCCAAATCATAGGTGATGCATTTTAGTGGCTATCCCACTTATATCACCTACAACTATTAGGAGAAAGAAGTTCACGGAAAAATAATGTGGGCTAAAAATGAGTGTCAAGAATTATGGTGAACGGCTCTGTCCTGGACATCTTATGGTAGAAATTTAGTTTAATCATTGAAAAATGAGTCATTGCCTTATGTCCAGGTCCACATTCAGACACCACTCCAGCTTGAGGTTTTTCTTGTAAATTTAAATATTGAACTCAGTAGTGAACAAGTGAATGCTAGAAAAAAAGGAGAATGGTCATATAGAAACAATATAGTTGAATTTTCTGGTAGGATTGAAGCAAACACTTGTGGTTAAATCATGTCAACATCTCTGAGGGAGTAGTAGACAAGAAATCCATTTTCAATTTCAATAGGAGTGGGGAGCTGAAAATGGCACTCAATAATTTCAACAATTTATTTACTCACGATTTCTCATGAGTACCAATAATTAGTTTTATGGGTACTCCAGAAAAATCATGAGTTGCATAAACTATATAAGATGTCACAAGGTCAAAATAAAAAAATATTATGAAACTGCTTCCAAAATATAACGCTGCTGAATTCAATGCCATAAGAAGAGATAATGATGTGGAAATGCTTTAGGTGTAGCTTTAAATTTTACTTCATATTTTATCATATTTATTAAAGCATGGTGGTTGAAAGGGTTGGAAAAGGATAAGTGGAGAGAGGAGTCAACATTGCATGGTACATTTGATGAAAGAAAAAAAAATCAATTTTTTTACATGCTCACTGAGGAAGCTATGAGGCTATAATTTGAAGAAGTTGCTCCCATATTAGATGGAGAAGGCAACATATAATTAGAAAGAGACAACACTACTGGTACATTTGGAGAGGGAATTGCAGATCCAAAGGGAAGATGCCACAACAGTCATGTTGTAGAATGATATCTAGATGATTATCTCAAGAAAAACAATATTAAGTCATATGTGGTGTGTTTAAGAGGTTCTCCCATTTATAACACCTACAACTATTATGATAAATAAGTTCATGGAAAAATAATGTAGGCTAAAAATGAGGGTCGAGAATCATGGTGAATGGCCCTTTCCTGGACATATTTTGGTAGAAATTAAGTTTAGTCAATGAGAAATGAGTTACTGTCTTATGTCCAGGTCCACATTATGACACCACTCCAGCTTAAGGTTACTCTTGTAAAGTTAAATAGTGAACTCAACAGTGAACAAGTGGATGTTAGAAAAAAGGGAGAACAGTCGGATAGAAATAATATATTTGAATTTTCTGGCAGGACAGAAGAAAAATCTTGTGGTTAAATCATATCAACATATATAAGGGAGTAGTAGACGATAAATCCATTTTGAATTTCAATAATATTGGGGAGATAAATAATTACATTGTTAGTGAGGGACTGGTAGATGATGATAAGGCTGATAAGATTCATTCCAGCACTATGTTTTCACGCAGAGAGAAGTTGTGAGGATGATTTTCTTCCTATAAAAAAGGATGGAACTTATCCTGCAACACTTGAATTAAATTTGAGAAAGCAGAACCAGTACTGCATGCTCCAAGATAGTTGCAAGGGAAGCATTTATGTTTTGGGGATATATTCATGGGCTAGAAGACTTTGTGATGGCCATTTGAAAAAATGTGCACTCACAAGTTATCTTAGTTTTGAAGTATGATGGAATTTGTGTTGGGTTGAAAAACCATCAATGTAGGGTGTGAAAAATATCTCTGGACGTTTTTCATGCATAGGGAATTGAGGAAATCAACTCTATGTTTTCATGCAGAGAAAAAGTTACAAGGATGAGTCCCTTCCTATGAAAGAGGCTCGAACTTATCCTACAATACTTGAATTAAATTTGAGGCAGTAGAACCAATAATGTATGCTCATAGATACTTTCAAGGGAAGCATTTCAGTTTTGGAGATATATTCATGGGCTGGAAGTCTTTACAATGGTCATTTGCAAAAATGTGCACTCAAAAAGTTTGGAATAATGATGGAATTTGTGCTAGGTTACACACCCATGAATGTGGGGTGTGACAAAGATATCTAGACCCTATTATTGCACAAGGAATTCAGAATGTCCTTGAATTGAGGATTCCACCACTATGTACACTCACAAATTATATCAGTTTTCAAGTATGATGGAATTTGTGATTGGTTGCACACCCATAAATGTGGGGTCTGACAATGTTAAATTTAAATAACCATGGTGTTATATTCTTCATAAAAATTTACTTCAATCATTCTTAGGCCCAACAAAAAATAGAAATCACATAAACATGAAATTAAAATGCTGATAGAACACAATAATAGATCAATAGAAGACAAGCCAAATATAGATCAGATTTACAATTCCTTTTGTCTAGCAAAGATATGAGATATTGTGGCGTTCCAACGTGTTATCACTTTGAAATTTACAAGGGTTGTTCTAGGTGTTTAAAAGAAATATCAGAGGTAACTATCATCCACTTTTGGAGATTAGGATGTAGCCTTCCTAATGCTGAGAGAGGGCTCTCTCTTAATGATTAAACTTTGTTTGTTTTAATAGATTTTAGGCTAGTTATGTATGCTTGATTGGGTTTTTTTTTATTGATTTTGGTAGATAGGTGGAATTAGTGATTTAGATGGATAGATGATTTTCCATTTTCCATTGGTCTATGGAGTCAATATGCTTTTAAAACAGAGAAAGATCAAATTATAAAGGAAGTGCTACAGGGCAGGATAGATGAGAAAAATCAGATCTGAAGGTTGAATGGTGAAGTGGTTCTCAATCGGGATCAAGGAGCAATTAAGGAGATAATGAAGGAAGGTGAAGGAGGTAAATCAGGATCAGAGAGAAATTAAGGATTCTGTAAACCAGATTTCAGAAGAAAACATAAAAATGTTTAACAGTTCAAACATAGTGTATTTAAACAAATTTTGCAATAAAATTTCTGTTATAACATTAAAATTTAGAAAACATGAAAGTTTATGGAATACTTAAGAAAAAAAAGCATGAACAATTGAAATATACTTCACTAAGATAGCTCAAAACATGAATCTTGTAAAGAAGTGCCTTTATTATTGTCCTCTTTTTCAACTGGACATGGTACAATAACCCTCAGGTAAATAGATCAATCAGCTATAGAAATGTTCAGAAATCCACACTAGTCGACCCTTGATTTTTTGAATGAACAAGTATTTATACAACAATTTAGAAAATATCCTATCAACTGATTTAGGATTTATTTAAGGAAAATAAAATATCTTCGTGCAAGAGGATAGAGACACCTATTAACTGACTGCAAGTTGTCCCTATTTTATTTGATTTGCTGTTTCTTTCTTTCACACTGGCTGGCTTCATTCGTTCTGTCTTCTCTTTCACGTTGTCTTCTCTTCTATCTTTCATCTGTCTTTCTCTTTAACCTGTGAGTTCTTTTACCTGTATTTGTTTTCACCTGTCTTTCTTTCATCTGCTTCTTCTACCTATATTCTCTTTAACATGTCACAGTAAATCACACCATTTTTCATAGGCTTCTTCATCTGCAAGTTTAATCTTCATCATCCTTCGGTAAATCACACCTACCTCTGTGTATTTGGATAATGTGGGCTTATTCACAAAAATGTGATTTACCTCGTGCTGAAGGTAAGCTAAGTTCACTAAACTTTGGAGGAGTACCTTTCCTGTGGGAACTCCTTTCATTGTTGAGGTGTTGAAAGTCTCTTTAGGTACTTACCTGATATTTTGATCATAATATTCATGCCTCATGAGTTTATCATTGATTAATAAAGGATTTGGTAGACCTTTCTACCTCAAAACATAAAACTTGTTCATAAAATTGTTCACGACTAGTTTCAATGTTTAGCATTTTTCTTCAAGTTGTATCATCAAATTTCTCTTGGAAATAAATTCATTTACCTCTAAGATATTCTCTGTTCTGTCTGTTATCCCAAGTTCTTCTAATTCCTTCTTATTTTTATAATTTAGGAATTTTATTATCTCAGTGGATTCCTCTGGTTTCCTTCCAAGCTCTTCTTTGACCTTTTGAATTGCATTACCATCTTCTTTTATCAAGTCCTTCTGTTCAAATATAACCTATATAGAAGGCCAAATCTCATTAACTGAGTTAATGATATTGGCCCACAACTATTTTTTTGTTTGGGCCAAAGGCTCTTTTAGTAATAACTCCATTTCTAACTTATGGATTCTCTTAGTTAATGTGATTGCTTTATGTGCTTCTGCTTGATACATAACTTCTTCCAATTTCTTTGTATCTTCTAAACTCTTTGCTTTTTATTTGAGTTTATTGATTTCAGTAGTTTGAATTGACATATCTTGCATTTCCTTGATCATTTTGTTGGCCTCATCAGTGGCATTGGCTGTTGGTACTGTTGATGTTGTTGTTGATGTAGTTGCTGGAACTTCTATTGATATTGGTGTTGTTGAAGGCAATGGGACTGATGTAGAAGCTATAGGAATAGCAGTAATGGGAACTACTTCCATGTTGGCTTGCTTTTCCTGTACTATTTTTTCCATTACTGTTTCCATTTATTTTAGTTGAGTTATCAACTGAATGATGAGATTCATAATTTCATCCTTTTGATTTTCTTTTTCCAAAACCTCTTTAGCTTGTGGATGATTTGTATTTGATAACTTCATTTCTTTCTTCAATGCAACTATATATGCATTCTTATTTTTTATTAGTTCTTCTACTGCTTTAATATTTTTTGATTCATAACTGAATTCCACTACCAAATCTTCAAGTGACTTTATCCTGTTATCCTTTTCTTGTGATGAACCCTTCTCTAGCTTAAACTCCGTTTTTATATTTTCTAGAGAATTTTCCAACTTTTGGACACCTAAATATTTGTGTCTCATAGTGGAATAGATCATTTCTCCTGCTTGTTTGTGAAACTCAATATGGTCAATTCGATGTACATCCTTGGCAGGAAATTCAAAGGTGTTTTTAGTATAATTTTCTGTTGTTTTAAGAGCTTGGACCCTTGGGTGTAGAAATTTCAGATGCAACTTCCATGTCTTGAGGTCATAAGCTAAAAGAAACCTACTCTGATTACTAGGAGTTTGTTCCAATACTGCGAATATGTTACAACCTTTAATGCTTCATTTCTGATTTTGATTTCTTTGTATTTCTCCATGATATATTTCTCTTTCTCCACTACTTTTCTAGATGATAAAACCTCTGCACTATTCTATTTCGGAATTATTTGTGCATTGGAGGTTTATGGTAGTTGTTTTTCTTCTGAAATAGTTGGAGGTGCATCATCTCTGACAACTATATCTGTCTCAATGGTTTTGACTGTATCAACTATTTCTTCATGTTCTATCACTAGATTCATTTTTTCCTTCTTCCTATGCATGAGCTTGAACTTAGTATTAGAAGTATTTTCTGCAGAATAAGAACCTTCCTCTCTTTCCCTATTTGAATTTATATCCTATGGGGCTGGAATAGGGAGGACGGAACTAGTATCAAACTCCTTCTCCATCTCATGTAAAGTATTTTCCAACCACTCTAACTGGTTGGAATACTTTTCAACTTCAGGCTTTGACTCATGAATAAAAGGGGTCAATTTGAATTTGAATCTTAGCTTACTTATGACACCCAAGGTGTCATATTTCCATTTGAAACTACTACTGAACTTAAAATCTTGTAAAAATTGTCTGCTTGTTGTCCAACATTTCTACTGTTACATATAAAAGGCCTTAGCTAGTTCTTAATCTTGAAATGAGTCTTCTTTTTAGCTAAAATAAAATTGATTTCATTTGATTTCAATTTTTTTCTAATATATTCTAATGCAAATATCCTCATTGGGAGGTATTTGGGGAGCTTGTATGGAATTTGTGAGCTTCCATACATTCTAATTTATGTATGGTTCTGGTATAAATACCACTATATTGTTTTTCTCTTCTCTGACAATTGTAAAACCTTTCGATCTCTTCAATGACTCTAGGATGAATGGTACTGCTTAGCATGTTAACTACTGGATAAACAAAGGAATCAATGAAGTCTTTGAAGTTGAATTTAATGGAATCCTTTCTGATCAAGGATGTCCAAAAGACAACAGATTAGGGATTACCCTCTATGTCTAGTTTTTGGAGGCTAACTGCAAACATTTCTGATTGGAAAAATATAAACATATGGAAAAAAAATGAGGAGTATTTGAAAACACCTTCTTCTGGTAATTTGACCATCTGATCATGGATTGCATCTAATAGGTATTGGGAAAAATTGAAGGTTGTAGCTGGAGGATGACCTCGGTAAAATATGGATAGGAAATTAAGAATAGAGGCATCTACATGTTCATCAGTGAAATATCCTAAAATACATGACAACATGGTAACAATTTTCCTGGTTCTCTCTGAAAACACGGAACCTCAGTATGGAGGATTACTTTCAAGAGTTTATACTGATGGAGGGAGGAAAGGCTCAAAAAATTGGAATCTTTTAGGAAAGTCTAGCTTCAAGTATATTTCAGTAAGGGTTTCAATGGATAATGGCATTTAATCAGGTTGTGGTTGAATTTGTAGCATATGGTTAATGGATTGAATAGTGATTGTGAATAGTATTTCTTGGATTGGGGTCACTAAAGTTATTTCATTGGGTAAATAACTTATCCGGCATAGTATGATGAATTCTGGGAACTGAAAGGCTTGTTGGAATATATATTTGGGCAACTTTGAATCCCATAGATGGATATCATTTGCTTGCTCAATAAATTTGTCATGGCTCTAGTAGTGGAGCTCCAAAAGTTTGAAATCGGTGATAGTATCACGGATTTTGAATTCCTTATCAGCTAGAGGGGTGTGGTCAACATCTACCACATGTGGGTGCAGAGGATTTTCCATTTGAATGCTTTTGGAGGCCATAAATTGATTTAATTATTGAGTTAAAAGCTTATTTGATGGTTTCAGGTGTTTATAATTACCTGGAATTTTTGAAGTTTTAGCCTTGCAGAAGGTTCAGGTGGAAACAGGGCCTTTCTTGGTCTAAAAAGGCTTCTTTGGCTTCTTTTTTTCAAATAACAAAAATAGTGGGTAAATGGTTTTGGGTGGGCTTTATCAATTTTAACCTTTGGGTTTATCGTAATGGCTTAGGGGTGTTTATTTCAAACAATAGCTCATTTCATCGCAATGTGTGGAGGCGGTTTAGTGGATTATCCCACCGCGAAAAGCAGTTTGGCGGTTTTTAGGATAGGGGGTGTGATAAGTTGTGATAGTGCCACGTGGAAAGGGGCCGAGGTATGAAACAACCCATTTCGCACCCCCACCCCGCCGCCCCCCACCCCCCCCCCCCCCACCCCACCCCCATTGGTTTTAAAAATCAGACACTGAGTGGTGCAAAAATTTTATTTGGGCATTTGATCTGATGAATGGTGATCAGACAATTGACAGTTGTTGTGAAAACCATTCAAATGAGGTGCGGTCGGGAATTTATTTAAATAAAAAGTTTCAATTAGAAAGGTGGGTCAGGTAATATAAAGTTGGTTCGGGTAATAAATATGCGAAGGGGTAAATATGAAATGGGTTAGGGAATACATATGTGTGGTTTTAATATAGTAGGGGAGGATTTTAATATAAAGTGGGTTATGTGAAACATATTGACAATGGTCTAAAATAGACTAAGGGGCGTATTGTATTGCACAGAGAATTAAATCAAAAAGGAAGTGGGGCCACTTAATATTTATTTTTCGATTTAAACTATAGATAAGTGGGTTTTTCATGTTTTTTATGAAAAAACAGAGATAGTAAAGGGGAAAGGGTTTTTAGTAATGGAAATAGATTTTTTCAAAGGGGAATGATGGTTTTTAGGAGAGGGGAAGTATTAGGGAAAGGAAAAATGGTTTAAGATAAAGGGAAAGAGGTTTTATCAAAGGAAAAGAGATACTGCAAGGGGAAATGACTTCCAAGTGTGGAAAGAAGGATTTTAGGAAGGGGAAGGTGTTAGAAGGACATTAGTAACAAGAGATAAACCAAATGATGCTTTCCATAACTAATGAAAGTACCCTACCTACCCCTTATTTATTCTAGAATTTTTATTTCCTTTATTGGGTGTATTTGAGCTTGCTGACCCTTGTATTTTCTTTTGATAAGAAAAATAACGTATTTCTAACCTTATATTCCCCAATGGCTCATATTAAAATTATGAGCTCATTTTATTCTCTACCTAACTACTGATTTGCCAAGATTAAATGGTTTGGTCAAATCTTTATTCACTAACTATCATGACACGAAATTTAAAGGAAGGATTTAATTAAGATTAAACTATATGATCATCATGAATTGTGGAATTTTGAACAAGCTGCAAAAAATATTATTTTCAAAATTAAAGTAAGTAAGGGTAGTGGCACTTGAATGTGCAACACTTTCAGAATTTATTTTTAGTTTCTTTTAGTGGGATTCATACTTTATAACTTTTTTGATCTTTATTTCTTTTGGTCCTTCAATTATTCTTTTAGGACATACCCTCTTTTCATTTTTTAATATGGGAAAAAATTTGCAGAAAGAAAAGGTATGTACAATATTACAATACTTAACATAGTCAATTCAAAATTATGATCCCTATTATTATAGGACCATAATAGTGGCTCCACTTGGGAATGGCATCTCCTAGTGAGATGTTAAGAAATTTCTGATCATTGGCATTGGAAATTTGGCTTTGCTTGCCTTGGAACTACTTTCTGTGATCTCCTTTATTCAAACATATGATGTTATATATTTTAAAGCTTAGGTCCTTCTGTTCGGGCCTAAATTTTGCAAGATAAACAGCCAATCCAATCCAAACTTTGCTATGATATTTACAGTGGGAAAATTAAAACAAATGAACTACTGGTTAATCTAGTGAAAAATAATGCTTGAGCATTCTACCATTGACTGGTCCACCTGGTAGATTTGTTCCCTCTAATGCTTTCAAGAAAAATGCATTGTTACCTCTGTAACCATAAATGACGTATGGGCCCTTCCAAAGAAAATCAAAATTTCCATGTTTCCCTTTGTCTTCCCTCCTCGAATCCCATTTGAGTACATGATTACCTATGAAAAAATTCATCTTATTTAGTTTTATTATAAAAAATCTTCTTGATTATTTCTTGTATTACGTGCAATTTGATATAAACTTCTTCCCTAGTTTGCTGCAAATGAATTGTTTGATTTATCCTCCTTTAGATGTCATTTGGTTCTACTTTCAACTCTTGAATCATTTTTATTACTGGCACTCCTAATGAATATGGAAAAACAACATCCATCCCATACAATAATTGATAGGGAGATGTACCAACAGATTTCTTGGTAGTTACTTTTTCTGCCCATAGGGCATTAACCAATCTTTTATTCCATTTTTTCTTATTATCTTCTAACAAATTCTTGATGATGTTGAATAGGCTTTTTTTTGAAGATTAAAATATTCCATTACCTTGAGGGTAATAGGCAGCAAAATGGCCTAGGGGGATATGGTATTTGTTACAAAAATCTATCATTTTCTTGATTTGAAGGCAACATCATTATCAGTAATGAGCTTTTGTGGGCATCCAAATCTAGAAAGCATGTTATTCTCAAGAAATGAAATTATGACAGAGTCTGTGGCTTATCTAGAAGGGACGGCTTCTATCCACTTGGTAAAGTAATCAGTGGCTGTCAAAATCCATTTGTGGTGGGCAGAGGAGTGTGGGTGAATTTTACCAATGAAGTCTAAACCCAATTGTTGAGATGAAATTTCTGTTGTGATATGATTGAGGGGAAATGGTAAGAATTTTTTCTTCCCTTCAAATATTTGGCATTTGTGACAGAACATCTGCAAATAGAGCGGGCCCGTAAAAACCTGCCCTCAAAATTTTGTTAGCGGTTGTTTTCCATTAAAGGTGCAGTCTAGAGTCTTCTGCATGAAATTCCTGCATGACTTTGTCAGCTTCATATTTCAATAAAAAATTTAATATAATGCAACCATGATCTTTCTAAAATAAAATATTATCTAAAATAAAATATTTTTTTGCTTTCAATTTTGATAATCTGCTTTTGGTTCTAGATAAACCAGGAGGAGCTTGCAAGTTGAGTAAAAAAAATATAATGTCTACATAGCTGGGTGAACCTATAAAATATTCAACTATTTCTTGAGTCTCCATCTCTTCTTGATCATCTAGGGAAGCAATGAAATTTATGTCTAAGGCCCGACAGTTCGATTCATCCATGATTTTGGCTTCAATGTCATATTCTAGTATAGTGGAAATCCATTTGACTCTCTTTCCATCAGTCCCATTCTGAGTTAGAATTTCCTTTACAACTAATTTTGGAACATATTATATAATGTTGGAGTATATAATGTACACTCTAAAATATTTTATGGCTTTCACTAAAGCGAGTGCTTGTTTTTCCATAATATGATAATTTAGTGTTACATATCTTATGGGTTTACTGAAAATAGAAATAGGTTGTTCATAACCCTCATCATTATTTTGCAACAAGACTGCTGCAATGGTCTGTTCTGAAGAAAAGGAAAAAATTATGAAATATTTTTTGAAATTAGGACTTATGAGGACAAGTGTTTTAGTAAGAGATTCTTTTACTACTTCAAAAGACTATTTAGCCTCTATTGTCCACTTAAGTATTGAATATTGTTTCAACATGTTGTTCAAATTTCTAAGTAATTCTGCTAATTTAGAGATGAATCATCTCAGAAATAATGTGTCCCAAGAGTTATTTTGCCTAGAAATGCTTGTAACTCTTTAATGTTTCTAGGATGACTGATATTCAGGATCGCTTCTATTCTAGATGGATAGATTCTAATCCCATCTTTTGAAATAATGTGTCCCAGGATTTTGCCTTCTTCTAATTGAAAAAGTGTCTTTTTAGGATTCAAGGATATTAAAAAATTTCTACACTTTATGAATACTCTTCTCAAATGATCTAGATGTTCTTTATCTATTTTTGAAAATACTGTGATATAATCTAGGTAAATAGCTAGAAAGTCATGAATTTCCTTTCAAAAGGTTATGTCCATAACTCCTTGGAATGTAGCTCCAACATTCATTAGTCCAAAGGGAATTTTCAAGTACATGAAATTTCCCCAGGGAGTGGTAAATTCAGTCTTTGTTTGATCCTTAGGTTGGACTAGGATTTGGTTCTATCCAAAAAATCCATCAAGTAATGAAATTCCAGATGACCTTACCACCCTCTGTAGAATGTGATCCATGTTTGGGAGAGGATAGTTATATTTCAATGATACTTTTTGTATGTTTCTGAAATCAACATAGAGTCTGATTTCTCGTGTTTTATTTCTAGTGGGAACTAAATTAGAGACCTAATTAGAATATCTAATGGGTGATATGATTTGAGCCTCATGCATCCTTTTAACTTCTTTTTATATCATTGACATAAGAATATGATTAATTCTCCTAAGCTTTTGTTTAAAGGGCTTTCGATTTTCTATGATTGGTATCTTATGCTGGATAATGCTGGTATCATAAGACTTGAGGTCTTCATAATTCCAAGAAAAGACATCTTGAAATTCTTTAAACAAACTAATGTACTTCAACCTTTCAGTTGGAGGTAATTCCTTGGATATTTTTATAATCTTGGGTTGTTCTTATGTTCCTATGTTACATTCCTCTTTATCTGACCTTAGGGGCTCCATTTTAGGTTTTCTAGCTACATAATTGGAGTCAAAGATGTCTTCTAATGGGGCTAATACCTTAGGAAAAATATTTTATTTAAGGTTTAAAACTTCTGATTCAATTAATTAATTCTTTAATTTCTACTCTTTCTAATTTTTCTATTTCTAATAATTTATTGAATCTAGTTGGTTCTATCTTGTTTAAATAATTTACATCTAACTAATTATTCATGGTATAATATGCTATACAGTCAATGTCTATATTACATTTATGAAACTCTCCTAAACAATTCATAAAATCATAAATTTGTGAGTCTTGTGAAAATATTTTCCAATACTTCAAATTATCAGGTATGGTTGACCTATGTCTTACATCAACAGTGTACTGATGATTTTGCTAAAATGGTAATCTGCATGTGCTGGAAAATGTAGCCAAACTATGTGCTTGCATATTCTTCTTTCGTGGAATAACAATAAAGTTAGTTTGAAGAAAACAATTTATCAAGTTTAAAATGGTTTCTCTATATTGGCTAAGTCTAGGATTATTCACAAGGTACTCTCCCTTGATTTTTTTTTATGATAATTTCTGTGTCTCCCATGACAAAAACTCTTTTCGCTCGAAGTTTTCTTACAATTTGCAGTCCTAACACTAATGCTTCATATTTTGCCATGTTATTAGTGCATTTGAAATTTAACCTAAAAGCACGTCCTTCTAAATGATCATTATCTAAGTTGTAGACCCATACTCTAGTTCCTGCTCCTAATTTAGTTACAGAGTCATCAAAATCTAAATTCCACATAGACTCATGAGTTATATTGTCACTGTCAATTTCTTTGTGTTTCTCTTCTACAACTGTGATTTTGTATTTGACAGTGTCTGAATTACATAAGATAATGAGTCAATGCCAGAATGCATAGAATAGATAGGATAATTCTATGGATTTTCTGTACTAATGACCATGAATTTAATCAAGCTTTATCTGTAAAACTTTATTTGCTGACCAAACACAAAAATGTTAGGATATGACATATGAAATTGCAACGATCCCTGTAATTTTTCTCCCCACGAGAGAGATAATAAGATACCATATTTTGGAGGGATATCAAAAGCTACTATGTCCACAACAATACTCTCTGCTGGGTGCTAGACTAGAGTTACACATAGGTATTTTATCAAGCCAAGGCACTTAACTTAACTAGAATAAAAGGAGAATAGGTCTTTGTATAGTCTGGTGATATCTAAGTTCAATTTTTCTATGACTGCTTTAGGCATTAAGTTATGAGATGCTCCAGAACCTAACACAACATTGTGTAATATTTTATCATGAAAATTCAAGCTAATATATAATTGAGGGACACCTCCTTGTTGACGTTTAACATTAACTTCAAGACCAAATAATAACTCAGGTTGATCATCATTGAGGTTAAAAAAATCTTTGCCTTCTCCTACGTTTAGTGTTTCAGTTATTTGGGTCATGTATAAATCATTTTTCACCAGCTCTATTAAAGGAAGTGGTCTTTTCAATTTGGCTATTTCAATTTGGATATTAAATGGGATTTGAGTTTTTCCTAATCGAATTATTTCATCTTTACCAATTGTGGTTTGTTTTTTTTTGTCTTTTTTATCAATAGTTGTTATTTTAGTTTGTGTTTCCATTGTTTTATTTTCAATTTTCTTATGTAGAACAGTTTGAGTAGCTTTTGAAGTTTGAGTAGCAGTTGATGTTTGAGTAGCTGTAGATGTGATGTAACTAATCTTTGGGCTTGAAGTATTATGGGTTTCTCTAGGGAGAATTTGTAAAGTTTTGGTTACAGGAGCTTCTACTGTTTTCTTAGTTTGGGTTTGGACTGTTTTCTTAGTAGGGGCTTCTGTGTCCTTTTTTCTTATAAGGCTATACTATTTATGAACTTTGTAGATAGAAAATTCATAGCCTTGTTTATAGTCAAAGGATTCTTCAGAATCTAACTATAATATTGTAAGATGCACATTTCTTGTTCTTCTTGGGTGAGAAAAATGGTATTTTCATTGTTTATTCCCATCAAGTTTATCTGGGTGTCCTGGTCTTCCTCATTTTTATGTGAAATTTCAACATAATTTTCTTGCAAAGGTGGTCTAATCAATTGATCAGGTAAAAATTCTCTCGATTTACCAGCATTAGGATTTTTCATAAAGTTGGGGTTTCTAATTTGGGGACCTTGTTGATTTTCCCATTAAGGTTTTCTTTCCATATTTTCTAATCTATACATTAGTTGTTCCATACTTTTATTTAAACTATCTATCTTAATATTTGATGTGGATGGTTCTTCCTTAATGGTGAGTCTCGTTTCATTCCTCATCCTAGCTCTTCTATCTAATAAGTTATCTTCTACACTAACTGAATTACTCTGCATCTGTTCTATTCAGGGTTTCTTTCTCTTAACTGGTAGGACATATTAGTGTCAAAACCATCTAGAAATTTAACCAGGGCTAAATCTGGTGGATGTTTTATATTCAATGGAATTGCATTGTAAATGCTGCTAAACCTAGTGTAGTAATACTGAACAGATTCATTAGGATCTCTTCTAATGTTGTCATATTCAGATAATATATGTAAGTGGTTTTTCTTTCTTTCCCATATATTAATAAACAATTGGTGGAAAGAAGCCAAATCAACTATATGGTTAGTAGGTAAAGATTTAAACCATTTCTTAACATCTCTAGCTAATGTTTGTGAAAATAATCTCATTTGTACATCAACTTCCTCAATTTCATGTAATTCAAAGTAATCAATCATTTTATTTACATGTTGTTGAGCAGTATATTGACCAGTACCATCAAACTGAAATTTTTTAGTTTAGTAATCCTATGGCATGGCATGTAAAGGAGATTGTAATACCAAAGGGGCATATGTGGTTGCCATGGCTAAGATTCTAGCTTGACTCAGAGGTAAATTAGTGGTTCTAGGAGATCAACTTGAAGTGCTAGAAGATGTACTAGGAACACTAGAAGATGAGCTTGGAACACTTGAAGATAATATTGAAACTTTAGGTTGGAGAGGAGCTTTAGGTATGAATGGTTCCAAGAAATGAACTGTGGTGGATATGATAGATGAGGTGGTACAAAATAAAGGTGAATTTACAATTTCATAAGGTTTTGTAGAATGCTTAGGGGTAGCAGCAGTTAGGGCAGCTAGTTCAACTGAATATTGAAGTTAGGCTTGGTATATATCTTTAATCAAAGTTGAGGTCAAAATATCAAGTTTATCAAAAGTGTCTAGAACCTGTTGATCTAAATCAATTTGTATAGTTGCCTTCCTTGCTTCAATAAATTAAATAAAGTTAGGGTGTATTACACTATCAAAGATTGATTTTTCAGATTTGGTTCTAAATAAAAAATGCTCAAATGATAAACCAAATTGAATATCCTATATGCTTGATAACTCTTTAGGAAGTGAATTTGCTCTAACTAATGGTCTACTACTTCCTAGACTTCTTGTTTTTTTAGATTTTCTTAAAATTATGTCAGGATCATAAATAGTTGTAGTAGGTTGTAGATCAGGATTAGCCCTAGTATAATATGTTCTTTGAAAAGCTATAATTTTAACTTTCAATGGTAAATTTTAACAACCCTTTAAAATCTTAATGAAAAAAAGGAGAATAATTGTTCCTTTTAAGATTTGTTTAAACCAGGGACTGATTTCCCTAGTATGGTCGCCAATATGCTATCATTCTGAAATTTCCAAGGGTTGTTCTAGGTGTTTCAAAAAAATATCATAGGTAACAATCATCCACTTTTGGAGATTAGGAGATAGCCTTCCTAATTCTCAGAGAGGGATGTCTCTTAATGATTTAACTTTGTTTTTTTTAATAGATTTTAGGCCAGTTATGTATGCTTGATTGGGTTTGTTTTGATTGATTTTAGTAGATAGGTGGAATTAGTTATTTAGATGGATAGATTCTTTTCCATTTTCCATTGGGCTTTGGAGTCAATATGCTTTTAAAACATAACAGGATCAAATTATAAAGGAAGTGTTATAGGGTAGGATATCTAAGCAAAATCAAATCTCAAGGTTGAATGGTGAATTGGTTTTCAATCGGGATGAAGGAGAAATTAAAGATTCCCTAAACAAGATAATGAAGGAAGGTGAAGGAGGTCAATCGGGATCAAAGAGAAATTAAGGATTCTCTAAACCAGATATCAAAATAAAAAATAAAAATGTTTAGGAATTCAAAATAGAGTGTATTTAAACAAATTCTGCAATAAAATTCTTGTCATAACGTTAAAATTTAGAAAACATGCAATTTGATGGAGTACTTAATAAAGAAACATGAACAATTGAAATATACTTCACATAGATAGCTCAACACATGAATCCTGTAAAGAAATTCCTTTATTATGTGTCATGTCTGTCAACTGGAAATGGTACAATAACCCTTAGGTAAATAGATCAAACAACTATAGAAATGTTCAGAAATCCACACTAATTGACCCTTGACACTTCAAATGAACAATTATTTATACAACACTTTAAAAAATATCCTATCAACGGATTTAAGATTTATTTAAGGAAAATAAAATATCTTCATGCAAGAAGATAGAGACACTTATTAACTGACTGCAAGTTGTCCCTATTTTATTTTATTTACTATTTGTTTCTTTCATGGTTGTTGGCTTATTTCATGTTGTATTGTGTTATGTATTTCATCTATCCTTCTCTTTAACCTATGAGTTATTTTACCTGTATTTGTTTTCACCTGTCTTTCTTTGATATGCCTTCTTTTACCTGTTTTCTCTTTAACCTGTCACAATAAATCACACCATTTTTCTCAGGTTTCTTCATCTGGAAGTTTAATCTTCTTCATCCTTCGATAAATCTCATCTGCCTCTGTGTATTTGGAAAATGTGGGCTTATTCACAAAAATCTTATTTACCTCATGCTGGAAGTAAAAGAAGTTCTCTAAAATTTGAAGGAGTACTTTGCCTGAGGGAACTCCTTTCATTGCTAAAGTGTTGGAAGTATCTTTAGCTACTTCCCTGATATTTTTATCATAATATTCATGACTCATGATTTTTTCATTGATTACTAAAGGATTTCGCAGACCTTTGTGCCTCAAAACATCAAACTTGTTCATAAACTTGTTCACTGCTAGTTCCATGTTTTGGCATTTGTCTTCAAGTTGTATAATCATATTTCTCTTGGAGATAAATTTCTTCACCTCTATTATATTCTCTGTTCTGTCTATTATCCCAGGTTCTTCTAATTCCTGCCTATTTTTAGAATTTAGGAATTTTATTATCTTAGTGGCTTCCTCTGGTTTCTTTCCAAGCTCTTATTTGACCTTTGAATTGCATTACCAGCTTCTTTTATCAAGTCCTTCTGTTCAAATATAACCTGTATAGAAGGATAAATATCATTGACTGTGTTAATGATATTGGCCCACAACAGTTGTTTTGCTTGGGCTAGAGGCTCTTTCAGTGATAAATCCTTTTCTAAATTATGGATTCTTTCAGTTAATATGTTTGCTCTATGTTTTTCTGCTTGATACATAACTTCTTCCAATTTGTTTGTATCTTCTAAACTCTTCACTTTTTCTTTGAGTTTATTGATTTTAGTAGTTTGAATTGACATTTCTTGCATTTCCTTGATCTGTTTGTTGGCTTCATCAATGGGATGGGTTGTTAGTAATGCTGATGTTGTTGGTGATGTAGTTTCTAGAACTTTTTTTGATACTGGTGTTGCTGCAAGAAATGGGGCTACCGTAGAAGCTATAGGAATAGAAGTAATGGGAACTGATTCCATGCTAGGTTCATTTTCTTGCACTAGTTTGTCCATTGTTGTTTCCATTAATTTTTGTTGACCCATAAACTGAATGATGAGATTCATCATTTAATCCTTTTGATTTTATTTTTCCAAAACATCTTTAGCTTGTGGATGCTATGTATTTGGTAACTTCAACTGTTTCTTCAATGCAGCTATGTTTGCATTCTTATTTTTTATTAGATCTTCTTCTTCTTTAATATTTTTTGGATCATAACCAAATTTCATTACAAAATCTTCAAGTGACTTTATCCTATTATCCTTTGCTTCTGATTAAGCCTTCTCTAGCTTAATCTGTGTCTCTATATTTTCTAGAGAATTCTGCAACTTTTGGACACTTGAATCTTTGTGTGTCATAGTGGAATAGATCATTTCTCATGCCTGTTTTTGAAACTCAATCTGGTCAATTAGATATACATCCTTGGCAGGGACTTCAATTTTTTTTTTAGTATAATATTCTAATGTTTTAGGATTGTGCACCTTTGGCTGTAGAAATGTCACCTGCATCTTCCCTGTCTTGAGGTCATAAGCTGAAAGCAACCTACTCAGATCACTACGAGTTTGTTCCAATATTGGGCATATGTTACAGCCTTTAATGATTCATTTCTGATTTTGATTCCTTTTTATCTCTCCATGATATCTTTCTCTTTCTCCACTAGTTTGCTAGATGATGAAACCTCTGCACTGTTCTGTTTTTGAATGATTTGTGCACTGGAGGTTGATGGAAGATGTGTTTCTTTTGAAATAGTTGGAGGTGCATTATCTCTGAAAACTATGTCTGTCTCAATGGTTTCAACTGTATCAACTATTTCTTCCTATTCTATCACTGGATTCACTTTTTCCTTCTTCCTATACATAAGCTTGAAATTAGTATCAGAAGTGATTTCCGCAGAATAAGAGACTTCCTCTCTTGCCGTCTTTCAATTTGTGTTCTATGCGGCTGGAGTAAGCGGGATGGAAATAGTATCAACCTTATTCCCCATCTCCTGTAAAGTATTTTCCAACCACTCTCACTAGTTGGAATACTTTTCAACTTCAGGCTTTGACTCATGAATAGAAGGGGTCAATTTGAATTTGACTCTTAACTTACGTATGACACCCAAGTGGTCATATTTCCATTTGAAACTGTTAGTGAACTTAAAATCTTGTAATCATTTGTCTTCTTGTTGTCCAACATTTATACTATTACATATAAAAGTCCATAGATAGTTCTTAATCTTGAATTGAGTCTTCCTTTTAGCTGAAAGAAAATTGATTTCATCTGAATTCAAAATTTGTTTGATCTATTATAATTCAAATATCCTCATTGGGAGGTATTTGGGGAGCTTGTATGGAATTAGTGATCTTCCATACATAATGATTTGTGTATGCTTCTGGTATAAATATCAATATCCAGTTTTACTCTACTCTGAAAATTGACTACTAGATAAAAAATGAATTAATGAAGTTTTTGAATTTGAATTTAGTGGAATCCTTTCTGATCAAGGATGTCCAAAAGACAATAGATTGGGGATTACCCTCTGTGTCCAGTTTTTGGAGGCTAACTATAAACATTTCTGATTGGAAAAATATAAACATATGGAACAAAACTGAGGAGTATTTGAATACTCCTTCTGGTAATTTGATCTGCTAATTAGGGATTGCATATAATAGGTATTGGGAAAAATTGAAGGTTGTAGCTGGAGGCTGACTTGGGAAAAATATGGATAGGAAACCAATAATAGATGCATCCACATCTTCATTAGTGAAATATCCTAAAATACATGACAGCGTGGTAAAGATTTTCTTGGTTCTCTCTGACAACAAGAAGTTGAGTATGGAGGATTTCTTTTAGGAGTTTCTACAGATGGAGGGAGGAAAGTATAAAATATTTGGAATCTTTTAGGAAATTCCATCTTTAAGTAGAGCTCAGTAAGGGTTTCAATGGATAATGGCACTTCATCAGGTTGTGGTTGAATTTGTAGCATCTGATTGATGGATTGAGCAGTGATTGTTAATAGTATTTCTTGGTTTGGGGTCACTAAATCTCTTTCATTTGGTAAATAGCTTATCTGGCAGAGTCTGATAAGTCCTCAAAACTGAAAGGTCCATGGGAATATGTATTTGGGAAAATTTTAATCCCACAGATGGATATCATATGCTTGGTCAAAAAATTTGTCATGGCTCCAGAAGTGGAGCTCCAAAAGGTTGAAATTGGTGATAGTATCACTGATTTTGAAGTCCTTATCAGCTAGAGGGGTGTGTTCAACATATACCACAGGTGGTTGCAGAGGATTTATGACTTGAATGCTTTGGGAGGCCATTAATTTGTTTAGATATTCAGTTAAAATATTATTTGATGGTTTCAGGTGTTTATAATTACCTGGAATTTTTGAAGTTTTAGTCTTGCAGAAGGTTCAGGCATCAGTAGGGGCTTTCTTGGTCTGTAAGGGCTTCTTTGGCTTATTTTTCACAAATAATAGAAATAGTGGGAAAATGGTTTTAGGTGGGCTTTATTACTTTTAAATTTTCAATTTATCACAATGGCACGAGGTTGTCTATTTCAAACAATAGCTGGTTTCATGTAATATCCCAAAAGGGAGAATGCAATAATAATTCACTCAGTATAAGAACTTACAACAGGATAGACAATAAATCTTAAGACAACATCAGAATTTATAAAGAAGATGAGCCATTTTACTAGATTGGAGAAGATTCAGTTACAGAATATACAAAATGTGATTAGATCTATCCAAAAATTTGTTCTAGAATCACTCAGAAAACATGCTGCAATAGGTACAACGTAACTGGAGAGGCTCTGCAACAAATACTGCATTGTCCCTTTAGTAGAATATGAACATATAGCTGCAGAATAAAAGGGGAAATGAATATCTACTCAAAACTGGAGCTCATATGATGCCAAGATTCAAGATCTGGCCAATGTTATGGATTCCCAAGATAACCTAGAAAGGATTTTCCAGATCTACAACTTTGGAAAATTACCTCCATAGGATTTGATCCTTGATATGCTGGGAAATAAAGATGTGAAGCTAGATCTGACAAATATATGGCTGAAATATGATATCAGATCAAATCTATGCTTGAAGGGTTGATCCCTTCTTCAGATCTATGAGCTAGAAGCTCTAGATCTAGCTTCTGAATCCTCCAATGTTGATTGCAGCTGCTGCAACAAAACTGCCTCTAGGAACTGCATTGTGAGGGAAAGGGAGGCCTTATGCCTACTGAAAAATGCTGCAATAAAATCCAGGCTGATGGTAAGACTGATGGAAATTTGAGGGAATGATCCCTCATAGGATTGCTAGCTAAAATACTAGCAACTTCCTTCCTCCCATTAGATCTGCATGATAGACAGCGTAATTCCTGAAGGAAGTACTGCTACTGGGTCGTCAATAACTTTTGGTCTGATGCCAAATCTACAATGAAACTCTGGGAAGATGATATTTAAGCCCAAGGTGATAGTAATAAACCCTCACCAGTTCTCCAGCTGAAGTACTGAAGACAACTTCCTCCTTCCAAAATGATCTTCAGAAATCTGCAATTTCTGAATATTAGATAGTAGGAAAAGAGATGTGGCACTTAAAGCCTGATGTAGAATGAAGTAAAAAAACTATTTCTAGAGATACTCTAAGAAAGAGGTGAGATTCCTGACCAGGACACCCTATGCTAAACAACACCTACAATCTCTGCTAGACAACCCAAGAAACGAGTGGAATGTCACATGATAATTCCAGATCTGAAAAGGTCTTACATCAAGAAATAATCAGCTTGCCCTCATCCTTTCCTTCATCTTCTTTATATAACATCTGAGCCTTCCCAAGCCTTGGCCCTCATATAGACTGTGCTGTCACATGTGTACAAGATCCTCCAAGTTGGACTGTGTTGTTTGACCAAATCAACCATCATGTCTAGGTGCAATGTACACCTTCGATCAAGTGTGCCTTGTTGGCACAACGTTCTCCATCACTTAATCATGAATGTCCCATGATATTTGACATATTCAAGATCTTATTTAACTGAATCATCTATTTTTGATCCTTTCAAGATCTTAATTGACTGTGTCAACCTCCATGATCTATCTCATTAATGAGACAGGTTCTCCAATTTCATTCACATTAGCAGTTGCTCAACTACTTGTTATGTAGATCTAGGATAAATTAATCCACATTCACACACACACAAAAGTGGATATTTATTCATATTGAGGATTTTGGGTCCCTCCACCATTTTATTTACTTAATTCATTAACAAAATCAAGGACTCTAATATTCCAAATATGATGTGAAAATTTGGGAATGTTACATTTCATCGTAATGCGCGAAGGCAGTTTAGTGGATTATTGCACTGCGAAAAGCTTTTTGGTGGTTTTTAGTATGGGGGGTGGGATAAGTTGTGGGAGTGCCATGTGCAAGGGGGTGGGGGTATGAAACCACCCATTACACACCTCCCGATTGGTTTTAAAAATTGGACACTGAGGGGTTTGAAAATGTTTATTAGGCATTTTATCTGATGAATGGTGATCGGAAGGTTGACAGGTGTTGCAAAAACCATTCAAGTGAGGTGGGGTTGTGAATTTATCAAATGGTTTAAATAAAAAACGTGTGTCGGGTAATATAAATTCGAGTCAATTAATAGACATGCGAAGCAGTAAATATGAAATGGGTTAGGGAATATATACGTGGGGTTTTAATATAGTAGTGGAGGATTTTAATATAAAGTGGGTTATGTGAAATATATTAACAATAGGCTAAAATAAACTAAGGAGGGTATTGTATTGGGTGCGGAATTAAATCAAAAGGGAAGTGAGGCCACTTAATATTTATTTTGTGCTTTAAACTATGGATAAGTGGGTTTTTCATGTTTTTTATGAAAAAGAAAAGTTAGTAAAGGGGAAATGATTTTTAGTAATGGAAATGGGTTTTCTCAATGGGGAATGATGGTTTTTAGGAGAGAGGAGGGATTATGGAAAGGAAAAATGGTTTAGGATAAGGGGAAAGAGGTTTTATCAAAGGAAAAAAGATACTGCAAGTGGAAATGACTCCCAAGAGTGGAAAGAGGGATTTTAGCAAGGGGAAGGTGTTAGAAGTAAATTAGTAACAAGAAATAAACCAAATGATGCTTTCCATAACTGATGAAAGTACCCTACCTACCATTGTTTATCCTAACATTTTTATTTCCTTTATTGGGTGCATTTGAGCTTGCGTACCCTTTTATTTTATTTTGATAAGAAAAATAACTTATTTCTAACCATATGTCTTCCAATGGATCATATTAAACTGATGAGCTCATTTTTATTCTCTACCTAACTATTGTTTTCCAAGATTAAATGGTTTGGTAAGATCTTTATTCACTAACTATCATGACATGAAATTTAAAGGCATGATTTAATCAAGATTAAGCTTTATAATCGTTATGAATTGCGGCATTTTGAAAAATTTGCACACAATATTATTTGCAAAAGTAAAGTAACTAAGAGTAGTGGCATTTGAATGTGAAACACTTTTAGAATTTATTTTTTGTTTCTTTTTGTGGGGTTCATACTTTATAACATTTTTTATCTTTATTTCTTTTGGTCCTTTGATTAGTATTTTAGCACATACCCTCTTTTAATTTTTTAATGTGGGAAAACATTTGCAGAAGCCAAAGGTATGTACAATATTACATGACTTAACATAGCCAATTTAAAATTATGATCCCTATTATTATAGGAGCCTAACACGATGATCAACAGGATGCTTCAACGAAAAAAGTCTTTCTCAGTCAGCTAGCACTTTCATGTGTCCCACTCATAGCCCTCAAAGATAGCTCATCACAATTCAACTCAAGTAAAACTAGGGACACCGCATAAAATTCAACGCATGCAGCTTCAGAAAAGTCAATGCAGCAAACTAGGGCTTCGGTCAAATAGCCTGAAATTCCTTGATTTTAGTGCCTAGTTGTATGCCCTCCTAAAATCATAATTTCTACAGAACATTGAGGTAAAACAAGCAAGGGCTGACCATGGTCAGTGCTGGTCAATGATGCAACAGAAAAGCTCTAAACATATCAGCACACAAAATAGAAATCCCTAAACAGATCAATGCAGAAAACAACAACTTCACTCTAGACGTGTGAGGGAAATAGGCCTCCAAATGTTATCTAACCAATCAGATCACAATGAGAGAATGTTTTATGAGATGATGAGAAAATGACCTCCAAGTCTCTCCAATTTATATTCACCAATGAGGGTGAGTGACACTTCTCTTAGGCATGTGGGATAAATATGGTCGACCTTGCAGATGTGGAAAATAAATTCAAAATCAATGTTCTGCTCATCCGATCAAGATGATCTTTAGATTTGTTATACTCCTATACCAATAGGTGTCATATTACATGACTGACTTGATGAAATATGCAATATGTTCATACCCTTTTATTACTGAAAGGTTTTCCATATTCTCAAAAATAAAAAAATTAAAAAAAAATAAAAATGTAAAGAGGGTATACCCTAAAAGAAAAATCAAAGGGTGAAAAAATAAAAAGGCCAAAAAAGTGAAAGAAAATGAACCCCACCAAAAGAAAGGCCAAGGAAAGTGTGCAAGTCTAAATTCCACTACTTTTTGCTCTCATATAATAAGTAAAATTGTGTGCAACTTGTATTTTATGCCACAATTCATGAATGGTCAAACAGTTTAAACTTGGCTAGTTCATCTTTCAATTTCATGTTTTAGAGATAGAGAATAAAATCTGACCAAACTGTTTAATCTTGGAAGATAAGTAGATAAGTAGAGTGAATAAAAGGAGCTCAACAGTTTAATCTGAGCTCTTGTATGTAATAAGGTTAGAACTAGATAGATTTTCAGATGTAAAAGAAAAGAATTTTGATGAGGGTTTGCCAGTCTAAGTGCACCCTAATAAAGAAGAAAAAATGGTAGGGTAAAGTAGGTAGGGTAGGTAGATGTTGTTGCTGAATTACATGTGATGAATGATGGTTTTAGATGGTTAAATTTTTTACTTTCATCTCAAGTGCAAGTGCAGATAATACAATGGAAGAATTGCAAGCGAGGCAAAGTCAAAATTATTAACTTCCCTTCTCATTTTCCCTAAAAATTTTACTAATTTACCCTAAGTGCTAAGGTATTTAAATATTAGAGGGGCTGAACGCATTTCCTTGAATTTTGGAGGGACCGGACCCTCAGCACAATAATTGGAAAAAACCTAAGTACTAAAAATAATTCATTATCACACTCATTCACTTCTAAAAAATCTTTTCCTAAAGTAAAATTCCATTTTACTTAGGAAAGTCATGCAATATTCAATAAAAACCTTTTCTCATGTAAGCATAAGTTAAATACATTGTTCTGATGTTTTATACTTAGCGCTTTAACTCATTTTTCATATTAACTTCTAATTTATTATTTAAACCCCTATTGAAATAACCTTTACCTATAGTATATAACTCCTTTTATATAATAGCCCCAAAAACCCATATATTATAATTTTGGCCAAAGTTAATAAAACCCACATGTTTAGATAAAATACCCACTTTATAACCCCTTTGGCTAAATATATCTTTATATAAATACTCCGCCCCCTATGGTAAATAAATCGCTTTGTTTTAATTACCATATAATAAAAATATATGAAAAAATCTTTAAACATATGATTTATATGTTTAAAACAAAAATAAACCCGAAGTTAATTTAAACCAAACTTCAAAAATAGCCCATCCCTTGCGCATTTTTCATCCCCGACCCTCGTCGTACAAAGGAATTAATTAATCCTCACGATTAATTAATAACCTTTCCCGCCAATCAAATTCCCCTTAATGAGATTAATTAACAAATAATCGCATCAGTCCCGCTTGTTAAACCTCTGTCATGTCCACGTCCCAATGACCGTCTGATCAACTGATCCAAGATCTACGGCTATTATCGATATCGCTAGCCATCCACGTCCAAACGATAACGCACGATGAGCCAACAGTTTTGTGAACGGTGCCTTGCCACGCATCAATCATTGTATGGAATCGCTGCCCCTCCACCCAAAACCACCCTGTCCCAAAAGCAGTGCAATGGAAACCGCTTACTGCCTATCCTCTCTGACGCATCCACTGTACTTGCTGACATTATCAATCAAAACCCGCCACCTTTGAATTTTCAAAGAAAACAAAAAACCCACGTTATTTTCACTATCCCGCGTTGAGATCAGTCTTCCATGCAAAGAAATACGAAACCGATTGTCGAAGCTGCTAACCATTACCCTGCTGAATACCATTGCTGCCATGTAATTCAGAGTTCGGTCGCCAAAGCCTGTTCCTGTTTAATCACTGTACATTTCCAGTAAACAGTTATTAATTCCAATTCCCCATTAAAATCTGAAAAAAGTCTTGGTTCTGGTTTTAATTCCGCTCTAAGTCTGAAAAGAAGTTGAATTTGTTCTATTTCATTCCTAGAACTAAATTATAATCCCAAAACTGGTAATTGTGCCCCTTTTTAACAAAAACCCTGAATTTCCATTTCTGAATCCACAAGAACCAGAAATGGAATTTCTGGTAGCTCTGAATCTCATGCCCATCAATGTCCCTCACAGGGACTTGGATTATTTGCCTTTAGCTGATATGGATTTTCAAATCAAGGACCTTCAGCTTAGTGAGAATCCTCTCCGAATATTTTTCCGCTGCAGAGAAAATTATTTGAATGGTTCTGACGTTTATGGACTCTGGGAATCCAATCTTCCCATGTACATTCTCCCCTCAGTCCACATTTTTCCTGAGTTAATTCATTATTGCTGTGCAAACTATGATCCTGACCAAAGAGCAGTTTTATCCCCAAGTCAAAATGTTCTTTTCCCAATAACTTCTCAGTCCATAAATGAAATGCTACAATTCCAACTTGGTCAAGCCCTCAATCCCTTATCTATGGCTGAATTACTTGAGAAATCTACCAAGTTATCCCATGAAGAGCTAAACCGCCTGTTTCATACCTTCATGTTACCAGTGCATCAACCTAAAAGCCCTCCCCCTTATGGTTATACTTTTTTCACTGAAGAAGGTAGAATTATTCCGAACATGATATCTTTCAGAATGGGTTTCAATACTAATGAGTATGTTGATCAATTAACCCTAGTATTATTATCTATTTTCACCCCTGGACAGCCTCCTGCTGTCAAGTACGATTTTGCATCTTATATTGCTGACAAAATCCATGATCAGTTCATGAGATCCAGGAATGAGAGAGTGTTCAAGTATTCTTCTGTCATATATCACCTCATGATTTACTTTTAGTCAGAGAATTTCCCTTTTTATGTTAAGAAACTTGATGTCAAAGGGAATCCTAGGTCAGTCATCTTTTGGTCTGCTATCACTCACAATTCCATTGATTCTCCTTATTCCTATAATGAGTTTGTTGACCTTTTTGTTCATCCTGCAACCACGTTGTTGACCGGAGTCTCTCCTCCTAGGGTAAATAATGACATCAAGAAAATCCTTCAGCTCTCAAAGCAGTACAAGATAGGAGACTGGTACCTATATCAAAACCACACAGAGATCAGAATATATGGATGTGAATTATGCCCTTTTAAATTTCCCAAATATGTCCCAATGAGACTCTTTGCATTAGAATATTTTAGGCAGATGAATAATTCAGATATAGTTTATTTCTGCAATGCAAAGAAGGAGGATCAACTTAGGATCAAGAGTCAACTAGGCCCCTTTATTTGTAACTCTAGGGAAGCTGGAAAAGAAGCCGAAAGAATTTTAGAAGACTATCTCAGACTACAAAAGAGTTTCTACTGGGTGCCTTATGATCCAAACATATTTATCTGTGACAGAAGAATGAAAAATAAACTATCACCATACATCGATCAAAGAATTCCAGAAATAGAACAATATGCTAATATGGATGAATGGATGGAAGGGACACTGGTTGAAAAAGATAGTGAGCAGGTCAATGTTGAAAATGGAATGAAAGATCTTGAAAAGATACTTGACCTAGAGTCTTTTGGACAGGTACAAATACTAGAATCTTCTTCAGCAGGGACTTGACAATGAAAATTGTAGGAGATTAGTACAGTGGCAGTAGAATCTAAAAGAAAAGAGAAGGATCCTGATATACAAGTAATTGAAAAATTCACAATGACAGAACAACATCAGACTTCTAAAGGACAGGAGCAAGTACAAATTCCTCCTACTTAAGTAAATGAGCCAGAAATTTCAATTTTACAAACTCCCCCGAATGTAGGAAAGGGTAAAAAGAGAGAGGCTGAAACAGCTACTCCTATTGGTGGCTCCTCTAAACAACAAAGTGTTAAAAGGAAGAAATTAACCCCTCTTCCAGAAATTGAATCAGTGGAGGAGATCCCTGATAGTCAGGGAAGAGAAGACAATCAGCAAACAGGTACAGGTAGTGGGACATCCACTAATTTTCAAAGAAAGGAACTACAGAGGAAAAAAAGTGCAGAGATATCTTCTTTCAAACCTCTAGTAAAAGAGGCCTGGGACATCAAAAGAACATTCATCAATATAAAGGCCAAGAATGAACCACTTAGACTTCAAGTGTACAACTAATATTTGAAAATGGCTCCGAAAAATCAAGAAAGATTGATGTCAGCCTATGACATCCAACAGGGTAAAATGATAATGAGCCAGTTCAATCCCAAGGTGCAGCAGCCTCAGATAGCTGCAGATTACATTAAAACTAATTTTGAAGTCTTAGCAAAGGATACCCATCCTTTAGATCAAATTGAGCTATACAAGCAAACATGTGAGATGATTTATTCTACTCTGACGGATAAATCAATGATGGCCCATAAATTGTAGGATTATTTGGATAACACTAATACACAGTTGTAGCTTGAAAAAGCCTCCTCCGAGGCTAAGGATAATAGAATCAAAACTTTGGGGGAAATAATCATTAATTTGGGTCATAATCGTAAAGATGTGAAAGGTATTGAAGCTTTAGTCAAGAAGAAAGATGATGATATTGTAGCTATGAGAAAACAATTGAAATTACCAGCCTCGAGACATCCAGAGACTGCAAAAATCATCAAACAAGGTTCTGAAGAAGAACTAATGGATTTTCTCTTAAAATTTAATGAGCAACTTAATGCAACTGAAAAAGAGCTTGAGAATGCATTGAAAGATAAGCAGGAGAACATTCAAGTATCTACGATAGGAGTAGTTGGAGGTACAACAGCAACAGGTCAGCCAACATAGTTGTCACATGGAAATAATTCAAATTTGAACACTGAAGAGTTAACAAAGTCAATGGAAGAAATGAAACTTCAGGCCATAGAGCTCTCCAAAGAAAAGGAACAATTTGCCGCTCTAGAACACAAATATAATCTTTCAAAAATGAGTGTTGCTGATAAAACAAGAGAAGTGAACCAATTAGAAAAAATAGTGAGAGAATTGGAAAGGGCCCTCACATTGGAGAAACCTTTAAGAGAAATAAAGGAAATTCTTTGGGATAACATCATTCAATCAATAAAGGATGTCTGGTCCTCAATTCAAATAATGGATGAACATAATGACTTAGTTAAATTGGCTCTGGATGAGATTGAGAGAGCAAGAGAAGAGTTGGGAAATAAGCCAGAAGAAGCCAATAGACTTATACATTTTTTGAATACTCAGACAAAGAATCAACTTGCAGAACTTGGTATTCAGGACAGGACCGGAACAATTTTGGAAATAAAGAGAGTTTTTACTAAAAGAACTCTGGTACAGAATTTAGAACACAGGTGCTCAAATATGCAAGAAGAAATCATTGCCTTCAGTGAAAGATTGAATATTTTGTTAAACAGAGGATTGCCCAGTCCTATGGTTTCAGAAGATAAGCTAATGAACCTTGACAGCTATGTTTAAAAATTGGACAAATATGCTGATAATCAAGCCAATTCTTCAACTAGTTCATCAAGAACTGCATTTCTTATAGGAAGAAACCTTCATGACAGATTAGAAAATATATTTTATCTTGAACATGAAGTAAATCATTTGTTCCCAATTCAGGCTAATTTCTTCAGATATACTGAGGCTGATGAAACACTGAGAAAGTTGCAATGGACGAGAGTGCCAGAAGCTAAATGGTGGGAAGAACTAATGGAACTTTTGTAATAATTATCTTTACATAAATTTTTTCCTATTTACCACAGTATATCATGATAAAAAGGATAAAAATATGAACAAAGGTCAAAGCGTATCAGAGCAGTCAAAGAGTATCAGTTAAACGGACCAACCAGCATAGAATTACTGAAGAAGACAACAATGAGCCAAATCATAGGGCCTTCCTCCAGAGCATTCTTAAAAGAAGGAAATAGCACAACATCAGTTACAATTCTTTCTTATTTACGAGACCATCTGTCTTTATTTTATTGTAATTCACTTGTGAGTCATCCTAGATAATATCTCAAGTTGTTATGAGATATTTTTTGTAATTTTTTGTATAAGTACTCCCTCAATTGGAGTATTGAGGGTGGATTCTTAGACTTTTTTGTAACATTGAAGATTTTTGAATAAAGTGCTATTGGAGAAATTTCTTTGTGGCTAAGCTGGATGATGAATTGAAGCAAAAGAATTTTTACAGGATTCATGTGTCAGACTACGGATCAGTAAGTCATCCTTCCCTTATGTATAAAGTTTTTATATCTGTTTATTATATCACTATGTTTCATTTCTAAATGACTAATGAAAAAGAATAAATCAGAAGGTACTTAAGTATAATCTGATTTCAATCATTGTTATTCTAAATGTTTTCTTCTAAACTTGTTTTAAACAATGAATTGTTAATTGCTCCTCTTTTTCTAGTTTAAACATCTTGGTTATTTAATAAAGAATTCTTAATTGCTCTTTGTTAATAATCACATAATTTTCCCTCTTATGAACATGTTGAAATATTCTTAATTGCATTTCATCCATTCTAAATCCATTCCATTCACTTTAAATCTAAAATTGTTCTCTGTTTGACTATCTTGCCCTGTAAAACCATATTTTTTCTTGAAACTTAATCCAGTAAAGCCAAATTTTTGACTCCATAGCCCAATGGCCTGAACTACTCAATCTTGCCCTCAGCTATCGAATTCCACCACCCAAATTCAAAAAAAAACCTTGGACTTTACAACTAGCCTAATATCTTTAAAAAAAAAGCTAAATTTTACAGAGAGAGCCCTCTATGGGTACAGATTGGCTAGATTCTATACTTAAAATATTGGTTTGTCGTTATCTCGGACCCCTTTCCTCTTTTCTACAACTTCAAGGAAAATCTGAGTGCTAACATAGTGGCGACTCCACTGGGGACCTGAATATTCTTATTGTTATTATTGTTTATTTTATAAACTACAGACAGAGCCTGAAAGTTAGCCAGGTAGCCTTTGAACTACTTTTTCTCTGAAATTGCATAGTAAATAAAGGTTGCTTCAGTCTATCTCCAGTCTAGTTTATGAAATGAACTTTGGTTTCAAACATTTGATCAGTTCCTCTAGTTAAATAAATCTTTAAGAAAATTTTTAATCCAATATCTGAAACTTCTTAAAGAAATTATTGAAGTTGCATTATTCATTTCATTTAAAATAAAAAAACCAAAAACATCACTTAAGAAAGCTGGCTTCAGAAAGGACTGGTTATACCAGGGCCAATCCTGATCCAAATCCACCACCTGTGTTCGAAAATCCGAATCTGATTCCCAGAATTCTTAGAAGACAAGATAGTCAAGAAAGCTCTGGAAGTTCTCGACCTCTCTATAGATATATTTCTTGTCCAGTGAAGTGGATTTATCTTAAGGACGAAACTTATGATGAGCAGTTTGAAACATCTTCATTTGTAAATTTTTCTGAATCTACCTTATCCAATTTGGTTCTTGACCCATTATTTCTTGAAGATTTACAATTTGAATTTGTTTCATCACATCTTGACAAAAATTTACAAGATTCTATACAATCTAAGATTACCTCTGAAGGTACATCAAATATTTCTATTATTACTTCAGTTTCTCCAAGCTCATCTACTTTTCCTCAAGACTCTCAACCGCAAACTACCCCTTCCACTCCTCCACCTACCACTCATAGACCAACCTCACCTGTTATCCCACTACCTCTTCCAATGGCAAACATATATGATCCCTTAATATTACCAGCTAATATAGGGGCTATGCCTTAAGATTATCAATATAAAATCACTCCTTTTGATGGTTATGGTACTTATACTGCTCAACAGCATACCAAAAGAATGAATGATTATTTTGAATTTTATGAAATAGATGTTGATGATGTTAGGATGGGAATTTTCGTCCAAAGTCTTACTGGAGAAGTTAGAACCTGGTTCAGAGCTCTTCCTGTAGATAGTGTTGTTGACTTACTAGCCCTTTATAGAACATTTTTAAATAGATGGGAAAAGAAGAAATACCCTCTTCAAATCCTATCAGAATTTGGAAAATTAAGAAGAGGACCAAATGAGACTGTGCAAGATTATGTCACCAGATTCAATGAAGCTTATAATGCTGTTCCCAAAAATCTTAGACCTCCTTGATATTCAGTATTAATCAAATTCCCTGATGGATTTGATTCTAATATAGCATATCAGCTTAGAGAAAGAGCTCCTCGAACTCTAGAAGAAATTCAAAGCATAGTTGTTAGTGTTGAAGCTAACCTAATTGAAAAACGAGCTAGAGCTAGAGCTAAAAGAAGAATGTCTGTAAACGAAGAACCCTCAGCTTTTGAGAAGAAACTAGATTCTATAATCAAAGGAATGGAAAGACTAGGAGACAGAGTTGAAACTATTGAAAAGAATAAAGCTCATTGGGATGTTCAACCTAGTAATACTGTGAGAAATCCAAACTTTAGAAGAAACCAAAATCAAAATACTAGAAAAACTGGTCCTGATCAAAATATTAGGCCCCCATTCCAGGAAAATTATGTTGAAGGCCTAAACAGAAGAACTTTGTTGGCATGTGTATATGATGGAAATCTTTTGATGAAGTTATTCTTGACTTGTTGGACTTGGTAGATGATGTAAATCTGATATGAAATGAAGTTTGTTAAGCAATCTGATGCTGAGTGTTGTCCTTGAATGGCAACTCACTTGATGAAGATGATGGCAACTTACTTGATGAAGTTGTGCTTGATAGAATATGTCTTGATGAACTAAATATGATGTATCTACAGTGTGTACAGAAGGCAATGAAGAAAGGAATTCAGCATGTGCTAAATCTATGGTGAAAAGAGTATGTCTCAAGGCATACGCGGATATGTCTAGGAGAAGTCGCGTATGCACGCGGGAAACAACGTGCCAAGTCGCGTATGGGAAAAAAGCGCTCATAAAGTGCAAAACCAGGGGTAACCACCATGGTATTGACCCATTGTATTGGGTAATGATTTGTCTAAATGACCCCATCCAGGAATACCATCGGAAGTAATGTAGTTTTGGCTCATGGTATTGAAAAAGGGGCTCATGGTATTGAAAAAGGGTAAACCTATATAAAGAGAAGAAATTCATTGTGCAAATCATGAGCATGGGTGCAAGATGTCTGAGCTTGAATGAATACTTCTCTCTGGAGTATATCTGAATGGAAAGGGTTACAGTTGAATGAAAGATCTGAATGTATGATGCACCAATGAAGGAGTGATGAAGAAGGGGATCTAGATCTGTATTGTAATTGTATCTGCTAGATCTGTTCATGGAAGGCCTAGATCTGAGATGAGGCGAACATCTGTCTGAAGCAAAAGGGTAAATCTGAACTGAATATTTGATCTGAAGAAGTATGCTGCTCTATAATATTTGAAGATCTATATGCTAGTTCGCCGCAGAGGAAGCGTGTATATACGTGGCTTTGCTGAAGAGAAAGCGCGTATGCGCAATAAAATTGGCTCTATAATTTTTACTGAAGTATACGTGGGTTTATGTGAACGGAAGCGCGTATATACACGACATCAGAGAAAGGAAAGCGCGTATGCAAACTAGGGTTTGCTGAAGTCTGTGGTAAGAAATGTCTGATCTGTTCTGCTGGTTTACTGATATCTGTCAGTGAGTTATATGTATCTGTTTCATGGTTGACTGTGCTTAAAAGTATGGAAAGGGTCTAGTTTGAAAATATGATGAAATGTGGCCTGCAAGTGGTGTTCTATTGAAGTTGTTGGATCCAGTGTGAAAATTGATGAAACGTGGTCCAAGGTGGTGCTGAGGGTTGTAGCCTTCAGTCAGGGGGTTGTAGCTCCTTCGGGGAAAGGCTGACAAACGAGATCGGGGAGTCTAGCTCCCTTCAGGGAGTGGCTGGTAAATAGCGAGATCGGGAAATTCGTAGCTCCCTTCCGGGGAGAGGCACAGTAAACGAGCGCGGTGGGTGCACGCATGCGGTAGATGCGCACCAGCACATATTGTAAGATGTTTTCTCCATAATAAAATATTGAAGGCTGAGCAACTGCAGCGGTGGTTTTCTCCCGACTTGGGTTTCCACCTAAAAATCCTGGTGTTCATGTGTGATGCTTTGTGTGATGGTTTACTCTGTTCTTACTGTTCATGTTTACTGTTTATTAAACATCTGATGAATGAATGATGGAATGATTTAAGTGAAGAACTAATGACATAATTAGATATCTGTGTATACGTGAGTTTCATAAAGGGTATCCGCGTATATACGCGAGTCTGTTTCAGGAAAGTAGCGTATGGGTTTTAGAAGAAAGAAAAAGTAAAAGTTTTGAATATGCAGTAAATACTGATTCACCCCCCCCTCTCAGTATTTTTCCCAACAATTGGTATCGGAGCAGGTCCTTCTGCAGAAGCTTGATCGCTTGAAGGTGATCCGTCGCAATGGGAAGTCAAGAAGGAGTAATGTCTATAAAGCCACCTCTATTCAATGGAAGCAATCTGATATTCTGGAAGGTACGAACAAAAGCATATCTGCAAAGTCTTGGTGCAGATGTATGGGCAATCGTTGAAGAAGGTTATCAATACCCAGCAAGTATTCCTACTGATGCAGCAGAAAGGAAGAAGTATGAAATCAATGCCAAAGCAGTGAATGTCTTGTTAGGAAGCATGTCTGAATCAGAATTTGCTAAAGTGATGTAGCTACATTCATCAAAAGAAATATGGGACAAAATCATTCTAAGCTATGAAGGAGACACAAAGGTAAAAAGTGCAAAACTCCAAACTCTTACAATTGAATATGAAAATTTGAAGATGCATAGTGATGAAAGTGTTGCCAGTTTCTTTCTTCGTCTAGATGATATTGTAAATCGGATGAGAAATTTGGGTGAAACCATAACCGATACTACTCTGGTGGAAAAAGTCTTAAGATCCTTGACTTCAAAATTTGACTCTAAAGTTTCAGCCATTCAAGAAAGGCAAGATCTGCAAACTCTTACTATTGTTCAATTACATGGTATTATGACTGCTTTTGAAATGAGGCAAGGAGGCCCTTCTCAAATCAAAGAAGATGCTTTTAAGGCATCTGCAAAAGGAAAAGAAAAGGAAGTTGTCAAAGAATCCATCTATATATCTGAAGAAGAAGAAGAAGCAAATTTTGTGAGAAGACTTCAACTAGGTACCGGAAAGTTCAAAGGTAAGCTTCCTTTCAAATGTTTCAATTGTGGAAGAGTTGGTCATTATGCTGCAAAGTGTCCTTATAAAGAAACATCGGCTAAAGGAAAAGAAGTAGCAAGAAGGAATAAGAATCGATCTAGCACAAGAAAAAGTTATTATACTAATGAAGACGGTGATGGATCATCTAATAGTGAGGAAGAATGTGAAGAAGACTTTAGAATTCTCATGGCTTTTGAACAAAGAGAAGAAAAGGATACTTTTGTGGATGCTCTAGAGGACAATGATTTTCTTGAAGAAAACAATAAACTCAAAGTAAGCCTAGAAGAAAAGAACATAATCATAGAGACTCTTGAAAATCAACTTGAAGCAAAGGAAAAATGCATTGAGGAATTGGAGTGTGAAGTAGTAAGTCTAAGGAAAGATAATGAGAAAGTGAAGACTCTCAATCTTAGATTTGCTAAAGGTTCAGAAACCTTAGATGAGATTATCAAGACACAACGGTCTCCTCTTATAAAAACAGGTCTTGGATATACTGGGGAATCTTCCTAGACTTCAGCACCAAATTATCTGAAAGCAGTCACAACTGGTTCTCTTCATTCAGCCACTCAGCAAGGGAACAAAGGATCTTTACAGGTAAAGCATGATCATCTCAAATCAAGGACCACTAACAGGGAGATCCCTCAAAGAAACAACAACCAACAGGTAAATTCAAATAGAAGATTTCATGATCGCAGAAATTTCTACTTCAATGGACAATGTTTCTCATGTCACAATTTTGGTCATAAAGCTGTTCAATGTGTTGCATATAAAACCATCATGACAAGAGAAGCAAGAAAGAAAGGGATGAATATTGAACCAAAGAAGAACACCTATAACAACTTTTCTCCTCTTCAAAACGAAGTTGAATGTACTTATTGCAATAACTTTGGTCATGAAGAATCTGAATGCAGGAGCAAGGTCCAGCCAAAAGAACATGTTCCCTCAAGCTCTAAAATATGGAAAAAGAAAGAAATATAGGTTGAAAATTGTGGGATAGCATTATTTGCAGAAGGTGAAGAAAATCAATGGTACATTGATAGTGGGTGCTCAAGACACATGACAGGTGACAAAAGCAAACTCCTTACATATAATTCTCTAGAAAAGGAAAAGAAAGTTACATTTGGAAATGATACTCCTGCTGTAATTAAAGGAAAAGGGTCAATATTTCTAAAAGAAAAGGTGAAGGCTAATGATGTCATGTATGTGGATGGATTAAGGCATAACTTGTTAAGTGTAAGTCAAATGTGTGATCAAGGAACAAAAGTGGTCTTTAGTTCAAAAGAATGTGTGGTTCGTGATCTTGATACAGGTAAAATCATTATAAAAGGAAAAAGAAATCCAAGCAACCTGTATGTACTGAACGACATAGATCAATGTTACTTGAGCAAGTCTTCAGAAAATTGGCTATGGAATAGAAGGCTGGGGCATCTGAGCTTCTCTCAAATCAACAAAGCAAGCAGACTTCAAGCTGTTCGTGGTCTTCCCAATATTAATCTACCAGAAAGTATCATATGCAAATCTTGTCAATTCGGTAAGTAGACCAGAGTACGATTTAATGCCAAAGAAGGATCATCAAGTAAGCCTCTTGAACTCATTCATACTGACATATGTGGACCTATGAGGAAAAAGTCACCACGTGGGGAAGAATACTATATCTTATTCATTGATGATTACTCTAGAATGTGTTGGATCGGGCTCATTAAACACAAAGATGAAGCATTTGAAAAATTTCAGATCTTCAAAGCATTAGTTGAAAATGAATTAGATCTAAAAATCAAGTGTCTTAGATTTGATCGAGGAGGAGAATATACATCAAATGAATTCTTTGAATTTTGTGAACAACATGGCATAAAAAGACAATTCTCTGTAGCAGGCACTCCACAACAAAATGGCGTTGCAGAAAGAATGAATAGAACAATTCAACAAATGGCTAGAGCTATGCTCGATGGTTCTGGAACTCCTGACATGTTCTGGGGTAAAGCAGCACATACAGCAGCTAACATTCTCAACAAGGCTCATGTTCGGGTAAATAGTGACAAAACTCCATATGAACTCTGGTATGGTAATTCTCCCTCTGTGAAGCATTTTAGAGTTTTTGGAAGTAAATGCTTTATCAAAAATAATGATGAAAAGCTTGGCAAGTTTGAACCTAGATCGGATGAAGGGATATTTCTTGGTTACTCATCTTCAAGCAAAGCATACACATGTTACAATAAAAGGCTTCGAAAGATTGTTGAATGTATTGATGTTGTTATTGATGAGTCTCCTGCAACTCCTAAAGAAGAAAAACAAACAACAAAAGAAGATGATGGTGACCTATGTCCTTCTACATCAAATAGAAATGATATAGACAGTGGATCCAATGAAGAACCTGAAGATGATCTATCTGAAAAAGCTCCATCGAGATATGTTCAAAAGAATCATCCTGAATCTCAAATTTTGGGAGACAAGGAATCAGGTGTACGAACAAGGAGAACTCTTGTGGGATCTTCTAGTCATCTGGCACTTCTATCCACAATTGAACCACACAATGTCAATCAAGCTAGCAAAGATGAATGTTGGAAGCAAGCCATGAATGAAGAGCTTGATCAAATTGAAAATAATGATACTTGGGAATTGGTACCAAGACCACATGATAAAAATGTCATTGGAACTAAATGGATTTTCAAGAACAAGTTAAATGAGAATGGGGATGTTGTAAGAAACAAAGCTAGATTGGTTTGCAAAGGGTATACTCAACAAGAAGGTATAGACTTTGAAGAAACTTTTGCTCCTATAGCTAGACTTGAAGCCATAAGAATGTTTCTTTCTTTTTCAAGTTATCAACAAATCAAAGTTTATCAAATGGATGTTAAATCTGCGTTTCTTAATGGTGATCTAGAAGAAGAAGTATATATAGAACAACCGGAAGGATTCATTTTGGGAAATGATGAAAATATTGTTTGTAAACTTAAAAGGCTCTATATGGTCTCAAACAAGCTCCAAGGGCATGGTATTATCGTCTTGACAAATATCTTCATCAACAAGGATTTTCAAAGGGGTCTGTTGATAGCAACTTATACACAAAAGTTGAAAATGATAAATTATTGATTGTGGTTGTATATGTTGATGATATCATTTTTGGGAGTAACGAAGAATCTATGAGTCAAAAATTTGCTTCTGTCATGCAGCAAGAATTTGAAATGTCCTTACTTGGGGAACTAACATTCTTTCTTGGCTTGCAAGTGCATCAATCTGCAGATGGTATATTCCTATCACAAGAAAAATATCTTAAGCAAATTCTAAAGAAGTATGGCATGGAAGAATGCAAACCTGTAAGTACACCAATGATAACCGGATGCAATCTCAGTTCTCATGATGATTCTCCCATGGTGAATCAACCAGAATACAGATCAATGATAGGAAGTCTACTTTATCTCACTGGGACTAGACCAGACATTATGCATGCAGTTGGGATTTTTGGACGATTCCAAGCTAATCCAAAAGAGTCTCACCTTCAGGCTGTTAAAATAATTTTCAAATATCTACAAGGAACTCAAGACCTTGGTCTATGGTATCCAAAGAATGCTGATCTTACTCTTCATGCTTACACTGATGCAGATTGGGCTGGAAGTGTTGATGATCGGAAAAGCACTAGTGGTGGTGCATTCTATATGGGACCCCGGTTAGTATCTTGGTTCAACAAGAAGCAAAATTCTATTTCCTTATCTACAGCAGAAGCAGAATATGTGGCTGCCGCATCTTGTTGCACTCAACTCCTTTGGATGATGCAAACCTTACAAGATTTTCAAATCAAATGTACTCCTCCTGTCCCCATTAAGTGTGACAATACAAGTGCCATTAGTATTTCAAAGAATCCTGTTATGCATTCAAAGACCAAGCACATTCCCATCAAGTATCACTTCTTACATGAACAAGTGCTTGAGCAAACAGTGAAGTTGGAGTATGTTCCCTCCAAAGAACAAGTTGTTGATATCTTTACCAAACCTCTGCCCAGGGAAGCGTTCGAGTATCTAAGACAGAAGCTGGGAGTGTTCTCTGCCAGTCAAAAGCACAAATCTGCATAAATTTCGAAGATGGCATTGGATACGTGGATTTCCTGAAACACAGTCGCGTATATACGCGAGTTCATGCACAGAAAACCGCGTATGTCTGATTGCTGACATTTTTCTGTTTGGAGTCAGCTCTCTTCAGCACAGCTGCAGTGCTGTTTGGTATCTCTGATACTGTTTGGTATCTCTGGTGGTGTTCCAGTTCTCATATTTCTATTTCTAATGTTTTGATAAAGATGCCTTGATGATTTGTTGGTAAAAGTGTTCAGGATGCACAAACTAAGGGGGAGCCTTAGTCATATGGAAAGGATGCTTGGATGCACAGATTCAGGGGGAGCATTAGCTTTGCTGAGTATAATGCATTGTTGGCATTATGATGGTTCTGAAATATGTTCTTTTTCTTGAAGTCTTTCTGGTGTTGGTCATAAATGGTCATATTTGTAATTTGATGAAAAGGTCTTGTTGAGACCCATGATGTAAAATTGTAATATTTAGTCATGTAAGGACTTGTCAAATTTGTAAACCCACTTGGTTGGGTAGCTGAGTCAAATTTTGTAAACCCACTTGGTTGGGTAGCTGAGTTGCAATGTGTAAACCCACTTGGTTGGGTACTTGAGTCTTTTATGTAAAACCACTTGGTTGGATATTTGATGTAAGTATGAGTCTTTGGTGATAGGAATTTCATAGAGTCATGTACTTCATTAGAAGATATGTTTGAAGATTCAGCATGAACTCAGGGGGAGCTTGGTCACTTCAGTATATATCAGATCTGCAGAACGCTTCTTCCACATGCGGAGAAAAGGGGGAGAGTATGTTGGTTTTGATCCACCCTTTGCCCTTGATGTCAAAGGGGGAGAGTGACATGGTGTTTGAATGAAGAAAAAGAATGGTGTCAAAAATGGATCTGGTGTGGTAACCAAGCACCATCGTAGTTTACTCCACATCAAGTCCAAAGGGAAGTTGTTGGCATGTGTTGTCCTTGATGACAATCCACCTGATGAAGTTATTTTTGACTTGATGAACTTGGTAAATGATGTAAATCTATATTTGTTAGCAATATGATGCTAAGTGTTGTCCTTGGATGGCAACTCACTTGATGAAGATGATGGCAACTTTCTTGATGAAGTTGTGCTTGATAGAATATGTCTTGATGAACTAAATATGATGTATCTATAGTGTGTACAGAAGGCAATGAAGAAATTAATTCAGCATGTGCTAAATATATGGTGAAAAGAGTATGTCTCAAGGCATACGCAGATATGTCTAGGAGAATTCGCGTATGCACGCGGGAAACAACGTTCCAAGTCGCGTATGGGCAAAAGCGCTCATAAAGTGCAAAACCAGGGGTAACCACCATGGTATTGACCCATTGTATTGGGTAATGATTCATCTAAATGACCCCGTCCAGGAATACCATCGGAAGTAATGTAGTTTTTGGCTCATGGTATTGTTTTGGCTCATGGTATTGAAAAAGGGGCTCATGGTATTGAAAAAGGATAAACCTATATAAAGAGATGAAATTCATTATGCAAATCATGAGTGTGGGTGCAAGATGTCTGAGCTTGAATGAATACTTCTCTGGGAAGTATATCTGTATGGAAAGGGTAAAGGTTTGATGATAGATCTGAATCTATGATGCACCTATGAAGAAATGATGAAGCGGGATATCTAGATCTGAAATGTATTTGTATCTACTAGATCTGTTTATGGAGTGATTAGATCTGAGATGAGGCGAACATCTGTCTGAAGCAAAAGGGTAAATCTGAACTGAATATCTGATCTGAAGAAGTATGCTGCTCTATAATAGTTGAAGATCTATACGCTAGTTCACCGCAGAGGAAGCGCGTATATACGCGGCTTCGCTGAAGAGAAAGCGCGTATGCGCAATAAAATTGGCTCTATAATTTATACTGAAGTATACGCGGGTTTATGTGAACGGAAGCGTGTATATACGCGACATCAGAGAAAGGAAAGCGCGTATGCAAACTAGGGTTTGCTGAAGTCTGTGGTAAGAAATGTCTGATCTGTTTTGCTGGTTTACTGATATCTGTCAGTGAGTTATATGTATCTGTTTCATGGTTGACTGTGCTTAAAAGTATGGAAAGGGTCTAGTTTGAAAATATGATGAAATGTGGCCTGCAAGTGGTGTTCTATTGAAGTTGTTGGATCCAGTGTGAAAATTGATGAAACGTGGTCCAAGGTGGTGCTGAGGGTTGTAGCCTTCAGTCAGGGGGTTGTAGCTCCCTTCCAGGTGAGGCTGGTAAACGAGATCGGGGGTCGTAGCTCCCTTCCAGGAGAGGCTGGTAAACGAGTCAGGGGGTTGGAGCTCCCTTCCAAGAGAGGCTGGTAAACGAGCGCAGGTGGGTGCCTGCGTGCTGGTAGGAGTCTGCACCAGCACATATGTTGTAAGATGTTTTCTCAATAATAAAATATTGAAGGCTAAGCAACGGCAGCGGTGGTTTTCTCCCGACTTGGGTTTCCACCTAAAAATCCTGGTGTTCATGTGTGATACTTTGTGTGATGGTTTACTCTGTTCTTACTGTTCATGTTTATTGTTTATTAAACATCTGATGAATGAATGATGGAATGATTTAAGTGAAGAAATAATGACATAATTAGATATCTGTGTATACGCGAGTTTCATAAAGGGTATCCGCGTATATACGCGAGTCTGTTTCAGGAAAGTAGCATATGGGTTTTAGAAGCAAGAAAAAGTAAAAGCCTTGAATATGCGGTAAATATTGATTCCCCCCCCCCCCTCTCGGTATTTTCCGAACGGAACCCTCTGGTGATAATTCAAATAAACAACTTTACTGAAGATGAAAATGAACCAGAAATTTTCTTGACCCAAGATTATCAAGAAGCTCACATTATTAAGCAATTTCAAACCCAATCAGGAGAATCATTTGATTTTAGGGAAGGATATGACACATCCATCTACGAAGTTCATAAGCAATATAATTTGAGAAGTAGAAGAGTTAATGTTCTGGAAGCAAGTAAACAGAAAATCACAAAGCAACCCCTCAAAGGTAAGACCATTTCTACCCCTATAAATATTCTCACTAGATCAGATCCCAATCCTGCCCATCCAATAATTGAAGATGTATCTGAAACTCAACTAAATAACAGACAACTTTCCAATACTTTTCCTCTCAAAGGAAATGTAGAGGAACCTCTAGAGGTTGATTTAGAAACAACTTCAGCATCCAACCACACTCCTGAAAAGGAGAAAAACACTGAAAACACAAAAGAAAAAGATAATCCAACTGTTCGAAATACAAAGACTCAAACTGAGAAATATTTTAATTTGGAATCCGAAATAGGCAAACTAAAGATAGTTGTTCCATTGTCTGAATTAGCTAAACATGATGTCTACAGAAACCAAATTTATAAATCACTCAATATTCCTAGAAATGATGATACAGTTAATGTTTTTGATGACCAACCCAGATTACTCTTTGGCCCTGAAGTAAATGGAAAACCTGAAAGCGGAGGGACTCCTCCATTTTATGTGAGTTTGAATATACATGACAAAATACTTCATAATGCCATGCTTGATTCTGGAGCGTCTCACAATTTAATGCCCAAGGCTGTAATGGAAAGATTAAATCTAGACATCACTAGACCTTACAAAGATCTTTTCTCTTTTGATTCAAGTCAGGTGAGATGTTTAGGATTAATTAAAGATTTGTGTGTTACATTGGTTCAATACCCTGCTAAATCAATTTTGATGGATATAGTAGTAGCACATATTCCTCCAAAATATGGTATGCTGTTGTGTAGATCTTAGGGTGCAAAACTTGGAGGATCTCTTCAATTAGATATGTCACATGCTACTATTTTAGTATTCGGCCAACCTAAGAGACTATACAGAGAAACCTTGATGAAATATGTTGTCAGTAGTCAGGAGAAACCTGAAAAATTCCCTATCTACTCAGTACACTTTGATATGGACTCATTTATTCTCTATAATGTTGAAAGTAATATTCCCACTAAACTAGAAGCACCAGTAGCTGAACCAAAAGAAATTGTGAGTCATAAATTCAGTGTTAAAATCCAAGAAATCTCTGAAGAAAAAGAAACATCAGAAACCCAAGAAAAGCCAGAAGAAACTGAGAAACCAAATCTCCCTGTTAAGAAAGTTACTAAAACACCTGATGAAGATTATGAACATGAAATTCTTTAGCATTTAGAATTTGATGGTTCAGTTAATAAGTTAGGAGCAGGAGCTGGAATTTGGATACACAACGTTGAAAACGATCATGCTGAAGGCATGCTTACAGATTAAACTTTAAATGCACTAATAATATGGAAAAATATGAAGCTCTTTTGTTAGGGCTTAAACTTGTCAAAAATTTAGGAGCAATTAGAGTATCTGTCATAGGGGATTCTGATTTAATCATTCAATAGATAAAAGGTGAGTTTTCGACAAAAGATCCCAGACTAAGCGAATATAGAGGAACGTTTGTGGAAATTCTCAATATTTTTCTACAGGCTCAGCTTGCAAAAATTCCAAGAAAACAAAAGTTGCATGCTCATAGCCTCGCAATGTTTGCTAGCACTTCTAAATTACCATTTGAACCTAATCATCAGTTCAAATCTAAGATTAGACATAGACCTTCCATACCAAACAATCTTATGAATTGGCAAGTGTTTGCAAATGACAATGAGATTAATAATTTTCTAACTTTAGAGGATGATTTTTCTAACAGTAATATAGATGAAGATGTAGTCATTGAATCTAATCAAATAGTTGAACAAGAAACAAAAATTTCTGAAGAGAGTGCCATTCAAATGCTCCATCCAACGAAATTCACTAGAAAAGACATGCAAGACCTCAAACAAATGGAAGTTTATGAGATTATAGAAGATGAATCCGAGATCATTAATCTGAAAGATAATTATTTACCTAAAGGATTGACTTCTCTAGAAGATCTTATTGACTCTAATGACATTCCATTGAAACCTAAAATGGAACCACTAAAAGCTGATATTGAAGAATACAATCTGGGGACTGAAGAAAAATCTAAAGTAATAAAGTTATCAAAATATTTACCTCCTGATCAGAAACAAAAATATGTTGAGTTATTAACAGAATTCCAGGATGTTTTTTCCTGGAGTTATGAAGACCTGAAATCTTATGATACATCTATAATTCAACATACAATACCTTTAAAATCAGACTAGAAACCCTTTAAGCAAAAACTAAGAAGGATCAACCCTGTGTTGTTACCTTCAATTGAAAAATAAATTAAACGAATGTACGAAGCAAGGATAATTGCTCCAATTAGATTTTCAGAGTGGGTGTCCAACTTGGTCCCTACTAGGAAGAAAACTGGAGAAATTAGACTGTGTGTTGATTTAAGAAATCTAAATAAGGTTTCTTTGAAGGACAATTATCCTTTTCCCAAAATGGATCACATTTTGCAAAGGGTAGTAGGTGCTTCAAGGATTTCTCTTTTAGATGGATTTTCAGGATATAACCAGATTCTGGTTCATCCTGATGACCAGGATAAAATGGCTTTTACAACACCATGGGGTACTTTCAAATATGTTAAAATACCTTTTGGACTCAAAACTGCAGGAGTAACCTTCCAAAGAGAAGTGGACATTGCATTTGCGAAAGAAATTCATGAATTTCTTGTTATATATCTGGATTATTTAACTGTTTTCTCTAAATCAGATCAGCAACATTTAGACCATCTCAGCCAAGTATTTATAAAATGCAGAAAGTATGGTATTTCCCTGAATCCGAAAAATTCATTGTTTGGTCTTGAAGAAGGCAAAATCCTGGGTCATATAATTTCAAAAGATGGCATTAGAATTGATCCAAAAAGAATGAAAGCTATCTTGTGGATACTTCATCCAGGAAATGTTAAGGAGCTTCAAGCTTTCATAGGAAAAATTAATTTTTTGAGAATATTCATTTCTAGTTTAGCTGAATTAATTAGATTGGTTACTAACATGTTAAGAAAGGATTCAAGTATTAAATGGACAGTAGAAGCCAAGAAATCATTTGAAGATATTAAAATGGCTTTGACCAGAACACCAGTTCTTACCAGTCCACAATTTGATAGAGATTTCATAATTTTTTCATTTGCATCAGAACATACTGTAGCAGCTGTTTTATTACAAAAGGATGATCAAGGATGTGAAAAACCTATAGCCTTTTTTAGTAAAGCACTAAGAGAAGCATCATTAAAATACAATATCATGGAAAAACAAGTTTTTTCACTTGTAAAAGCTATTAAAGATTTCAAAGTCTATATATTGTATTCATGTGATAGCCTATGTACCAAATGTTGTTGTCAAAGACATCTTAACTCAAGATGGAATTGAGGGAAAAAGAGGTAAATGGATTTCTACCATACTAGAATATGATATTGAGATAAAACCTACAAAATTGATAAAAGGATAGGGATTAGCTCAACTTATGACAGAAACAAATTGCCAAGCCCTGGATATTAATGAACTGGATAACGAACAGGAGATGGCGACTCCACAGATCAGCCAGGCCTTTTTAGACTCACCTTGGTATGTTGATATCATTTATGTTTTATTAAACCTGCAAGCTCCTCCAGGGTTATCCTGAACAAAATGAAGGTTTTTGAAAATGACATCCTTAAAGTATTGTATTTTAGATAATGTTCTTTTTTGGAAGAATCATGATGGTATTCTTTTAAATTGTTTATTAAAATATGAAGCTGACAAAACTCTCAATGAATTCCATGCAGGAGACTGTGGTGGACATATTTACTGGAAGTCAACAGCAGATAAGATCTTAAGGGCTGGGATTACATTAGCGCTTGAATCTGCCACAGGCTGAAGAAGGAAAAACTCGAGGCAACATCAAACCAAGCTCAGCCTCGTAGCTAGCCCTACGAGGATAGGAGAGGGCTCTCTCCGGGTCAAACTCAGTGAAAGATGTCCAATAGGATCTGAGATGACCTAAATGAAACACTGATATTGATTTTAGGCTAGTAAAAAGATATGCAAGAGGTTTTTAATAAATGTCGGGGTTTTCTGGGCTGTGTGGGGCAAAGACAGCAAGAGCAGAGATCTAATCAAAAGCACGGATTATTCCACAAGGCGAGATAGGCATAAAGTTTAACAATTCCAAGTTGAAATTAAGTGGAGTGGCAAGACTGCTAAGAAGTTGACAAGGGCATGTGTGATGAATCCTTATTAAACAGAAGAAATTGCACAAAACATGAAAGCTTCTCCAGGGCAGAGCAGCAAGCTGAATTCTGCCTTTCTACTTAAAAGCATTCATTAAGAAATGATTATGGGTGAATTGTAAACATAACAAGACACATATGAAAACAAAGAAGAAACATTTGCTAAATTTTACGCCACAAGAATCTTATGAAACAGAGCTGTCATTCAATTAGTTTCTCTGTCAAAACTGTACAATAAAACTCTCTGTTCTCCTCCAATAGCTCTCAGAATTCTCCTCTTACAATTGATTTACAATGTATAAATAAAATCCTGCTAGGGGAAAACAAATCGACCCCAAGACAAGGAATTTGTTTTAATTGAAATTACAGAAATAGAAAAACTATTCTTCTGTTCTAAAAACTATTGGGAGCGCAGATCTGAAGTCTTTAATGGGAAATCGAATCCTATTGCTGTGATGAATATCTTCATTTCAAATTAGCATTTCGATTTCTGACTGCCACGTTACATTTTCTGCCCAAATCTATTGATGTACCAATGAAGGGGCGGAAATCTATAAGTGTAACTCCTTTGAAATCGTAACTGAAGACAAATGTAAGCAATCTGTCCCTTTTTTCTGCTAAGGTTGGTATTCTGCATTTAATAAAGGGAAATGGAATTGCGCCAAGTCCAGCTGTAGCTACCCCATCGACTTATCCAACATCTGTCCAACATAAAATCTGTGAAAGACAACCACGCGCCAATATTCACCTTCAATCCAACACCATGCCAATTAAATCTATTTTTTAACCTCATGAAAACAAAAATACTGCTCCTCGTTCACGTGGTTCGAATCCACCTTGATTTAAGATACACACCGCTCCACACGTCCTGTTGTTGCCTGCACACAACCTTGTAGCTCTGCTTCAACAACTCTCAATAATTCATAAGCTCCATTCATAGTTTTCCTGTAGCTGGCTATTTGACATAGCAAGAAATTCAAACGCCTTTACTCCCATATCATCTCCCAAAGCCACCACCAAAACCTCTGTCTGTGTTGCAGAGATTGCATTTTTGCATTCTTCCTCCATTATTGTAAATACTCTTTCAATCCCAAGGCTCACACCTACCGTAGGAATTTTCTTCCCACTAAACATACCAACAAGATTGTCATAACGTCCACCAGCTGCAATGGAACCAACCTGTGTGCTGCCCAATAAATGAAGGATAAAGCAGGGCCGGCTTTTATACAATATGTGCATAAATATCCCATGTTTTCTAAATGTCCCATCTCCTTCACCTTCTTGAGCATATTGCTTAAACAAACTTTTTGCAATTGAAATTTGTGTTTATATGCATGCAAATGGCTCTCCCGGTCATTCACTAAACTGTTCAACCATGACTAATGGTCTTCCACCCGCAAATGATCTCCTTAGAATTTCATTTGCAAATAGTAGACACTAAACGCTGCAGATAATCACCATCCTTTCGGAATAGTCGGCACAAATACGAGATCTTTACAAACTGCTGAACATGCAGCCTATGACAAGCTCCAAAACAAAACCCACGGAGCAAAAAACAATGTTTCACAAATCTCGTGATGATTTAGGAAGGAATTACAATGCTTAGTAAAATTTGCAGACCTTTTACCAAGCACGACCAAAATAGTTATAATTATGCCTTGTCATCATGGAACCACCAGCGAGTCTCTTTAGGTGATCAACCTGAATGTCCTTGTATATGATCCCTTTTTGGCTTCTTTCCTGATGTTGAACCACTTACATGTGTCTGTGACAATGGGCCAGAATAAGCAACCCCACGAATTACATTATATGCACGTGAAACACCAGTTGTTTCATAAGAATGATCAATAGGCCTTGGAGGATCAATATGCAATCCAACAGTGTAACCTTCCTTCTGAGTGCTTGATTTTTCACTCCCAATCTTTGAAGCTGCATGGGAAGTCGAGTGCTTCTTCTGAGATAATGCTGCTGATTCAGCACCTTCATTTGGTGTTGGAACTGCTCTAGATAGTCGGGATGCTCTCCTTGCTGCCTCAGATCCACGACCTCTCACACCTGCATCTCTTTGCCTTCTTGTTTCTTGAGCACGTAATTTTGCATCAAACTCTTTGCTCGGCGGGTATTTAGGTAAGCTTGATGGATCACAGGCAAACGGCTCCGTTGTAAAGAATTCACTCTTAAGGGCCCCAGTTGCCTCTCCACGATGATCAGGTTCTATAGCAAGGAGAGTTTCTAACAAAGCCAAAGCTGATGGAGGGAAATATTTGAAAGCCTCGGCAACGCAACTTTTGCAAGGGTGTTGTGGCTTGAATATGGTTGCATGTGGTAATTTTGACTCCTTCCAATAGTCCTCAGATGGTGATCCGCACAACTTAAATATTTTGTGCAGTTGTTCCATCTCTGATCTTCCGAGCAAGATAGGTTTTCCAGCAAGCAGTTCAGCAAGTATGCAACCAGCACTCCATATATCCACAGCAACTCCATAATCTGTAGCACCGAGCAAAAGTTCTGGAGGCCGGTACCAAAGTGTTACAACACGACCTGTCGGGAGCTGTTTCTGATCAGGATAAAAGAAAGTTGCTAGACTAAAGTCAGCTATCTTTAGAATGCCTCCATTGTCAATTAAAAGATTTGAACCCTTGATATCACGATGGAATACACCATGACTGTGATAGTGATCAAGCCCTTGAATTAATTGTTGCATATAACATTTAACCTGTGGTTCGGTGAACTTGATCCCCGGGCAAGCAGCAAGTCCAGCAAGGTCATGCTCCATGTACTCAAATACAAGGTACAGACTAGATGATATCTCTGAAGTAACAAGTCCTTCCAATTTGACAATATTTGGATGATCAAGTTTGCGTAAAACCAGTATTTCTCGTGCCATAAATCGCACACTTTCAGCATCCACATTGTCAAAACGTACCTTCTTCAGGGCAACAATTTTTCCATTATCAAGCTCACGAGCTTTATACACATTACTGTAAGTCCCTTGCCCAATCTGTTTGCAAGCTTTTGGAATCGATTCAACACGAAACTGGGCGCAAATACGAATTATCTGGGCTCTATTTTTAAGTGGGTCGCAACTGTCAAGTGGGTCGCAACCGTGCAATTTTACACTGGCTGAAGCTAACAAGTGGGTCGCAACCCTCAAGTGGGTCGCAACCACTTCAAGTGGGTCTCACGCCCTCCAAACGCTGTCCAGAACGATGAGAACTTGTCCACGGCCTTCAAAACACGATTTTGACTCCTGCCTTGGCGAACATCTTGCAAATGATTATGTTTGTCATGTTCATATATGAAATAAATATCTCCTCAAATCAGATTGCTTTTCAAATGTGTTAGATAACCCACTCTTATAATGTTTCTGCATTTTTACATTTGGCTATTTAATACAATGTTTCTCCTTTGGCTTTTCTGAACTTTGGACTGAAAATGCTTGTTGTCTTTTGCAGGGACAGGAGCTGCTGAAGCTGGAACAAGGCTGCCATTTGAAGAGCTGGAGAATTATTACATATTCTAAAAAAGATACATTCGATGATTTCTTCTTCAAAACCCTGTTTTGAAGAAGAATCAATTTCACATTATTGATAATGACATAAAAATAAAAACTTACTGAACCTTTCCTCTAGTACACGGACAAAACCACAAGGACTCAAGAATTAAAATAACTCTTTTACACGGACCACGGTAACATCGGTGACTACGAATAATAAGAATGAACTTGGGAGAATTTGGCTAAATGGTGACAGAATAGTCTAACGAGTTCTACTAGCCAACCTTGTTTTCTAATGTAAAGAAATTCGTAACTTCTTGCCATAAATGTCAAATATTTGAAGGCAAGAGAAAATTACTACCTTTACCATTAAAACCAATCTCTACTGAGAAACCCTTCCAACAATGGGGCCTGGATTTCATTGGAGAAATCCATCCCCCTTCTTCTGGCCAACACAGATGGATCCTTACTGCCATATATTTCTCTGCCATGCGTCAATCATTGTATGGAATCGCTGCCCCTCCGCCCAAAACCACCCTGTCCCAAAAGTAGTGCGATGGAAACCGCTTCCCGCCTATCCTCTCTGACGCATCCACCGTACTTGCTGACATCATCAATCAAAACCCACCACTTTTGAATTTGCAAATAAAACAAAAAACCCACGTTATTTTCACCATCCCACGCTGAGATCAGTCTTCCATGCAAAGAAATATGAAATCGATTGTCGAAGCTACTAACCATTACCCTGTTGAATACCATTGCTGCCAAGTAATTCAGAGTTCAGTCACCATAGCCTGTGCCTATTTAATCACTGTACATTTCCACTAAACAGGTATTTATTCCAATTCCCCATTAAACTCTGAAAAAAGTCATGCTTATGGTTTTAATTCCTCTCTAAAGTCTGAAAATAAGTTCAATTTGTTCTAAATTTCATTCCCAGAACTGAAATTGTGATCCCAAAACTGGTAATTGTGCCCCTTTTTCACAAAAACCCTGAATTTCAATTTACGAATCCACAAGAACCAAAAATGGAAGTTCCAGTAGCTCTGAATGTCGTGCCCATCAATGCCCCTCATAGGGACTTGGATTATATTCCTTTAGCCGATATGGATTTTCAAATCAAAGACCTTCAGCTTAGTGAGAATCCTCTTCGAATATTTGGCTGCTGCAGAGATAATTATTTGAATGGTTCTGACGTTTATGGACTCTGGGAATCCAATCGTCCCATGTACCTTCTCCCCTCAGTCCACATTTTTCCTGAGTTAATCCATTATTGCCGTGCAAACTATGATCCTGACCAAAGAGCAGTTTTATCCCCAAGTCAAAATGTTCTTTTCCCAATAACTGCTCAGTCCATAAATGAAATGCTCCAATTCCAACCTGGTCGAGCCCTCACTCCCTCATCTATGGCTGAATAACTTGAGAAATCTACCAAGTTATCCCATGAAGAGCTAAACCTCCTGTGTCAGACCTTCATGTTACCAGAGCATTAGCCTAAAAGCCCTCCCCCTTATGGTTATACTTTTTTCACTGAAGAAGGTGGACTTATTCTGAACATGATATCTTTCATAATGGGTTTCAATACTATTGAGTATGTTGATCAATTAACCCTAGTATTATTATCTATTTTCACCCCTGGACAGCCTCCTATTGTCAAGTATGATTTTGCATCTTATATTGCTGACAAAATCCATGATCAATTCATAATATTCAGGAATGAGAGAGTGTTCAAGTATTCTTCTGTCATTTATCACCTCATGATTTACTTTCAGTCAAATAATTTCCCTTCTTATGTTAAGAAACTTGATGCCAAAGGGAATCCTAGGTCAGTCATCTTTTGGTCTGCTATTACTCACAATTCCATTGATTCTCCTTATTCCTATAATGATTTTGTTGACATTTTTGTTCATCCTACAACCACGTTGTTTATAGGAGTCTCTCCTCCTAGGGTAAATAATGACATCAAGAAAATCCTTCAGCTCTCAAAGCAGTACAAGATAGGTGACTGGTACCGATATCAAAACCACACAAAGATCAGAATATATGGATGTGAATTATGCCCTTTTAAATTGTCCAAATATGTCCCAATGAGACTCTTTGCATTAGAATATTTTAGGCAGATGAATAATTCATATATAGTTCATTATGCAATGCAAAGAAGAAGGCTCAACTTAGGATCAAGAGCCAACTAGGCCCCTTTATTTGTAACTCTAGGGAAGCTGGAAAAGAAGACGAAAGAATTTTAGAAGAATATCTCAGACTACAAAAGAGTTTCTACTAGGTGCCTTATGATCCAAACAACTTTATCTGTGACAGAAGAATGAAAAATAAACTATCACCATACATCCATCAAAGAATTCAAGGAATAGAACAATATGCTATTATGGATGAATGGATGGAAGGGACACTGGTTGAAAAAGATAGTGAGCTAGTCAATGTTGAAAATGTAATGAAAGATCTTGAAAAGATACTTGACCTAGACTCTTTTGGGCAGGTACATATACTAGGATCTTCTTTAGCAGGGACTTCACAAGGAAAATTGCAGGAGATTAGTACAGTGGCAGTGGAATCTAAAGGAAAAGAGAAGGAGCCTGATATACAAGTAATTGAAAAATTCACAATGACAGAACAGCCTCAGACTTCTAAAGGACAGGAGCAAGTACAAATTCCTCCTACTCAAGTAAATGAGCCAGAAATTTCAATTTTACAAACTCCCCTGAATGTAGAAAAGGGAAAAAAGAGAGAGGCTGAAATAGCTACTCCTATTGGTGGCTCCTCTGAACAGCAAAGTGTTAAAAGGAAGAAATTAACTCCTCTTCCAGAAATTGAATCAGTGCAGGAGATCCCTGACAGTCAGGGAAGAGAAGACAGTCAGAAAATAGGTACAGATAGTGGGACATCCACTAATTTTCAAAGAAAGGAACTACAGAGGAAAAAAAGTGCAGAGATATATTTTTTCAAACCTCCTGTAAAAGAAAGAATGGGACATCAAAAGAATAATCATCAATATAAAGGCTAAGAATGGACCACTTAGACTTCAATTGTACAACCAATATTTGAGAATGGCTCCCAAAAATCAAGAAAGATTGATGTCAGCCTATGACATCCAACAGGGTAAGATGATAATGAGCCACTTTAATCCCAAGTTGCAGCAGCCTCAGACAGCTGCAGATTACATTAAAACTAATTTTGAAGTCTTAGCAAAGGATACCCATCCTTTAGATCAAATTGAGCTACACAAGAAAACACGTGAGATGATTTATTCTACTCTGACGGATAAATCAATGATGGCCCATAAATTGCAGGACTCTTTGGATAACACTAATACACAGTTGCAGCTTGAAAAATCCTCCTCCCAGGCTAAGGATAATAGAATCAAAACTTTGGAGGAAATAATCATTAATTTGGGTCATAATCCCAAAGATGTGAAAGGTATTGAAGCTTTAATCAAGAAGAAAGATGATGATATTGCATCTCTGAGAAAACAATTGAAATTACCACCCTCGAGACATCCACATACTGTAGAAATCATCAAACAAAGTTTTGAATAAGAACTAATGGATTTGATCTTAAAATTGAATGAGCAACTTAATGCAACTGAAAAAGATCTTGAGAATGCATTGAAAGATAAGCAGGCGAACATTCCAGTATCTACAGTAGGAGTAGTGGCAGGTACAGTAGCAACAGGTTAGATAACAGAGTTGTCAGAGGGAAATACTTCAAATTTGAACACTGAAGAGTTAACAAAGTCAATGAAAGAAATGAAACTTCAGGCCATAGAGCTCTTAAAAGCAAAGGAACAATTGGCCACTCTAGAACAAAAATATAATCTTTCAAAAATGAGTGTTGTTGATAAAAAAAGAGAAGTGAACCAATTAGAGAAAACAGTGAGAGCATTGGAAAGGGATCTCACATTGGAGAAACCTTTAAGAGAAATAAAGGAAATTCTTTGGGATAACATCATTCAATCAATAAAGGATGTCTGGTCCTCAATTCAAATAATGGATGAACGGAATGACTTACTTAAATTGGCTCTGAATGAGATTGAGAGAGCAAGAGAAGAGTTGGGAAATAAGCCAGAAGAAGCCAATAGACTTATACATTTTTTGAACACTAAGACTAAGAATCAACTTGCAGAACTTGGTGTTCAGGACAGGACCAGAACAATTCTGGAAATAAAGAGAGTTTTTACTAAAAGAACTCTGGTACAGAATTTAGAACGAAGGTGCTCAGATATGCAAGAAGAAATTATTGCCTTCAGAGAAATATTGAATATTTTTTTAAACAGAGGATTTCCTAATCCTATGGTTTCAGAAGATAAGCTAATGAACCTTGACAACTATGTTGAAAAATTGGACAAATATGCTGATAATCAGGCCAATTCTTCAACTAGTTCATCAACAGCTGCATTGCCTACATGAAGAAACCTTCATGATAGATTAGAAAATCTATTTTATCTTGAACATGAAGTAAATCATTTGTTCCAAATTCAGCCTAATTTCTTCAGATATACTGAGGCTGATGAAACACTGAGAAAGTTGCAAAGGACCAGAGTGCCAGAAGCTAAATGGTGGGAAGAACTAATGGAAATTTTGCAATAATTATCCTTACATAAATTTTTGTCTATTTACCACAATATATCATGATAAAAGGGATAAAAAGATGAACAAAGGTCAAAGTGTATCAGAGCAGTCAAAGAGTATCAGTTAAATGGACCAGCCAGCACAAAATTACTGAAGAAGACAACAATGAGCCAAAGCATAGGGCTTGCCTCCAGCACATTCTTAAAAGAATGAAACAACACAACATCAGTGATCATTCTTTCTTATTTACGAGACCATCTATCTCTATTTTATTGTAATTCACTTGTGAGTCATCCTAGATAATATCTCAAGTTGTTATGAAATATTTTTTGCAATTTTTTGTGTAAATACTCCCTCAATCAGAGTATTGAGGGTGGATTCTTAGACTTTTCTGTAACATTGAAGATTTTTGAATAAAGTGCTATTGGAGAAATTTCTTTGTGGCTAAGCTGGATGATGAATTGAAGCGAAAGACTTTTTACAGGATTCATGTGCCAGACTACGGATCAATAAGTCATCCTTCCCTTGTGTTTAAAGTTTTTATATCTGTTTATTATATCACTATGTTTCATTTCTAAATGACTAATGAAAAAAAATAAATCATAAGGTACTTAAGTGTAATCTAATTTCAATCATTGTTATTCTAAATGTTTTCTTCTAAACTGGTTTTAAACAGTGAATTCTTAATGGCTGCTATTTTTCTAGTTTAAACATCTTGGTTATTTAATAAAGAATTCTTAATTGCCTTTCATCCATTCTAAATCCATTCCATTCACTTTAAATCTAATATTGTTCTCTGTTTGACTATCTTGCCCTGTAAAACTATCTTCTGTCTTGAAACTTAATCCAGTAAAGACAAATTTTTGACTCCATAGCCGAATGGCCTGAACTACTCAATCTTTCCCTCAACTATCAAATTCCACCACCCAAATTCAAATAAAACCCTTGGACTTTACAGCTAGCCTAATATCTTCAAAAAACAAAGCTAAATTTTATAGAGAGAGCCCTCTCTGGGTACAGATTGGCTAGATTCTGTACCTAAAAGATTGGTTTGTGGTTACCTCAGACACCTTTCCTCTTTTCTACAACTTCAAGGAAAATCTGAGTGATAACAAGATCAATATTTCACCTCTCCAAAATATGAACAAAAAAAAATATTACCGTTTTCATATGATCAGTCCAATATGGAGTGTGGACCTAGTTGCCCATAATTAACACTGCCTCTCAACTGGGGAGAACTCCATTTGTCCAAAAGTGCCATCTATTATTTACCAAACCAAACATTGTGTGTCATCCTACCGTAACTTGCTTTGCTGGCTCTTTATTCCATAACAAAAGGTGAGTCACAAAGACATCACACACAACTGGCCCGAAGTCAACTTAGAGGAAAAAACCGCTCTCATACTTAAAAGAGTCTCATACTAACTCGAAGTTAGTTTACTGACCTGAAGTCAGTTTAGAGGATAAAACCTCATCATACTTGATCCGAAATCAAGGTGTTGGACACGTGCCATCCTAGACATAGAGAGTACGAAAATATTCGATACGTCCATCGGTCCTTCCGTGGTCTCTGTCCACATTTCCAACCTCATTGGCCAAATGAGAGGTACTTCCCGGAAGTCCAAAAATCCGTGGGTATGATGCTTTTGGGGCACATATAAGAGAGAGGTGAATCAAATAAATATCATAACAATGGGGCAGAAGCATCACATGGTTTTGCAATCCTATCCTTCTTAGTGGTTATAGATCCAATAATCTATTCCAAAGCCCCCTAAAGCTCCTAGAGCTCATATTCTAACTCAAGAAAGCCCCTCAGAATAGGGTCTTTCCACGATTCCAATATTCTCATGGAATTTTAGGAACCAGAACTTCCCTAGGAGCTTCGTGAGAATATCGATGACCTTCTCATCAGTTCCTATATGATCGAGCCTTATGGCGCCTCGTTGTACCATATCTCAGATAAAGTTGTACCTGATAGCAATATTCTTAAATCGATCATGGAACACGGGATTCTTAGAAAGAATAATCCCACTCTATTTATCACAAAGGATAATAGTGGTATCTAGCATATGCCTGAATAACTCACTGAAGAGCTTTCACGACGAAAAAAATTCACAACAGGCCATACTCACTGCAATTTATTCTGCCTCGGCGATGCTTAAAGCCACTGACACCTGCTTCCTTCTCATCCAAAATATCAAAGCAGAACCTAAGGTGAAGCAACATCTAGATGTGCTCTTGTAATCCACCACACTATCATACCAATCAGAATCATTATATCCATGGAGTCTCAAAATATCGGTAGTGTATCTTAGCCCATGGTTGATTGTGCCCCAAAGATATCTCAGCAAATTCTTGGCACAAATCTAGTGAATGTGATGAGGCTCAACCATATTTTGACTCAAAGTGTTCACTACAAACATACATCTAGACGAGAGTTCACTAAGAACATCAAGGCCCGTACGAGTTGTTAATACTCGGTAGTATTTTCTAGCATGGGCCCAACAACGTTTCTGCTCAACTTCTTAAAGTTGAGTTCCATCGATATTGACACAGACTTACAGTTCACCACACCAAATCTCTCCAGTAGCATCACGACATATTCTCCTTCAGAAAGGAAAAAATCGCATGCCATCTGCCAGACCTCGAAGCCTAGGAAGTAGGGCATCAGTCCCAGGTATTTTGTCTCAAACTCAAAAGCTAGCTCCCCCTTACACTGATGATTGAGAGGGTTAGCACCTATCAAGAAGATATTATCCACATAGAAAAATAAAATTAAAGGCCTTTCTTTATCAACCTTAAAATAAAGGTTTGGATCACCATTACTTTGAGTGAAGCCCAGCTTCCTCAAGTAGTTATCTATCCTCTCGTACCAAGCCTTAGGGGCTTGCTTCAACCCATAGAGAGATTTTTTCAACCTTCATACATGTGTGTCTCTATATCGCACTTTGAACCCTAGAGGTTGCTCCACATACACCTCTTCCATTATAGATTCATGCAGAAAAGCGGTCTTGACATCCATCTGATGTAGACTACATACTTGCATAGAAACAAGGGAAATAATATGTTGGATGGTGGTATAGCAGGCCACAGGTGAAAATATATCATCATAATCTATGCTTTCCTTTTGAGAGAAACCTCGGGCAACAAATCTTGCCTTCCATCAGATCTATGATTGATATTATAGAGCCATTTCGAGGTGACCACAGATTTGTTTTTCGATCTTGGGACCACTTCCCAGACATCATTTTTCATAATGGACTCATAATCTTCGTGCATAGAATCCTTTCAAAATTCCATGCTTCTTCATATTATTTGTACTCATTAGAGCTAGGAAAATTTCTTTCTTTCTTGAGGGCAACATCTTCATCGAAGGTGACATCGTGGCATATGTTCACTTCTCTCCGACTGGCCACATAGATTCTATATGACTTTGAAGTTTCATTGTATCCCACAAAAATTCCCTTATTTCCAGAAGCATCCATCTTGCTTTTCTTTTCTTTTGGCCCATGAAAGTAAATAGGACAACCAAAAACTCAAAAATGAGTAACATCATGTTTCTTACTAGAGACAACTTCTTTGGAAGTTTTGGAGTCCAGAGTGGAATGTGGGCATCTATTTTGAATATACAAAACAATGTTCGCAGATTCTCCCCATATAAAATTAGCATTACCTTGGTCACATTGCATGGCATGGGCAACTTGCACAATGGTCTTGTTCTTTCTTTCAACAACACCATTTTTCTTAGGAGTGTACATAGTTGTGGTCTCCCTCTTAATGAGATCTTCTCTACAAAATTCATTAAACTTATTTGACTCATACTCTGTCCCATTGTTAGTCCTCACAAATTTTATTTTATTCTCGGTTTGATTTTCCACAAGCCCGTAAAGCTATAGAAACATTTGAATGCTTCATCCTTCTTATTGAAAAAAATATATCAATGTCTTGTGGGAGAAGTCATCTGTAAAAGTCATGTAATAGGAACACCCTCCCAAGGATGTCACAAGTAGCATACCAGATAATTTAGAATGTATGAATTGCAATATATTTGTTGTCTTTTTGACACTTGAGGGGAATGGTCCCCTTGTATGCTTCCCTTTGGCAAAAACCTGACATATACCTTCATGATCATCTCCTGATTCGGACATCCCTGTCACCACCTTTCTTGCTTCAAGAAGGGATTTGTAATGAAGGTGTGAAAACCTTTGGTGACATAACTCTGTTGGAAGAGTTGTATCACATGTCATAGCCCCCAATGGACTCTCCAACCTGACAGAGTGTATCAACTTTAAAACCAATAAAAATGTCTTCCTTGAAGTTTTCCTTCCATATAAGTACCTTTCCATCAACGAATGCCACTTTGAACCCTTTTTCTTCTATTTCTGAAATGGTCACAAGGTTCTTCTTTAAATTAGGTACATACAACACATCTTGTAATAAGATGACTTGACCTTGAGATAAATGGATTGTCACAATGCTTGTCCCATTCATAGGATAGGTGGCCTTATCTCCAAGGATAATTTCCATATTAGTATCCTTCTCAACCAAATCATAAAGGGTTTCTGTATAACTAGTGAGGTGCCTTGAAGCACCACTAGCAATTAACCAGACATCCACGGTGTCGGGTGGAGATGCAACAGAGAGGGCACATACAATAATAAAACCATATTTTTTATTATCAACAATATTAGACTCATCGTACTTGGAATTTCTTGATCTCTTGAAATGTTTCCCATTCCCATTACTCTTAGAGTGAGCCTTCCTTTCTCCTTGGAACGTATTTTTCCTTTCATTCCTTCTCGAGTTGTTTTTTTCATCATCCCTGGGAGAGTCCCTTCTATTAGGGTACTCTCTTGCATAATGACTAGTCTTGTTACAAGTGTAACATTTTCCCTTCGTTCCTTTGTGCCCCACTCTACCATGGTTTTGATTTCTCAGGCCACCATGGTTCTTCTTCTTTGCATGAGCGACGAAGGCAGTAGGGTCACTTCCATTACCATTAGAGGCATACTCCATCATTATTGTTTCCTCTTGAGTGCATCTCGTCAATAGTTAATCAAAATAAGGAATCAAATTATTATTGAGAATAATGGTATTGAATACATGCTAATCATGGGGGAGACCTCCAAGTGCAATAATAACCATCTCTCGATCATATATTTCTCCCCCAATAGGTAGGAGGTTATTCATGATTTGAGTGAGCCTCATAAAATAGCATTGAATAGATTCATCCTTACTCTTCTTAATATTCTTCAATTGACTCTTGAAGAATAGGATTTGATTAGCATTGCTAGCCCTAAACATGCTCATTAGCTTATCATACATCTCCTTAGATGTCTTCAGCTCAGAAATGTAAGAAACCAAGTGTTTATGAATAGAATCCCAAATAATCATATTTGATTTGATCTTCCATTTTCTATACTTCGTCTTCATGGAAAAATCTGCATTTGACGGAGGCTCTTGAATATTCCCTTGTACATAGTCCATGACATCTTGATGTTCTAGCACAAAATCCAAGGACATATTCCATGCATGATAATCATAATTATGACTCAATTTATCATCAACCTTGAAACCGTTGTAGGTTGAGGAGGCCATTTTTCCTTGACAAGATTTATTCCTTCAAAGATAGCTTCTAACACCAGCTTGGACTCTTGGACTTTGTCTTCACCTTAGCTATGAAACCATGCTAAATTTAGATAACCATGGTGCTCTATGCTTCATCAAATTTTAATTAAACCTTTCTTAGGCCAAATACAAAATAAAAATCACATAAAATTGAAAGTAAAATGAAGATACAACATAATAATCGATCAATAGAAGACACACCAAATATATATCAGATTTACAATTCCTTTTGTCGAGTAAAGATATGAGATATTGTGGCATTATGGACGTTATAAGGATGCTTGAACAAAAAAGTATTTCTGGGTTGGCCAACACTTTCACGTGTCACACCCACAGACCTCAAAGAAAACTCATCACAATTCAATGCAATTCAAACCATGTACAACGCGGAAAAGTCAATGTAGGTAGCTTCAGAAAATTCAATGCATCAAACTGGAGCTTCAGTCAAGTAGCTTGAAATTCCTCGATTTTAGTGCAGAACTGTACGACCTCGTAAAATTAGAACTTTTGCAAAACATTGAGTTCAAATGACCAAGGGTTGACCATGCTCAACGCTGGCCAATGCTAGAGTAGAAAATCCCTAAAAAAATCAGCGCAAAAAATAGAAAGCCGTAAACAGATCAGCATAGAAAATTGTAACTTTGCTCCACACATGTGAGGGAAAGAGGCCTCCAAAGGCTATCGAACAAATCAGATCACAATGAGATAATGTGTGAGGACATGGTGAGAAAATGACCTCCAAGTCTATCCAATTTATATTCATCAATGACGGTCAGTGACACAACTTTAGGCATGTGGTATAAATCTAGCAGACCTTGCACATGTCGAAAATAAATTCAAAGTTAGTGTTCTGCTTATCTGATCAAGATGATATTTAGATCAATCTTGAACCTATCCGAAAAAGGTATACAATCATATGAGGAGTGCAACATGGATTTTGGACCTACTTGCCCAAAATTAACATTGAATTTGTGTTGGGTTGCACACCCATCAATGTGTGGTGTGACAAAGATATCTAGACCCTATTCTTGCAGAAGAAATTGAGGATTCCAACACTATGTTTTCATGCAGAGATAAAATTTATAAGGATTTTTTCTTCCTATGAAAAAGGCTCGACCTTATCCTAGAGCACTTGAATTAAATTTAAAGTAGCAGAACTAGTAATGTATGTTCCCAGATAGTTGCAAGGGAAGCATTTAAGCTTTGGAGAGATATTCATGGGCTTGAAGTCTTTATGATGGAAATTTGCAAAAATGTGCACTCAAAAATTATCTTAGTTTAGAAGTATGATCGAATTTGTGATGGGTTGCACACCCATCAATGTCGGGTGTGACAAAAGCTATCTCTATTTTGAATTATGATGTAATTTGTGTTGGGTTGCACACCCATCAATTTGGGGTGTGACAAAGATATCCAGACCTTGTTTGTGCACAGGGAATTGAGGATTCCAACAGTATGTTTTCAGGAAGATACAAAAGTTATGAGTATGAGTTTCCTCCTATGAAAAAGGATCGACCTTATCCTACAACACTTGAATTAAATTTGAGGCAGCAAAACCAGTAATCTATGCTTCGAGATAGTTGCAAGGGAAGCATTTCAGTTTTGGAGAGATATTCATGGGCTGCAAGTCCTTATGATGACCATTTGAAAAAATGTTAACTCAAAATTTATCACAGTTTTGAATTATGGTGGAATTTGTGTTGGGTTGCACACCCAACAATGTGGGGTGTGAAAAATATCTCTAGACCATATTTTTGCACAGGGAATTGAGAATGCCCTTGAATTGAGGATTCCAGCACTATGTGCACTAAGAAGTTATCTTATTTTTGAAGAATGATGGAATTTGTGCTGGGTTGCACACCCATCAATGTGAGGTGTGACAAAGATCTCTGGACCCTGTTCATGCACAGGGAATTGAGGATGTCATTCGATTGATTTTTCCGGCAAAAATGTGCACTCAGAAGTTATCTCAATTTTTAAGTATCATGGAATTTGTGCTGGGTAAAATACCCATCAATGTGGGTTGTGACCAAGATCTCTGGATCGTGTTCGTGCACAAGGAATTGAGGATTTCCTTGAATTGAGGATTACACACCATGTTTTCACATAGAGAGAAAAGTTATGAGGCAAGTCTCTTCCTATGACAAAGACTTGAACTTATCATACAACACTTGAATTAAATTTGAGTTATTAGAACCAGTAATGTATGGTCATAGATAGTTTCAAGGGAAGCATTTCAGTTTTGGAGAGATATTCATGGGCTAGAAGTCTTTATGATGGCCATTTTAAAAAATGTGCACTCATAAGTTATCTAAGTTTTGAAGTGTGATGGGACTTGCACTAGTTATAACACCCATTAATGTGGGATGTGACAAAGATCTCTGGATCATATTCATGCATAGGAAATTGAGGATTCCACACCATGTTTTCACATAGAGACAAAAGTTATGCTGATGAGTTTCTTTCTATGACAAAGACTCGACCTTATCCTACAACACAAATTAAATTTGAGCTAGTAGAACCAATACTGTATCCTCCCAGATAGTTTCAAGGAAAGAATTTAAGTTTTGGAGAGATATTCATGGGTTGGAGGTCTTTATGATTTCCATTTGAAAAAATGTGCACACAGAAGTTATCTCAGTTTTTAAGCATGATGGAATTTGTGTTGAGTTGAACACCCATAAATGTGGGGTGTGACATGGATCTCTAGACCCTTTTCATGAATAGAGAAATGAGGATGTCGTTGAATTGAGGATTCCAACACTATGTTTTCATGCAAAGAAAAAATTAATGAGGATGATTTTATTCCTATGACAAAGGCTCAACTTGATCCTACAACACTTGAATTAAATTTGAGGCAGTAGAAGTAGTATTGTATACTCCTAGATATTTTCCAGGGAAGCATTTCGTTTTTGGAGAGATATCCATGGAATAGCTGGAAGTTGTTATGATGGCCATTTGCAAAAATGTGCACTCATAAGGGATTCTATTCATAATCACTTGGTTTCTTATATCTTTGAGCTGAGCACATATAAGGAGATGTATGATAAGTTGGTTGGCATGTTGAGGGCTACAAAAGCTAATCAAATTCTCTTTTTTAGGAACAAGTTGAAGAACATCAAGATGGAAAAGGGAGAGTCTATCCAATCATATTTCATGAGTCTCATCGAAATAAAAAATTCTCACTTAGATATTGGAGAGGTAATAGTCTGATTTCTCTTGGAGGAATTCCCTGACCATGTTATGTATTTAATACTATTATTCTCAATAATAATATAATTCCTGATTTTGATGAATTGTTGACGAGATGCACTCAAGAGGAGACAAGGATGATGGAGGGAGACCATCCCTCAAATGGGAATGGAAGTGACCCTACTTCCTTCACCGCTCATGCAAACAAGAAGAACATTGTTCGTCCGAGAAATGAAAATCATGGAAGAGCAGGTCCCAAAGGAAGAAAGGGAAGATGTTACAATTGTAACACATTTTTTCACTATGCAAGAGAATTCCCCAATAAAAGGGACTATCCCCAAGATGATGACTACAAAAATAATAACAAATTCAAGGGGAATGGAAATCAAAGGAACAACATGTTCAAAGGAAAGAGGAAGGCTCCCTTTTATTGAAATGGAAATGGAAATGGTCAACCTTTCAAGAGGTGAAGGAAATCCAGGTATGATGAATACAATGTTGTGCACTATCAACAAAAAATTTTCCTTACCTTACATCACATTCAATTTTTACTATTGTTTTGCCCCACCTATGAAAATCAAATTCATCAAAAACTTCTTCATTTCTTCACTCCACCCAAAAATTCTTTAAATCTAGTTTGTGTAAGATTATAGATAAATGTTGTGTGCAGATTTACTAATGTCTTACATTTTGAGTGGTCTCACAACCCATCATCAGGCACACATATTCTTTGGGAAGCTATCAAATATTCCTGCATTCACAACCTTCATTGATGGTGACTCACATGCCCTTTCAGATCTAGAACTATTATAAAATGATATTATGATGATGATTGTAAACTATATATAGAAGGCTCAAATATGATCTAGACCTTCATCCCAAGATAGTCACAACCACCCATCAGAATTATAATTGACTTTACATAGAAGAAACATAGGATATTGAATTTTCAACAGGAGAGAGCTCCTTCCCTACTTCATAGATCTCCCAATCACTTTTGGCACATACACCTACCTCAAAATAAATTACCATCAATCAACATTGAACCCTAAACTTGGTGGCCAGACACCTCCTTCCTCTACAATACTCCTAGCCATCTTCCCACTTAGGTATCATGTACCCCTTACTCTTGATTCCTCTCCATTTGTTGCACATGATGAATAGTAATCATATTTAAATCACTACTTATTCAGGGTGATGGTGATTTTATGATAATCATGTCTCTTAGACATTCATGCACTATGCATCAAGAAGAATTTGTATATATAATAAAAATTCTGAGAAGATACTATTAAAAAAAATTAATAAGATTTGAATGTAAATTTATCGCAATCAACTATGACAAATTTCAAGAGTCTTTCCTAAAAACTATAATAGAACATGATAGATCTCTCGTGCTAGGGATCATGGCCCTTTACAATCACACTAATACAAGGAATACAACTAGGGATTGGTGTTAGTCCTTTGAAAACTAATATACAGTAAATAAGACAACACTTGACCTAATTTTTTATGGTGTCCACACATATCCATTTCAGTCCACATGTCCTAAACACATCTGGCAGGTCCTCTTTCATCCGATTATGCAACTCCTCAACCTACTTCTATCAATGAACTCAACTCCTTTAAGTTACTGAACTCAAATAATTTTTTTTTTCCATCTATATAACTCTTTTTTCCTTTAAAGTATGCAACACTTATGATTTTTTTATCAGTTGTTCATAACTTGTTTTGTGAACAGCTCTTTGGTCTACCCAATTTTTCCATACTCCTTCTCTAAGATGACAAGTCTAGGGTTGTGGATGTTTCCCTTCTTCTCACTAACTCAACCCTCTATAGTACAATGAACTAGGGATAGTTGGCTATCCCACTTGACTGCTACTTTAGTCCGTCAAAGTCTACACATCCTTAGGCCCAATACACCTACCCTTCTACTAGTCTTGCTCTTCTTCACAAGTACTAGACATAGGGATATTCTTTGAAAGTCACATAAAAACCCTCCAATTGTACTTGGACTGGCATCCATTTTCCCATCCACATTCAATTATTTTACTGATATAGTTCGCACAACACTGTCGTCATCTAGGGATCTTCAAATCTGCCACCTCATAGTGTTTTGAATCCTCTCAAAATCACTATTCTTGTGTACCAATTTCTTTGTTGTCCAATCTATGAATAAATATGAACTAATCATAGTATCATCCTTCTAAAAAATTTTATATGACTGAACTAGTGTAATAAATCATTCACTAATAGTCCATTGAATAACTATTTATAGGTCGCTTCAGATCTCTGTCCAAAACTCTATGGAAAATCCACCAAAATGAATTCCTATTAATGTTAATCCATTCCTCAAATGACACATTTATTCTACTCATGTTCCACCTTCCTTTGGTTTTTCTATCTCCACACATAATTTTTCAATCCATGTTCCAAATTTGTGGTATATATTGCAGTCATAGACCTCTCTCTAAGGGTCACGACCCCTCTTCTTCTATGAAAATTTATCACAGCCTTAACGACATACCCTATGGACTAAACATACTAGGAAACATCCCTAACCAGGGAATTATAATTCTATTCTATTTGCTTTATAAAAAACCCTATACACCCATAGTAAAAACAACAACTCTTGCCTCCATAACAGACTCGACCTAGATCATATGGATCCATATATTTTGGGCATTTCTTTGACTGAATATTGACCAAAAAATTAGATATATATGACCCTAAAGCTACAGTTACCTCGGTCAATATTACACCTACAACTACTTTTGTTCCGGCCCTAAATTCTAGTGTAGTCACTCCATTTTTTTTTGTCTTTATCACAGACTTTGAAAAATACTAACCACCACAAGGTAGGGCATCAAAACTATCTACTATTTCAAAATCTGGTTTGGCCATCCTGCATCCTCTCTCGAACCTGTTAGCACTCCACTGAATCTCCGAAGGCTAATAAGGATAACAAAAAAGGTAACGAGATACCACTTTGACCTAGTAGCTAACCCTATTAGGCTGAGAGGGCTCTCTCCATGAGATCTCTCAATCAATTGAGATGATTGGAGATCAATCAAAGTCTTTATATAGATATTATGCTCAATGGTTTTGAAATTTTGAAGGTATGATGCTAGATTAGAGGAGGAGTTACTATGGCTAGGTTTAAAATAATAAAGGGTTACAACACAACCAAAACTAGGAGCAAGGTAGCAATAAATTAATGATGGATTTGGGAAATTTTGCTAATGTAGTGTAGGGTTTGAATAAGTAGAGAGGTCTTGGTGAGAATTTCAACCATGAATTCACCAATCAGGAAGACAAAAACACAGAATGATATTTCCAAAAAAAATAGAGATTTAAAGAAAGAATTCTTTATGTTAACCTTATGGAAAATCACAGATGAAATGGAAGATGGAATGATGGCATGTATAACAATCATACAAAACCATAATATAAGAGACACAACATCAAAAATTGACTGCACAAGAATTCCTAAAATATAGCTGCAACTGGTTGTTTTGATTACTGAAAATGTCAAGATACAAGCTACAGTACTCTAGATCTATGATGTATCCTCTATTCCATAAAAATCTTGAAATATATAGAAATTTTTTACAATATCTCAGGAAATCCCCAGATCCAAAATTATTGATAACTGAAGAGCTAATTCATAATCTCTAGGAACATGAAACTATCTAATTACTAGATAAATTAAAGCTAATTTCCCAACTCTCAACTTCACAAATTTGGAGGAGTTTGAAGCAATCTCCCTACTGCAGATTTGACATCTTGAAAAATAGGATATGATGCTGATGATGTGGTTGATATGCTAACTATCCTGATGATGTGGAGTTTTATTGAATTCTTCTCATTTGACCATGTGTCCAACCTTTTCCTTCTGAAAATTGAATTTGAATTTACTCTTTTAAATAATGGCTACCCAAAAATGGAGCACCTTAAAAACAAAAGCAAAACACTGGCTTTGAAACAGTGGAAGAGAGCTTCAATTTAACCCCTTTTCTATCATTTTACAAAAAAATGTGACGTTTGAATTAATCTCAGGTAGATTTTTAAGAAGTGTAGGTCCAGAGCTATCTCTATGCGTTTTCAATTCTACATTTGGAATTTGTGGGAAAAAAATGCATGGAATTGAAGCTTCATTTGTTTCATAAATACCCTGCAACTTCTTAAGATATTGGAATGGTGGAAGACTCCTGAATATGTTGTGCATGTTTCATTTCCTTTAAAATATGCATAAACTGACATAAGTGATATACTCCTTGGTTTGTAAGATCATTCTTTCCTTTTATCTGGCTAATTTTCAACTCCAAGCCTTGGAAAACACATTGAACATATTCAACATCAAAGACAATATGTTTTAAGTCTCCACGAAGCTCATAAACCTCTTCTTTGGTAGCAAGATTTAACCCTACATATTTATCCAAATTATTATTAACAAAATAAATTCTCAAAGAAAGGTGTCATTTGCTATCGTTATAGGGTGGAAACTATTCAAGTTGTTTGTCAACATTTACACATGCCTTTGACAGGCTACATCTAGTAGAAAACATCACATCAGAAAGATTTTAAGTAACACAGTATAACTTCAATAAAAAACCTACATATTCATGTATGATAAAGTAATCGGTTTATTTGCATCAACTCTGCTTCTTTACTTTTAAATTATCTTCCTATTTTTATGCTCCATACACCTACTTTCTTCAGCTCTTTGTACAATGTTGGACATCTTTTGTAGAGAAAATGAAGAGGGAATCATGCATGTAGTATATTTATGATAACACAATGAACTGAAGCAATGATATATTCTTTGGATCGTGATGATTCGCCTGAATATGAAATTTATTAACAGGTAAAATAATAATCCATGAATCAATTGTTTCAAGATAAAAGGTAAAATAGTGATTTTGTTTTGAAAGTTTGTACTATTTACAAACATCGGCACTAGTTTTATTGCTGGAATGAAATCAGGAACTGTTGATTTTTTTACTTAAAAACTGTAACTATCCTTGAATGATGATCTTTATCTTCTTAGCAATACCACTTTGTGGTTGCTTGAATTTTAACATATTTAACATTACATTGAACTTCTCCCTATCTTCAATAGCATCTATTGAAGTGGGAGAGGTCCCCATTTTTCACTACAGTAAAATCAATGTCAGATGCAGCTTCAGTCTTGGTTTGGGCTTCAACCAATTTTCTCATGCCTTCATATACCTCTTGAGGCTTCTAGTATACGATTTCTACATGTTTTAAGACCACCCTTGTAGCTGTCCTCATATCCTAGACCTGCTCAACATAATCCTGAAAATTCTGAGCAAGGACAATAAATAAATGTTCAACTTGTAGCCTTTCAACATATTCCCTAGTGTGGGGTTCAATGCACTACAACATTTTAAAGATTTTTCTGTCAATTCGATCAAGAAATGAAACCATATTAGCCAACACTCAAATTTTTCATTAATAATATGTTCCTTTATGATTCTCCTTCTCATCATGCTTCACTGAATAATCCATGAATATATTAGGGTGTTGAGCCAAAATATCAAGCATGACAAGAATATTTTGTAAACATTTTTCCAGAAAGGGATCAACATATTTGTGCTAAGACTAGGGAAAACTATGTAGATACAACACTGAAAAAAACCTCTATTTTCTATGTATCGGTATTTTTCCTTTGTAAAATCTGGCTTCCTCATTCATGGATCATCTGAAGGATTTACAGTAATCTTCAACTGAGCAGAAAGCTCTATGAGCTCCTTCACAACTTCAACGAGTTCCAACATATTCAATGTGCCAATAACATTAGTCTGTATTTCATTCAAGGGATTATATTTATAGAATATAGGTGATGTTGTGTAATCAAATTCATAAATCTGATCCGCTTCTATCAGTAGGGTCTCAGTTACAACATGCCGAATGAGTTCCAAATTTTTATGCCCAATCCATTTCCAAATGTTATCTTTTGATCCAGTAAAGAAGTTGTCAGCAACAATCACCTCATTGTTTCCATATTCAATCAATCAATTTACCAAATGATATCCAATGAAGCTAGACCCCCCCCCCGGTTGATTGATGATATCTAATTCCATTCAATCGATGTTAAAAAGGAAGTTGGGAAACCATGATAACCTGCCAAATTCCATTACTGAAAGAACATATTCCATTGTAAGTGAGAGATGCCTCAATATCATTAAAAAAAATTGGCTAATAGAGCCTGAGGTGCATCATTCCCATGAAAGACATATAGATTTACTTGATGTTCAAAGCATTGGGATTTCTGAGCTCTCTGGTCTAAATTATCTGGCCTAGTTCGACTCAGCTCCATATCTTGAGAAAATGTATATATCCTATAGTGTAAAATTGAATTGTGACTTTCTGTGAGATTCTTAAATGAATGGCTTCGACTTGGTACAGTGGTAGGATTTCCCATTTCCCCTTTTATAGATCAACTTTTCACCAAAATATCAGGGTTTGAAACAAGATCTGGATGTGCAACTCTAACTGATAACCTCAGATTTCTCCCAAATTCAGCGGACCAATCATATAATTAGCCTTCATGTGTGTCATTGGTTGGTGAGATTATCAATGTGTAGTGCATGAATATACTTCCCCATGGCTTGGATTGGCTCTTGGTGCGCTCAGCTTTTACTTGCTTGCATTTTTGTCTTGTGGTAGGTACTAACTGCTGACATGTGTTGGAGATTGACCCTCAGGCCAATAATTTTGATAAAAAATTTATATCGATCCTAATAATAGACACTAGAGACATTTTTTATTTTAAAGACCAAATTTGGATATAAAGGAAATTTATTTTTAATTTTACATTAAGTATTCTTCTTTTCCCGAGAAAAACCTGAAAGACAAGATTTTCCAAAAACGAAATTGATGTAAAAAACCAAAATAGCATATGACACCATTTACCTTGCGACATTTCAGAATGGTGAGGACTAGGAATAATGAGAAAAAGATTCCAAATTTCATTTGAAAATATAAAAAATTGACCTAGGATCTCAACCATAACTTCAAATATTTTATTTGATCACTAGCGACTGACATGAGCTAACATTGGCTCCATTGGGGATGGTAGCTCTTTTAGGAGGTGTTAAAAACCACAGATCATTGAATTTGTAGATTAGTGCCTTGTCCATTGGGCATCTCCCAACCTAAAACGCTAACAACCTGCAACCTGCTCTTCAACTGAAACCCAACTACAAAATGTACATTGCTAAAAACAAAATGTTGAAAACCAAATAATATCCATACTGAAAGAATTCTTGATCAACGAGCTTATTTCACACTCATCCTAGAATAATATGTTAAAAAACCGCCGAATCAAATAATAGAAAGGTGCCGATGAAGCTAGTCAAGTAGCTTCTAAAAAATATGGCTACTTGACTGTGTATCAACAAAAGAAAAAAATAAATTGTACCATTGTAGTGGAAACTCATAATAGATCTGGTCTCCACAACGAAAGCGTAATTGATTACATGAACTGAAATTTTTTTCCATATAGTCTTATACGGGATCAATAAAAACATGATCTATTGGTTGATATTCAAAGTGTTCTATGTTAAGGAAGGGTTTTTCATATGCATTCTCTTTATCACACCATTGTTCCACCTTTGAATTATCAAGCCCATCCTCAAAATAATTATATTCCTTAAATAGAAAATCATTGGACAACTTTCTATACTCATGTTTTTGCTGAAAAATACTTTCTAAAGGTTCCATCTGATCTTGAAAATGACAAGACTGTATTTTAGCTTCTAAATCTTCAATATAATTTTTAAGCTTACTAGAAAATTAATCTAAAAATATGATCTTATCTTCAGGATTACCTTTGTATGTATTTAAATAGATAGAGAAAAACCTTAAAAAGGATTCATGAATCTGATAATCCTAAAAATGATACCAATATTATTTAAAACCATCAATAGGAAGGGGATTGGCCACATACCCTGTCATATTGATGAATGTTTCAAGTAGATCAGTTATTCAAGCTTTGAATTCTCAGAAAATGGATTCGTCATGAAGATTTGGAACTCCGGATTCTTCAATATTGGAATCACCATAGATGTTTCACGATCTAGATTCCTTTATCAATGGAGTCACCAGGTGAAATATTCAAGCTACTTGTGTCTAATCACTTTCCACCATCAACAACCAGATCTAATACTTGTCTTTCTTTCTCTGGGAAGATCTATCACTTCGTTCCCTGACAACGGCGCTAAAATGTTAGCACTCCACCAAATCTCCGAAGGCTGAGAAGGAGACCAACAAAGGTATCCACACACCATTTTTACCTAGTAGCTAGCCCTACTAGGTTGAGAGGGTGCTCTCCATGAGATCTTTCAATCAATTGAGATGATTGGAGATCAATCAAAGTCTTACACTAGATATTATGCTCAATCGTTTTGAATGTTTAAAGGTATGATGCTAGATGAGGGAAGGAGTCACTCTATCTAGGTTTAAAATAATAGGATTACAACACAACCAAAAATAGGAGCAAGGTAGCAATAACTTAATGATGGATTTGGGAAATTTAGTTGATGTAGTGTAGGGTTTGAATAAGTAGAGAGAGCCTGGTGAGCATGTCAACGAAGAATTCACCAATATGGAAGAAAAAAACAAAAAATGATATTTTGAAACAAAAAAGAGCTTTAAAGAAAGAATCTTGTATGTTAAGCTAATGGAAAATCACCGATGAAATGGAAGATGGAAAGATGGCATATATAATAATTGTACAATACCATAATACAAGAGACACAACATCAAAAATCTAATAGAAAATAATTCATAAAATATAGTTGAACATGGTTCTTTTGATTACTGAAAATGGCGAAATACAAGCTACAATACTAGAAAATGTGAAGTTGGGAAACTTTTTGCCCTTTTTAACGTTGAAAATTGTAATTTTCTATGTTTTTTCAACTTCAACTCCACTAAACTCATATTTTCAATGAAAATTACGCTTAGACATAACAAAAAGATTTGTAGAAAATTGTCTTACCTCCATACTCATATATATATTTCTTTAAATATTGATATATAGAGGGGTAAATTTGTTGTTTACTAACTGCATATACTTGAAATTTTTAGGCAAACAAAAATAGTCACTTTTTAAACCCTAACTTTTTTTAGGGAAGGTTATTCATTTTTTGGAAATAAACCATATCATCATAATCTACATAGATTGCACTAGTGCACTGACTATTTTTCGGTACTTTTCAGATTAAATCAATATTTTTTATTATTTTTTGAAATGGATGAAGACAGAAAAATGGTGATGTTTCAGTACATATTATGAGCCCCAGATTTTCTTTTCAATGTGATAATCAATAATAAAAATGAGAATACCATTTTGAAGAAGACAGGGAGAGGAATTGCAATATGATTTTTCTGATTTTTTTGGTGTTGCCATTTTAAAGTTATTGAATTTTCATTTAGTGCAATTTTCAGAACAATGAAATTCGACAGTGACACAATTTAGTATAAAATTAATAACAAATTGAAATTTTTAATGAAACTCCATAGATATTACATCATTAGAAACTATATTCAGAGATGAATCTAATGGTACCATGTAAAAAATATAAAACTTTTTTTTTGTAGGTGTTCTGACCCTCCAAAGTTGCAGGTTCTTGAAAACTACAGAATTTTCTGGGTTTTTCATCGACTAAAAACTCTCGTCCGAGATAATTTCTCGAGAAATAAATTTATTAAACTCTCAGCCAAGAAATTTAAAACTCTCTACTAAGTGTTTAAACCACCACAGGTTACATTTAACCATGCGGCTAAACTCTTGGCTGAGAGTTTTACAAACTCTTGGCCGAGAGTTTGCGCCCGAGAGTTTACCCAAGCCGACTCTCGGACGAGAGGTTTATAACTCTAGGACGAGATTTTTATAAACTATAGGATGAGAGGTTTATATAAAATCCATAGGACTTAAACTCTAGGACAAGACTTTTATAAACTATAGGACGACAGTTTTATATAAAATCCATATGACTTAAACTCTAGGACGAGAGTTTTATATAAAATCCATATGAATTAAACTCTAGGATGAGAGTTTTATATAAAATTCATATGACTTAAACTCTAGGACGAGAGTTTTATATAAAATACATATGACTTAAACTCTAGGATGAGAGTCTTCCCAAGAGTTTATGTCAATACAACTCTCGGACAAGAAAATGAATAAGTCTCATCCGAGAGAATTTTAACCCCAGTTAAACCCAATCAAAATCTCAGGTGAAATATTTCAAATCTCTCGAACGAGAGTTTTTAAAACTCTCGGTCGAGAAATAGAGTCGACTATTTTCTTGGACAAGAAATTAAAAATTTCTCCGAAATTCTAACCATCTGCCAAAAAGTGTTTCCTAACTCTATATATTGAAGATTTAGAAGCTAAAATACAGTCTTATCATTTTCAAGATCAGATGGAACCTTTAGAAAGTATCTTTCAAAATATGGAAATATATAGAGATTTCTTACAATATCTGAGGAAATCCCCAGATCCAAAATTACTTTTATCTGAAGAACTAATTCCTAATCTCTAGGAAAATAAAACCATTTAATTAATAAATAAATTAAAACTAATTTCGTAAGTCTTGAATTCAAAAATCTTGAAGAGTTTGAAACAATCTCCCTATTGTAGATTTGGCACCTTGAAAACTAAGATATGACGTTGATGATGTGGCTGATATGATGATTGTCATGATGATGTGGAATTTTCTTGAGTTATTTTCATTTGACCATGTGTCCACCCTTTTCCTTCTGAAAATTGAATTTGAAATTCCTCTTTTAAATATTGGCTGCCCAAAAACACAACACCTTAAAAAAAAAGAGCAACACTCGCTCTGAAACACTCGAAGAGAGCTGCAATTTAACCCCTTAGTTTCTATGATTTAAAAAAAAAATTGTGAGGTTTGAAGTAATCTCAGGTAGACTTCTAGCAAGTGCATGTCCATAGCTATCAGTATGTGTTTTCAAATATGCATTTGGAATTTGTGGGAAAAAATGCATGGAATTGAAGCTTCAACTACTTCAGAAATACCTTGCAAATTCTTAAGATCTAGGAATGGAGCAAGACTCTTGGATAAGTTGTGCATGCTTCATTTCCTTCAAATTATGCATAAATTATCATAACTAATATATGCCTTGGTTTGTAAGATCCTTCTTTGCTTTTATCCAACCAATTCTGAACTCCAAGCCTTTGAAAACACGTTGAACAGATTCAACATCAAAGCTAATATGTATTAAGTCTCCACGAAGCTCATAAACCTCCTCTTTGACGGCAACATTTAACCCTGCATATTGATCCAAATTATTATTAACACAATCATTTCTCAAAGGAAGTTGTCCTTTTCTATCATTATAGGAGTGGAAAATGTTGAACTTGTTTGTTAACATTTGCACATGCCTCTGACAAGCTACCTCTAGTAGCACACATCACATAGGAAAGATTCCAAGTAAAACAATATCACTTCAATTTAAAACTTGCATATTCGTGTTGGATAAAGCAATGGGTTTCTATGTCTCAACTTCGCTTATTTAGTTTTAAATCCTCTTCTTGTTTTTACACTCCATACGCTTATTTTCTTTAGCTCTTTGTACAATGTTGGAGATCTTCCTGTAGAGAAAACCAAGAGAGAATCGTGCCTGTAGTTAGTTTCACATAATGCATTAAACTGAAGCAATGATACATTATCTGGATCATGATGATTCACTTGAAGATACAATTTATCAACAGAAAAATAATACTTCATGAATAAAAAATTCCAAGATATAAGGTAAAATAGTGATTTTGTTTTGAAAGATTGTACTCTTTACAAACACTGTCACCAATTTGATATCTGGAATGAGATTAGGAACTACTCATTTTTGCCTTAAAAACTATAAATATAATTGAATGATGATCTTTATATTATTAGCAATAACACTTTGTGGTTTCTTAAATTTTAACCTATTTAACATTACACTGAACTTCTCCCTATCTTCAGGAACATCTATTGAAGTGGGAGAGGTCCCCATTTTTGTTGCAGTCAAATCGATGTCACATGTAGCTTTAGTCCTGCTTCGGGTTTCAGCCAATTTTTTGATGGATTCATATACCTCTCGCGGCTTGTTGTATATGAGTTCTAGATGTCTTACGACCACCTTTGCAGCTACCATCATATCCTAGACCTGATCAAAATAATCCTGAACATTCTGAGCAAGGATAGTAAATAAAGGTTCTTCTCGCAACCTTTCAACATAATCCCTAGTTTGGGGATCAATGCACTGCAAGATTTTAAAGATTCTGTTGTCAATTCAGTCATGAAATGAAACCATATTACCCAAAACTCAAATTTTTCGTTGATTATCTATTCCTTTCCGAGTCTGCTTTTCATCAGGCTTCACTGAATCATCCATGACTATAATGGGGCTTTGAGGAAAAATATCAAGCATGACAAGAATATTCTGTATAAATTTATTCTCGACAAGAATCAACATATGTGTGATAAGAATAGGTTTTACATCAAACTATGCAGATATAACATTGAAAAAAACCTCTATTTTCTGTGCATGGGTTGTTTGCCTTTGTAATGTATGGCTTCCTCAGCCGTGGATCATTTGGAGGATTTTCAGTAATCTTCAACTAATAAGAAGGCTCTATGAGATCCTTCATAGCTTCAACGAGTTCCAACATATTCAATGTGCCAATCACATTAGTCTTTATTTCCTTCACGAGATTATATTTATAGAATATAGGCTATGTTAGGCAAGCCAAATGATAGATCTGATAAGCTTCTATCAATAGGGTCTTAGTCACAACATGTCAAATGAGTTCAAAATTTGGATGCCCAATCCATTTTTTGAGGTTAAATTTTGATCCAGTAAATAATTTGTGAGCAACAATCACGTCATTGTTACCATATCAAATCACCCAATTTACCAAATGAGATCCAATGAAGCCATCTCTCCCCATGGATTGATGATCTCTAGTTCCATTCAATCCATGTGAAAAATAAAGTTGGGAGACCATGAAAACCTACCAAATTCCGTTACTGAAAGAATATATTCTATTCCAAGTGAAAGATGCCTCAAGCACATTAAAACAAACTGACTAATACAGCCCCAGGTGCATCATTCCCATGAAACACATATAGAGTGCCTTGCTATTTAAAACATTGGACTTTTTGAGCTTTTTAGTCTGTATTATCTACCCTGGTTCGACTCAGCTCCATATCTTGAGAACATGTATATATCCTATAGTGTACAATTGAGCTGTGACTTTTAGTGAGAATCTTATATTAATGGATTTGACTTGGTACACGGGTATGATTTTCCATTTCCCCTTTTCTAGATCAAACTTTCACCAAAATATCAGGGTTTGAAATGAGATCTAGATGTACACCTTTTTAACTGATAACTTGGGATTTGGCCCAATTTAGTGGACCAAACATATCATTATCCTTCATATGTGTCATTAGTTGGTGAAATTATCAATGCGTAGTGAATGAATATACTTCCCCGTGGCTTGGATTGGCTCTTGGTGCCCTGAGCTTTGACTTTCTTGTATTGTTGTCTTGTGGTATGTGCTAACTACTGACATGTGTTGTTGTTGATGTAGGTTCTTGGCTCATATTCTCACGGTGTTTAGAACTTGGAGATTTCCCTTGGGCTAATAATTTTGATAAAAAATTTATATCGATCCTAGTAATAGACCATAGTGCCATTTTGGATTTTAAATACCAAATTTGGATATAAAGAAAAAATATTTTTAATTTTACATGAAGTAGCCTTCTTTTCCTGAGCAAAACCTGAAAGAGAAGATTTTCCCAAAACCAAATTGATGTCAAAAACCAAAATAACTTGTGACGCCATTTACCTTGTGACATTTCAGGATGGTGAGGACTAGGCATAATCAACAAAAGATGTCAAATTTTGTTTGAAAATATAAAAATTTGACCTAGGATATCAACCATAACTTGAAAGATTCCATTTGATCACTAGCGAATGATAGGAGCTAAAATAACCCATTAAGGTATGTTACATTCTTGTGAACCCTCGCATGATGATATTTCTCTTGGTGGATGATTATGGACTCCCTTTAACAACCCTTACTCAGCCCTTTAACCCAACCTACTTTAGTACTAAATATCTCCTAACCTCCTTGATCAAATGAGCTCCTTCTCACTTGATGTTCTTGTATTCATACTAAAGCCTCCTTAAATAGATTTCCCTAGGTAGGAATCTTAAGATCCCTCTAGAACTTACAGGATTTATCTACATAGACCTTAGGAGATACTATTTTTCCTTTTTTAATTTTCTTTTAGATTTTAAATCCAATCTTGGGTCCAAAACTCCTTTGCTTGGCTTCTTTTCTAACAAATCCTTTTGTGACCAAAGTCACACAAACCCATCTCACTAGGATTGTGGAGTACCTTGCAAGCTACACAATTCGACAACATAGTCTAGCTGTAATAATAATAACTTTGTTAATCTCTTCTAGTCAAGTGAGGACTTGGTTGGGTTCCCAAGTTGAAAATTAAGTAAAGGAAGTTGTGAGGGCATGATAGCTACAGAGTTTTATGGCATTCCAAGGAATGAAAAGGCATGCTGACACATGTGAGACAAATTCAATGCATATTGAGGAGTGTTAAGGAGTGTCGAGGCATCACAAGGGAGAACTAGGTAAAAATGCATGGAAATGAATGTATAAATTTTAATACAATTTTGTATTTCCAGATTCTCCTGATCTAACAATTATATTTCCTCTATTATATACATAATCCCTCTACTTAAATATTTGTGTAAATTTAATCACCAAATGCAAACACATGAAGAAAAATCAATCACACATAACACAAATGTTTTTACCGAGAAAGCATAAAGCTAAAAACCCCATTATAATATATTATGTATATATCAAGGATCATGAAATAATCTCATACAAAACTCTACTCAAAGAACTCTTAGTACAATATACAATTGTCTCACACAGTCATACAAAAATTGGCATAAACATACACCAATTTACTGCCTCCTGATAGCCTGCCTCCACTGCGCAATCCATTGTGATGAATATCCCTTAATGAATTCGATCTTGCCTTTCCTTGACTATTGAATCCTCATTGGCATCTACAATGTGTGTTTGGTTTCAATTGTGCACCCACTATAGTCCCAACTGATAGTCAAATAGACCCTTTCACCTATCTCTCAACTGGGTCTCCACTGGATTTGACATCCATGTAGTTAAAAATAGTGTTTCTTTAGTTTCATGTGAGACCACTTCTTGTGAATAAATTAAATAATTAATTCATTGATCTCTCACTGGTGTATCTTTAGTTGAAACTAGTTACAACTAGCACAACTGAGTTAAACTAAATAAAATCTCACACAACTACACATCCAACTCTATTACAACTTTACATCACTCAGTTACAATGAAGTCCACTAACATGTCCCACCAACCAACCTTAGAACTCCTAATTCCTTCAGTCAACTGGTTTTCCACATCAGTTTATTGAAATAAAGTGCTTCAAGATAATATATTATTATTTATTGCTTAATTATTACTAAGGGTTAATAATAATTGACATGCGATCTATTTTTAGACATGCCATCTATAAATAGACTTCACCCATGAATCTAAAAATAGAATCTCATTTATAAATATAATTTTCTTGACCATCTATAAATAAAATCCCGCTATAAACAGAATATGCTCAACATTCTAAAAATAGACATACACCTAAAAATAGCCTACGAGCCCCACCTAGTGTAGGTGCTTAATTTTCACTAGGATCATCATCTTGTTGAATCTCAACACTCCCTCTCAACAAGAAAGGGATTATCCTTGACCCTGATCCTATCTTTATGGTATTCAAATTTTCTCCTAGGGAGCGCCTTCGTTAGAATATATGCATCCTGATCTTCCATAGGAATGTACTAAACCAACATGATATTCTGCTGCACACAATGTCTGATATGATGATACCGAATATCAATATGCTTAGATATATCATGAATAACAAGATTAATTGAGAGTTTAATAAAACTCTGATTATCACAATGAATTACTGTAGGATCTAAATGAGAATCGAACAAAACGACCAGGAGCTTCCTCATCTAGATAGCCTCACATGTAGCTTGAATTGCTGCCATGTATTCCTCTTCTGCTGAACTAAGTGCCACAAATCTCTGTTTCCTACTATACCAAGAAACACATGTAGATATGATATTGAAAACCCCTCCTGATGTGCTCTCTTTGACTGTTGGGCTGCCTACCCAATCTGCGTCTGTGAAGCCATGCAACTTCACATCATTTATCTATTTGTACCATAAGTCATACTTATATGTGCCCCTGAGATATCTCAGGATGTGCTTGCCTGCCTTCCAAAAGAGCTTGGTAGCCTTAACCACCGCTTGACTAAGTTGGTTCACCGCATAGAATATGTCCTGTCTTGTATTAACTAAATACATGAGAAAACCCACCAACTGTCGATAGAAAATAATGTCCACTACCTCTCCAGATGTAGCATCCTTTCCTCTAGTTTCATGGAAGAGGACTATCCATGGGTTTATATCCCTCCATGTGAAACTTAGCAAGTATCTCCTTTGCATACTTGCCTTAAGACACAAATATTTCACCTTCTCGTTACCATATTTCCAATCCAAGGAAATAGTGAAGGAGGCCCATATCCTTCATCTCAAACTCATTTCCAAGGTACTCCTTGCATTAGTGTATCAGCTACTCATCACCAGTCAGTATTAAATCATCAACATAAAGAAAAGTTATTAAAAGCTTACCCTCCACCACAATTTGGTATAGGTTTTCATCTACCTCACTCTTCATGAAGCCAAGTCTAGTGAAATAGTTTTTGATCTAAGTATACCAAGCACAGAGTGCTTGATTCAGCTCATACAATGCTCTTTTGAGTCTGCACACATGTGACTCACCACTGAAGATCTCAAGTCCTTCAGGCTACTCAATGTACACTTCTTCCTCAATGATCCCATTAAGGAATGCATTCTTCACATCCATCTCACGAATGTGCCAACCCATCTACACTAAGAGAGCAAGGATGGTCCTTATGGAAGAATATTCTGTGACAAATGAAAAGGTTTCTTCATAATCAATCCCCTCGATCTATGAGAAGCCCCGGGTCACAAATCTTTCCTTAGGATAGAGTCTTGATAACTGTGCCAAATCTTAGGATGTCCCAAGAGATCCAAACTCACCGAATCATAATCAACAAGCATGATTCCCACACTCCCCAGTTCATCCTGACATTGGACAAAATTTGTGAGATACGTAGGAATATTGTCGCCCTTCTTCATTTTGATCTTTCTGAGTTTATCCTTCCGCGCCAATTTCCAATGGTCATTGTTGCTTTGGAAAAGATTCTTCAAAACCTTCCACATTGCAAATGGAGTGGCTTTCCCATGAAGGCTTGAGACAATATGTTATCTCACACCTTCCAACAGAATCCTTCTCGTCTTCACTACTTTCTTTTTCCACGTGTCAAGTAATAGAAAATCTATCGAAGTAGGCTTAGGAACATCACTGTTGATGAATTAATTCAAGTCATTATCTTCAAGCACCACCTCCATCCTATCCTTCCATTGAATTTAGTTCAAGCTTCTTCAAGTGCATACTCGAATCGAAAATGATTGAAAGCCATTTCGATGTTTACTCAACTGTCGCACCAAGAAATTCTTGCAGAAAGTTCAAATTTCTTCCATAAACAAACTTAGCTAATGCTTCAATATTGCAATATTGTTTGCTCTGATACCATGTAGAAATTTTAATACAATTATGTATTTCTGGATTCTCCTGATCTAACAATTATATGCCACTATTAAATACAGAATCCTTCTACTTAAATCTTTGCGGAAATTTAATCGCCAATTGCAAACACGTGAAGAATAATCAATCACACATAGCACATATTTTTTTACCAGGAAAGCATAAATCTAAAAACCCCACTATCATATATTATGTATATATCATGGATCATGAAAAAATCTCATACAAAAATATACTCCAAGAGCTCTTAGAAAAATATACAATCGTCTCACACTGTCATACCAAAATCGGCATAAACATGAACCAATTTACTACCTCCTCACACCTTGCCTCCATTGCGCAATCCCTACTGATGAATATCCTTGAATGAATTTGATCTTGCCTTTGCCTGAATGTGAAATCCTCATTGGCATCTCCAATGTGTGTTTGGTTGCACTTTTGCACCCATTATAGTCACAATTGATAGTCAAACAAACTCTTTCACCTATGTCAGCTGGGTCTCTACTAGATTAGACATGCATGTAGTTAATAGTATTATTTATTCTGTTTCATGTGAGAACACTCCTTTTGAATTAATTATGTAATTACTTCAATGATATCTCACTAGTGTATCTTTAGTTACAACTAGTTACAACTAGAAAAACTGAGTTTAACTCACTTAACTGAGTTAAACTAAATAACAAATCACATAACTACACATCTAACTCCGTTACAACTTTGTATCACCCAATTACAATGAAGTCCACTAGCATGTCCCACCAACCAACCTTAGAATTCGTAATTCCTTCAGTCAATTGGTTTTCCACATCAGCTAACTGAAATCAAGTGCTTCAAGAGAATAGATTATTATTTATTGTCTAATTATTATTAAGGGCTAATAATAATTGACATGTGATCTATAAATAGACTTCACCCATCCATCTAAAAATAGAATCTGATCTATAAATATAATTTTCTCAACCATATATATATATAGACTCCCACTATAAATAGAATTTGTTCAACATTCTAAAAATAGACATACACCTAAAAATAGCACGTGGGTCCCACCTAGTATAGGTGCTTAATTTTCACTAGGATCATCATCTTATTGAATCTTAACAATGAAAAAATAAGAGTGTGTTCTAGGGAGTGTCGGTGAATTCAAGTGTGCCAAGGATGAAGTGTGTTAGAAGAAGTTGATAATAATATTTGCAAGAGGCAAGCCTACAATTGTGATAAGGGGCTCGACAAAGAAATTTTAGACAAATGGAGACTTTGTGCTGGCACAACAATATTTTTCCTTTATCTATTATTTTTATATGACATGTGGCACAGTTTGGCTGAATTCTCATGTTTTAAACTATTTTAGACAATTTCATATTGTACACTGTTCTGTATAAGTTTTGGGGCATTTGGCTTGTGTCAGCTTATATCTTCTGTGTCCTGTGCATAATGTGGTTATTGCGAACTCTTAGTTAATGCTCTACTGTTTATATGAACTAGACATACATGTGAAATATTTCCTATGTAAGGTATTTTTCTTAGTTGTTTTATGTCCATGGGTAGATGTGATCCTTGTCTTGGTAAGTACTTAAGTGGGACAACTTCAACTTGGACATGAGTGGCCTAAGATTAGGTATAGGCAATTCTTAGGTCAACAAGGCACAATGTACTTGTAGTAGGTGAAATTGGTCAAGTTTTTTTTGTTGAATCAGGCCAATGTCACAAGAAATGCAGTAGCTAAGGACTTGATTCTATTACCAATTTGTGAAAAAATGTAAGGCTATTTGGGTGGGCATGAGTGCCGAGGAATGCTATGGAATGCTAACATGTGCAAGATAGTTAGGAGGAATGTCAAATATGATAAGATGTGTCAACTGATAAGGCATGTCAAGATGTGCAACAGTGCATGTGACAAGACATTCCACGGACTATCAAGGAAAAAAAAAGGAGAAAAAAATTAAACTGTAAGGAAATGAACACGTAAGAGGGTTAATAAGCCATCAATTTCCCCTTTACAGGAGGGGCATGTTAGGCACACCAGCATTGGGTGGAAATAGATTCCAAGTTCCAAGTTTTAGTTCAATCCATTATCAAATAATCCTTTGTTACTTCTCATCTACTTTCCAATAATTTAATTCAAATAACTTTAATATTAAACCATTACAAAGCATACCAAGACATCTTAATGGATGCTAGACATGATAATACTTGCCAAGCTCCAAAAAATGCCAAGTGAAAATGTGTGGTTGGGAGTGATACACATGTTATGAAGTGGAAGGGCTTGTCAAAGAGTGCTAAGGTGTGACATAATGTGCTAATGCATGTTTAGGAGTGTTATTGAGTACTAGGGAAACACAAGGGAACACTAGGTCAAAATTTATGGATCTGAATGAATATGAGGTGTGCAAGGGAGTTTCAACGAGTGTTGGCTAGCATGACAAAGAGGGAGTTAAGGTATGTTAAGAACTAGTAATACATTCTAGGGAATATCATGGCATGTCAAGAAGTGCCAGAGTGTAGTAGGGAGTTTCAATATGTGTTAACATGTGCCAAATAGTCCCAAGACATGCAAGGGTCTAAGGCATGCTAGGATGTGTAGGGTGCCAAGGTATTCCAATATGTTTCAAGGAGTATGAAGGAAAAAAAATAAGAACCAAGATAAATGCAAGGAAATGAACACATAAGAGGGTTAATAAGATGGTATTTTATCTTTTTCAAAAGGGTCATGTTAGGAACACTAATAATTGGTTCGAATACATGCCAAGTTCGAATGTATTTTAATGCATTCCAAAGTGTTCCAGGGCATGCTAGGGACTACAAGGCATGTGAACACATGATATGAGACTATTATGTTATGCTAGGTCCTGCCAACAAGTGCTTTGGTGTCCTAGTCATGGGAAGATGTTCTAGATGTTCTAAGACATGCAAGGTGCCAAGGAATGTAAGTCTATGCCAAAGCATGGTAAGATGTGCCAAGAGTGTTGAGGAGTGATTTATTGTAGAAATTATACAAAATGCATGTATATCTTGGATTCACCCGATCTAACAATGTACCAAAGTTAAATACTAAATCACTTCTAGAAATCTTTTGCGGAATTAAAAACACAATCTCTAATAACATGAAGATGATGAAAGATCAGTCACACAAAACATAGATAATTTCCTGGGGAAAGCTTACAGCTAAAAACCCCACTATATTCTATTGTATATTAAGCATGGATCATGAAACAATTACATAAAAAAATATCCCTCCATACTCAGATAATTATCTCACATTGTCATATGCAAAACTGACCAAGACATAGCCAATTCTCAGCCTCTTGACAACATGTCTTTCTTGCGCAATCCTTGATGGTAAAGATCCCTGAAATATTGGAATTATTGCATGCCTTTATTGTGCAAGTATCATGGGCACTCCAATGGGTGTTTGGCTGTAAGTGTGCAAGCCAATAATCCTACAACTGATAGTCAACTTCCCTTTCACCTAGAACTCAACTGGATCTCCACTCGATCTAACATGCATGAAAATAATAATAGTAAATCCTTAGTTGCATGTGATATCTTCAATTACAACTAGCACAATTGAGTTTAACTCACTTAACTAAGTTAAACTGATTTAAAGCTTGCATCAACTCATGCACCACAACACTTCGAACACTTTTACAACTAGAATTAATCTGCATGCCTCACCAATAACCTCTAACTCGAAATACACTAGATAAATGAATTTATCACTTTCAGTTAACTCATGCAAGTCCACATTGAAAATCTATTACAGATTAATTTCCATGCTAATTGAGGGATAACGAAAATAGGCATTCTCCAAAAAATAACACTGTGGGCCCCACCCTAGTATGGGTGCTTAATGAAACCAGGTGCTTAATGCACTAGGAATGGGTGTTGAATATTCTTGTTGAATCTCAACATAGATCTGTCTCATTAATATAATTGCCAAATCTTGATTATGAATTAAATAATATAGATTTTACACACACTAGTGGAACTTATATAAAGGGAATTTGTTAGATAATAAACCTAATAGAGTTGAATGATGTATTGACTCATAAGAAAGCTATATACTCATTACTTGAGTGAAATTATACACTCTAATTACTTCTTAACAAATTCACTGACTCTAAACACTATATGACCTTGGGCATATAATGAAAAAGACTCCACAACAATGGCCTTCAATTATTATCTTTTGATAAAAAAAATATGGTAACATGCACATAGTGTCATCAAAAAAATTATTGGAATGATCAATGATGATGAAATTTTGTTTACTGTAATTAAAATTAACCAAGAAGAGCATTGGTGAGGGTTAATAAAATATCGTCACTATAACTGTCGCCAAAGAGAGAATTAGTGATGTACCTTTAACAACCCTTAGCAAAATTGTCACTGAAAATGGATTTGGTGACAAACCTTAAAGGACTACCACTATATTCACTTACAACAACACTTTTTTAAGAACTGTCACCATATGTGACATTGTGACACACCCTAAAGGCTCTTCATAGGCATGACCCTCACCAATGTCCTTTTTTCTTGTAGTGGCTCTTGCATTCATGAGTCCAAAGGGCATTTTCTCATACATAAATGTTCCCCAAGGCGTGGTAAAAGTTGTCCTCTCTTGGTCATCTGGATTCATCAATATATTATTATATCCTCAGAAACCATATAACATTGACATCCTTTGTGATCGTAAAATATTCTACAGTATGTGATCCATCTTGGGAAGAGGATAGATGTCCTTTATTGAGGCGTTATTCAAGTTTCTGAAATCAATACATATCATAACCTCCCAATTTTTCTTCCTTATATCTACTAAATTAGGTAACCACTTGGAAAACCTCAATGGAACTATGTTATTTTCTTCAAAAAAAATGTTAATCTCCTTTTCAATTAATGGCAGAAGTAATGTATTGATTATCCTAAGTTTTTGTTTGAAATCCTTTTCATGTTCCTTTATGGGTATTGTATTCTCAAAGATACTAGGGTAATATCTTTTCAAATATTCATAACTCGATGTAAATAAATATATGAATCTCTTCATTAAATAAAAATATCTCTACTTTACCTCAGAAGAAAGGAACTTGGACATCTTTAGAAACTTAAGATTTTCTGTAGTACCAAGGTTACAATTTTGGACCTCTTAATCATTAGATTTTATCTTAGGACTCTTAGGTACATCATTCTGGTAAAACAAATTTTCAAGAGGAATCAATCCCTTAGGAATACAATTCTTTTCATTTGGATGATTTTTGTACTCTCTTTGGTTTCATTAAAGATGTTCTACTGGTCAACTTGAACGATTTCAAACTCTTCTTTTAGTTCAAGAAATTTTTTGACTTGTTGATCATTGTCAAATACTTGCCAAATTTTTATGTTATTAGGAATGGCTGACCTTTTTCTGACTTCAACTTCATATTTCTTGCTTGAATTAATGAGAATTGTAAATAGACTGGTTGAAATAGCCAAGGAATCTACAATTCCATTATGTTCTTTGGGCTTGATGGTGAAATTGTATTCTTCAAAATTTTCCAGCATTTCAAGAATCAGATTTATGTATGGTTTCATTCTAACATCCTTGGTTTGACAGGTTCTATTCAGTCCTTTTATGACTAACTCAAAATCACCAAAGATTGAAATATTTTTAGCACCTACGTTTTTTAATACTTCTTAACCCAAAACTAGAGCCTCATATTCTTCCATGTTATTTGTGCAATCAAAATTGAGTTTAGAGAAAAACTTACTCTCATCTCTTGGGTTGATTATCCACACTCCTGAACCAAATAAATCTCTTCCAAAAACACCATCAAAGTTCATGTTCCACAAAACTTCTCTGTTAATTTCTTCAATTTGTTGAATTTTTTTGTTTTCTGATTTTATATTTCCATGGTGATTTCATTTAACATAATGGAGGATCCTAGCTCAGTTTCCAGTGCATAAACTAGGAAATTTTAAGGTTTTTCTTTATTGCTGACCATATAGGACATCATAGACTCTCTATAAAAAAAAAATTTCTCACAAATAATATGGATAGTGGCATAGTTCATGTCCATTTTCATGGTTCCCTTGACTTTGGTAGACCATGATCTAGATAAAGCATGTCAAATTTTGGTGGAATATCAACCACAATTATGTCCATCAATATAGTTTTAGCAGGGACTTGAATCAAACCAACAACCACATATTTGATTATAACAATACATTGAACCCTCTTGGAATCAAATGAAAACAAACCTTTGTATGGTCTAGTTATGTCTGAACCCAATCTCTCCATTATGACCTCTGGCATTAAGTTGTGGGATGCTCCTAAATATAGAATAGACTTGTGTAAGTTCATGTCATGAATATTTAGAATCAAATAGAATGGTGACACTTCTTCATTTTTGTCATCTTCCACTCTTGGTACTAAGAATATGGTATTGTGATATTCTTGCAAATTCAGAATATCAGAGGGCCTAGGTTGAGTGCCAAGCATCTTCACAATTTGACTTCTATACTTTGTGACCTTTATTATTTCACCAAAGAGGACAACAATTTTAATCTTTCAAATTTCATTCTCTAGGTTGAAAATTGGTTGTGTCTTCTCAATTTCATTCCCAGGAGGAGTATCTTTCATCTGTTTAGCAAATTTTGGAACATCCTTCTTAGGATGAGTTTTATTTTCCACAATAGGAACATCTCTATTCCTAACATTATGTTGTTTCTACATTTAAAAAATAACATGTTGATAGCCTTTCAGGCAGTCATATTTCTTTTTCAGTTTCATCATTACCTATGTCATTACTAGATTCATCATGTCCGTCTTTTGTTAAAAAAATCCTCGTTTCATCTTCATCTAAATATCGAATGATAAGTTCTTGAAATTTTGGCTGCGTCACTTCTTCATATAACAATTTTTTCTTGAAAGGGGGCCTAACTTGTTGATTAGGATGATTTCTCTGTTGTCTTGGTCTCTGTTGATTTTAGGGTCTTCTAAAATGTGGATTTGTTATTTGTGTTTCTCGTTGTGAAACGGGAGGAGGATTTTTTCCAAGGGCTTGTCTATCCATGATCCTTTCCATGGTTTTCATCATAGTGTCAAGTTTCACATATGAAAATGTAGACGGTTGGTATTCCTCTTTTACTCTTCATTTTCCAACTTGATACCTTTTTGCTGCAGCCATGTTAACTTCTACCTTCACAAAAAAAAAAATTATACGAGCAAAAGTGGCAGACTCCCTCTCTCTTAGAAAAATGGAAAATTCATAATCAAAAGCTTCAAGATAATGCAATTCGGCAGCCCCTGGGGGAGGCTTTATCTGAGCAGGGATGAAATTATAAACATTGTTGAATCTCTTTGAAAAATGTTGAACTAACTCATTTCTTTATTTCCCTAAATTGCTATATTAAGTCAATGCTTGGACATGATTCATCTTATATCACCATTTTCACAAAAAAATTTCCTCTAATTGATCCTAATTTTGTATTCTTGTTGGCCTTAAGGCTTTAAACCATTTTCTCACTTCACCAAAAAAACTTTACACAAAGAATCTCACTCTAACTTCTTCATCATCTCTGTCCTATAGGTTTATAAAGTCATTGAAGTTGTCAAAATGTTGTTTTGTAGAGATTCCCTCGTTATCCAAAAAGGTTTTTATTCTACTGTAATATTCCTGTGGCGAATCATGGAGTATAAGACATAAAACAAGAGGGGCATATCTAGGAGGGCCTGTAGGAGGAGGAGGAGGAGGAGGAGGAACTCCAACCTTTGTACATTAGGGGAATTTTGAGGTCTGAAATGGGCTTCCTAAGGAAATTATAAAATAATTTTGGAAATAATAAAATAATATTAGATTACATCATCAAATTTTGGAGGGAAAAAGAAAAAACTACTTTTTCAACTAGTATTTTCAACTTATCTCCTTATGGGTTTACTCAAATTTTGAGTGGGAACACTCGTTCGATGTATAATTTGATTCTTCATCCAAGGAGTACCCTGTTGCATAATTTTGATGGACCCTGGTACATGAAAAATGAGAAAGACAAGAAAAACATGATTGCAATCACGTTATTTCATGTATTTCTCATATGTTGTGTCATAGGGTCCATCAGAAGTACGCAACATGGGTAGTCCTTGGATGAGAAATTAAATTTTGCATCCAAAAAATACTCCCGCTCGAAATTTCAGTAAAACCTTAGGGAGATAAGTTGAAAATACTAGTTGAAAAAGTAGTTTTATTATTTAGTATTATTTAATATTTTTACTTTTTTACCCCGAAAACAGTGAATCATCCCCGATGGTTGACATCATCATCTTGAATCGTATTGTTTCTTATAAATTTTATTTTGGTTGTACATTTTTCTTAGGAGGCCTGTTTTAGACCTCAAAATTTCTCTAATGAGGAGTGACAATAGATGTACTAGCAAAAACTACAACAGATGAAGAAGATATCAGACTAGTAGAGGTAAAAGAAAATGTGAGGTTAGGAAATTGAGTTGCAGGGACCTTCAATTAAGATATAAAAGAAATCCACTTAGGTAAAGGAATGCCAACTATTCTTTTTAAAATCAATTAAAAAGGATTAAGCTCTTTCAAATTTTCTAAAGATTCATGCTCTAATAACAATTTTGATGTGACAATTTCGCAAAACCCTTGTTTCTCCTCTTTTGAAACAACATATGTAGTGTCAATCCATAGTGATAAAGCTATATTAAAATCATAAAAGAAACTTTACATAGACTATGGGTTAGGATGGAAAGTAGTACTTAGCCAGTCCCTTTGTTGGAAGTTTTCAAAATAGACTATGTTTAGGGATGCCTCAGAGCATGAAGCCAACCCCTTAAGAGAGTCAAACAGTCTTATTTTAAAAAATATTCAGTGACACATATGAAAAAAAATAGCTGAAGTATGTCCCGAGATAACAAAAATCAAAGATGAACATTCCTATTGAGAAGTCATGGAGTTCCTTTATCTTCCTCTGTCGCGTGGTCCTCATCCTCAATTAGGCATCCATATTCTATTATAATGGCTTCCTCCTCAGTTGTTGGCTCACGAGGAGGCTTCAAAGGGGCCGTGTGGACAAGGGTAGAAACAAGATACTCAACATTAGAAGCTCTGGTCCAGACACCATCCAAGTCCATAATCCAAACGTTTGTGTCCTCCTTCGCATGCTCATGAACTAGAAGTGATTCGGTTTTCCAGGGTATGGGTGGCTCAGATTGCACAATAATGGATTTTTTGCAGCCTCTTCTACCCTTAGAATTCTCCGAAGGTTGAACAAGCTCCTCGTGTGTGCTATAAATCATTTTAGTGGCCGGAATTTCGTGGCTTCCTAATGAGGAGGCTTATTTGGATTCTAGATGTTGGTCATGGCCATGGTGAGGGCGGCCTGAGAGTGCCCCTCTGTAGCTTCCCCTCATGAGCTATTGACATTGGCATGGGGACATGGAAAGGCTATTAAGCAGAGTATGGGGAGATGGCTGTGAGACAAGGCTGAGAGCAGGGGGTGCGTAGCAGGGCTACGTGCAACAAATGCGTGCAGCAGGGTGTGTGCAACAGGGGGTGCGCAACAAGGCGATGCACAACAGGGGGACTCACAACAGTGGGGGCATGCAACATGGAGGAGCACAAGGGGAGGAACACGCAATATGAGGGCGCGTAGTAGGGGGCTTTCAACAGGGGGGCGTCCAGAAGGGGGAGCAAGTAGCTCGTGTAGCAATGGAAATGGTAGTGTGTGAGGCAGACTATAGCAACAATGGAATGGCAAGAGGAGGAGCAGCGAGGGCCAAGAGAGATCATGAGACTAGATGTTGCAAAAATGAAATGGCCAATTGAGGAGCCTCTCTACCTTTCAAAGGCATGTTGCTCTGAATTCAAGCACATATACAGAGAGGGACATTCCAAATGTGCCTGCATGTGATGCGTGGTGTGGAAAGAGGTCAGGTCTGGGAGTGCGCCGACAGAGATTATCAACGATTTGAGGTTCCTCATTAGGTGGGAGCTGACATTGTAGGGTGGCGTCAGTCTAATCATGGGAGGAGATGTCCTCGCTCGATTTGGATATCTCAACCACATCTGGGGGAGTTTAATCCTTTTTAAGGAGAGTAAGGAAAATATCGCGAAGGATTTCATCCTGGATATGATGGAAAGTAGATTGGTAGAGCATTAAATTTCTATCCACTACTTTTTTGGCTAGGAGATCAATGAATGTGTTTACCTTTCTATGAAAATGGTGGAATGTCATTGCGTTATGATGATGCAACAATTGTTCCAGATGATTGAGGTGATTGGTAAGCCTCCAACTCATAGAGACCTTTATGGATGAAGAACCAAGTAGGATGTAATTTGGAACTTGGATAATGAGCTGAGAATATCCTTCCATTTCTGGTGGGAAAAAAATGAGTTGAATGGGCGATACCCTGGATAAACCCCTCCAGTTTCGCAGAGTTGTTTCTATCCCACCCCAATTTTCCTTAGTAGGCATTTAAGGGGTTTCCACTGGAGTCTCTGAAGATTTTCGCAACTCTGGCTTCCCTAGGTTGCCTTTGGACACTCCATAAAAGTTGCATTGTTAGGTCCCTATATCACTAGTATAGTCCCTTATTATTGTTAGTGTAAACCCCTTATTGTTATTATTGTACCCTTGTAACCCCCATTTTGTTATTATTGTTCCCTTAAATTATTATTGTTGAGTCTCGGCTAGGATTACATTGTGGCCCACTAGGATTACATTATGGCCCCATGGACTCCTATATATAGAAAGGAGGTTTTGTGAATTGTATCATCCAAGAATTGTTCATTTATGTAATGTATTGGAGGTTGCCCCCTCGAAGTGGCTCATTTCTAAGGCGTTGATATCTCTTTTCTTCTCTTTTTGGACCTGGTTACACAACATTTGGTATCAGAGGTTTGGATTCTAGGGTTTCGCTGCTCCAAACAGGTCATCGTGGAATTTTCGCTATAACTTTTTTTCTGCAAAGTTTCAGAAGCTGAAATTTTTAGGGTGCGAAGAAAAAATCTTGAGGAAGCCTGTGTAAAAATTTCAGAGTTTGGTTCGCAATAATTTCGGAGATATCATCTGTGGAAGTCAGGTATTTTTTCAGGCTCCTAAACAGGTCATCGTGGCATTTGCGCTATAAATTTGTTTCTACGAAGGTTCAGAATCTGAAATTCATATGGTGTGAAGCTGAAATCCTGAGGAAATTCATCAAAAAATTTCAGAGCTTGGTTCGCAATATTTTTGGAGATATGATCTGTGGAAGGTAGTGCTTTTTCAGGCTCTTGAATTTCATCTCAAATAGGTGATCGTGGGAAAATTTCAATAACTCTCTCTCTAAAGATTGGATTGGATTGCCATCAAAAGTGGTCACAAGTACACAGCCTGTAGTTTCTTCACTATCAATTTCAGAGACAAAGGACAAAGCAGTGACACGTGGCAAGTCGTACAAGTTCGCTCTACTGAACCAGTCCAGAATTAGGTCATTGTGGGAGATTGGACACAACTTTGTCTTGGAGAATCAAAATTAGGTCAGACCTGTGGAATTTGAAAGAAGCTTCAGAGGGCTACTACAGGGCTGAATTTTAGATATCGAATATTTTCAATTACAGAGATAATTCAATTTCAATATCGATCTCCTAAAAGCTAGTAAAAGGTGTGTATTTTTTTTTCCGAATTGCATAAGTCTTGTTTGAAGAATCAAGTTGAATTGACTCCAAGGGAATCTTGTAGAATATATATCAATATTGGATTCTAAAATGGCCCCTAAAAATAATTCAACACCCATTAAGCCTTCAGAAGGCTCTACTATGACTCATGAAGATGAAGAATTGCAACATGATCTATCAAAATTACAAGAGCAAGTGCAACAAATTTCACTCTCGCAAAAAGAAACAAAAAATGAAATGGAAGTTTTGAAGAAAGGCGTGGAAGTGAAGATGGAAGGTTTGAAGAAAGGCATGGAAGCTAAGATGGAAGGCATGGAAGTGAAGATGGACGGTTTGAAGAAAGGCATAATGGATGGCGTGGAAGCTAAGATGGATGACATGAAAGACAACATGGAAAACATGAAGAGTGATCTAAAAGCATACATGGAAGGCTTGATGACAAGCTTAAAACTAGAAATGATTCCTAATGGCGGAAATATAGGAGAATAACCTCATGATGAGAACAAAATAAATGTTTATCATGATTTCATAAACTCGAATGTTGGCGGGAAGAACCACCATATTCCAAAAATGGATATGAGGAAGTTTGATGGAAAGGATCCTGTAACATGGATACTACAGATGGAGCAATATTTTGATCTCCATAACGTGCAAAACACACAAAGGGTACGCATTGCAACTTTACATTTAGAACAAAATACATTTGTATGGTATCGATGGCTTTGCTCCCGTAAAAAAATTGTCACTTGGTCAATTTTTACGGAGAAAATGATAGCACATTATGAGGATACAAAGAGCAACACCTTCTTTAGCCAATTGATAAATCTCAAACAAAAGGGTTTAGTGGGGGAGCACATTGAGGACTTCAAAAATTGAATATAAGGGTAACTGATATTCCAGAGGAACACAGGATTGATCTCTTCATAGGCACTTTAAAGGATAACATCCAACATGAAGTTCGCGTTTTGGAACCTGATTCATTGGAGAAGGCATTCGGGTTGGCAAGAAAAATTGAATGTAAAATTATGGCGACAAGGAAGCCTACCACTCACTTCTATAAAGAGGGAAGTGTTGCTACTCCTAGATTTCAACAACCTACAAGGTTGACACCACAACAATTGGAAGAAAAAAGAGCAAAAGGGCTTTGCTACGGTTGTGATAGCAAATACACTAAAGGTCATAAGTGTGCTGAGAAGAAATTATTTTACATAGATTGTGAAGAGGAAGAAGAAAATGAACAAGAACAGGATATACACCAGGAACCAGCCCCAGAAGAGGAAGAAATGAATCCGACCATATCGTGTAATGCACTGGCAGTAATTACCACTCCTCAAACTCTCAAGATAAAAGGACAAATCAAGAAGAAAAAGGTAATAGTGTTGATTGATTCGGGTAGCACCCATAATTTTATTCATTGTAAGGTAGCCAAGGAATTAAATTGTTTCCTATACCCAGCACCAGAATGTCAAGTGATGGTTGCAAATGGAGGAACTATAAATTGCTCTGGAAAATGCCATAATATTAAGCTAACGATGGGGGAATATGTATTGACTAGTCCAATGCTTTCCATTCCTATGGGAGGTGCTGATGTTGTACTAGGAGTACAATGGTTACAATCTTTGGGGACGGTAGCTTTTAATTTTTCAAGAACTTTTCTTGAAATTTTTTTCAGAAGGAAAGGAAGTCGAATTACGGGGTATTGAAGGGAAGCCGGGAAGGATAATAAGCTCTAATGTCATGAAAAAGCTTCTAAATAAAGAACAACGAGGCGTAATTGCACAATTATGCTCACTAGAAGTTTCAACATCAAAATCATCTATTTCTGCAGATCTCCAACAAGTCTTGGACAATCATTCCAAGGTGTTTGAAACTCCCAAAGGACTCCCACCTATTCGTGATCATGATCATGCTATTCATTTGATTCCAGGAAGTGTTCCTCCAAACATCAGGCCTTATAGATATCCTTACTTCCAAAAAGAGCGAAATTGAACGTATGATTGCAGAAATGTTAGAGGCGGGTATAATTCAACCCAGTCAAAGTTCTTTCTCTGCTCCTGTAGTGTTGGTACACAATAAGGATGGATCATGGCGAATGTGTCCGGATTATAGGGAGCTCAATAAGCTCACCATTAAAGACAAATTTCCCATTCCTGTGATTGATGAATTATTGGATGAATTACATGGAGCAATTTATTTTACCAAGTTGGATCTTCGTTCAGGATATCATCAAATTAGAATGAAGACTGAAGATATTCCAAAAACAACATTTCGAACTCATGAGGTCATTATGAATTTTTGGTCATGCCTTTTGGCCTTACCAATGCACCTTCTACATTTCAAGGGTTGATGAATTCCATTTTCAAACCCTTCCTTAGAAAATTTGTGCTAGTATTTTTTAATGATATACTAATCTACAACAGGTCTTGGAAGGATCATGTTGAACATGTTGACAGGGTGCTCAAACTATTGCGGGAGAAACAATTATATGCAAAAACATCCAAATGTTTCTTTGGAGTACAAGAGGTGGAATATCTGGGTCATATTGTATCTCACGAGGGTGTTAAAGTAGACCCTAACAAAATTAAAGCCATTAAGGAATGGAAAGTTCCCACAACCATAAAGCAGTTGCGAGGATTTCTCGGGTTAACGGGGTATTATCGCAAGTTTGTTAAGAATTATGGGAGAATAGCAGCACCTCTAACAACATTATTGAAGAAAGATGCATTTTCATGGACTCCTGAAGCAACTAAGGCCTTGGAACGTCTTAAAGAGGCAATGTGCCTAGCACCGGTCTTAGCTACACCAGACTTCACAAAAACCTTTATTGTGGAATGTGATGCCTCAGGAAATGGAATTGGTGCAGTTTTAATGCAGGAAGGAAGACCCATTGCTTTTGAAAGTCGTCCAATCAAAGGAAAGTATTTACCGAAACCTATTTATGAGAAGGAAATGTTAGCAATACTACATGCACTAAAGAAATGGCGAACTTACCTAATGGGAAGACACTTCAAGGTAAAAACTGATCATGATAGTCTTAAACACTTTTTGGAACAAAGACTATCGTCAGAAGAATAACAAAAATGGGTCACAAAGATGTTGGGTTATGACTTTGAAATAATCTACAAAAAAGGAAAGCTTAATGTTGTTGCAGATGCACTCTCAAGAAAGAATGAAGAGGTGGAAGCATTGCTTTGTGCCATTTCTATTATCCAGCCAGATTGGATAACTGAAGCAAGAGATGAATGGAAGAAGGAAAAAGATGTATGGATACTCATTCAAAAGTTGCAGCAAGATCCTAGTACATCTGATACATTTAGTTGGAAAAATGATTCCTTATGGTACAAAGATCGCTTATATCTTTGTAAGAATTCCCAACTAAAACAAAATATTCTTCTGGAATTGCACACTTCTCCTTTGGGAGGACACTCAGGATTTTTAAAAACTTACCACAGGGTGAAGAAAGAATTTTTTTGGGATGGCCTTAAATCTGATATTCAAAAGTTTGTGGCGGAATGTTTGGTTTTCCAGCAGAATAAAGTGGAGACAATTAAGACCCAGGGACTTCTACAACCTTTATCCATTCCAAGTCAACGTTGGGAGGAGATTTCAATGGATTTTATCACAGGTTTACCTAAGTCCGAAGGAAAGAATGTCATCATGGTGGTAGTTGATAGACTTACCAAGTATGCACACTTTTGTGCATTATCTCATCCATTTAAAGAAAGTATAGTTGCTACTACATTTATGGATAGAATTCAAAAGCTACATGGAAGCCCAAGGGTTATTGTGAGCGACAGAGATCCCATTTTTACTGCAAATTTTTGGACGGAGTTATTTTCTTGTTTGGGTACTCAATTAGCTCATAGCTCATCTTATCATCCTCAATCTGATGGTCAAACTGAGATAGTAAATAAATGTTTGGAAGGATATCTTCGTTGTTTTGTATCTGATAAACAAACACAATGGGTCAAGTGGTTACCTCTTGCTGAATGGAGGTATAACACTTCCTTCCATACTGCAGCAAAAATGACCCCATTTATGGCACTTTATGGATATCATCCACCATCCATCACATCATATTTAAGGGAAAATTCGAAGGTTCAAGCGGTGGAAGATCACATCGAGCATCAGCAAGAAGTTCTCCAACTCTTAAAGGATAACCTGAATTTGGCACAAAATCGAATGAAACAACAGGCAGATCAACATCGTAGCGAGAGAAGTTTTGATGTAGGAGATTGGGTATTTTTACGGCTACAACCATACAAACAAATGTCCCTCAAGCAAGAAAATAAGGATAATAAATTATCGCCAAAGTACTATGGTCCTTACAAGGTGTTGCAAAAGATTGGTACTATGGCATACAAATTGGAGCTTCCTTCTTCTTCGCGAGTACATCCGATTTTCCATGTTTCATGCTTAAAGAAGGTTATAGGTGAAAATCTTCCAGTTCAAACAGTATTGCCAGAACTTGATGGGGAAGGGAAAATCATATTGGAACCTGAAGCAGTCATGGAAAAAGAACTCGACAACTACGGAATCGATCAATTTCAGAGTATCTCATCAAGTGGAAGAACTTACCCACTGAAGATTCTACATGGGAGGATGAGAATTTTATACGAAAGCACCCAGAGCTACTCAAGCATTGAGGACAACACTTTTTTGAAGGAGAGGGGCATGTTAGGTCCCTATATTACTAGTATAGTCCCTTATTGTTGTTAGTGTAACCCCCTTATTGTTATTATTGTACCTTGTAACCCCCATTTTGTTATTATTGTGCCCTTAAATTATTATTGTTAGGTCGGCTAGGATTACATTGTGGCCCACTAGGATTACATTATGGCCCCATGGACTCCTATATATAGAAAGGAGGTTTTGTAAATTGTATCATCCAAGAATTGTTCATTTATGTAATGTATTGGAGGTTTCCCCCTCAAAGTGGTTCATTTCTAAGGCGTTGATATCTCTTTTCTTCTCTTTTTGGAAGTGGTTACAACATGCATTCAAAAAATCCAGTTGGGGGGGAAGGGGGGGAGGGGATTCGAGATTTCAAGAGAGTTGATTCTTCCTGATGCGGGGGGGATGTCCCCATGGGGGTTTCAATACTGGAATGCCAATTGTTCAAGATGATGCATTTAGCTATGGGTTTTCTCAAAATTTTCATCCAACTCTAAATATTCAATATTTTGAACACCTCAAGAGGGTAAAGACGAAGCTCTTAAAAGATATGCAGTACCTAATTTTTATGAGATTCTAACGCCCCTGAGAATTTTCTCTCAATCAACAAATATCTCTAGTGGTTTAGGATGTGGATTGCTGCTCATATGAATATTCTTGGAAGTAACCTTTAAGCTAAAGATGCTAGTGGATTCCCAAAGGTAGAAGTACAACCTTTGAATTGTCTAATCTCCTGCTACCTTCAAGAGCTCAGCTACGTTGAAACGAAACAACCAGGATGATATAACTTTCATACTCCTGAAAAATGCAAAAAAAAATTATCACAATGCTTGAACAAGTTGGGTTGTGTCAACCATCAACCCAACATAACTATTTTAACTACAAGTTAGCCCTTCCAGACAGAGACGACTCTCTAAAATTACTTATAAATTCTCTATATAAAGATCAAAATATTATATGGCTAACTCTAGAATTTTTATATGATTATGCAGGTGAAATAATGTGATGAAAACCACCATTGGGCATGGAATCATTAATTAAGGAAATTCAATTACAAACAAAATTTTGTTTATGAAAGTTGAGGAAAATTTGGATCAAACATAAAATTTTATAGTAAAACACAAAAACTGAAGGAATTTGGAGCATATAACATGAATCCCAAGTAAAAAATTTTCCATGAAACTGGTAACAATACACAAAATATGGAGATAAAAACATATTACAAGCCAAAGAGAATCTCGTGTTAAAAGACAGTCTGCTGCAAATGTATATTAACTGAAGAAGAAAAGATTACAAGGGTGGTTCTCTCATAACATACATCAAACCCATGAAAGTGAATTAGTTCTAGATATATAGAGTGAGGCCTCCATTACAATCATCTACCACATGGGCTAGACTCGATGCTTTAGCTAAAAGACCTAATCTAGTTGACTTGCAATACATGGAGCCTTTATAGGGATATTTATGTTTCACAGAATTTCAATACAAAAAGGAGTATATTATCATTTAAGAACTCAAAAAATTATGTTAATGACCCTCATCAAATACAACTAACTACTGATGTGATGGAGTGCTGGAATGATAAGCTGGCTGCCACGTGGAGGTTGACCTGCTGAGTTGTATCGCTGAAAAATAGGATTTAATAGGTTGATGATGTGGAAACATTTGACCTATTTTTTATCCACTACCTTATTGTTTTATTGCCCGAAAATTTATCAAATCTTCATTATGCTAGAAAAAACAGATTATAGGCAGTTTGGTAGCAAATGCAAAAAAACACCTTTCTGTAAGCTATCTAATATTTCCGATTGTTCTAGGGTCCTCATGAGTGTTTATAAGTTAAAAAAATGCTTTGAGAGCTTCATAAAATGAGGTTTAGACTTTATTTTTCCTCCATGAAAAGCTATAACAAATTCGTAGAAACTGTTCACTTTAAATATGGAGAGTTGCTAAGAAACTGTCAATTTCTGAGATTTTGTCTTTTCAAGATTGATACCACCTCCAAGTCATTCCTAATATCATATAAAAGCATGTATATTACTAAAAATATTTATTAGCCATAGCGTAACCAAAAATTTATGATTTTACCATTTTCATGGAGTGCCATCAATTTCAACAATAATCTTGAGAGCCTTCTTCAAAATCTTATCTTGGATCATTTCAATTTGTGTTTCTAAAGCTCCAACTTTCCCTGCGACCTTATCCTATATGATTGTAGCCATACGTTCCTCTTGCATAAGTTTTTCATCATTTTATGCAAATTAAATTTTCTCTTTGATATATTTCCATATGCATTTGAAACCTTATTAGCAAAATAAAGTTGCTTTGATATATCCTCCTTCAATTCCTTAAAAATTAATTTTGATTCTATTGCGTTGTTTGTAGCATCTCTTAACTGTTCTTGTAGAATCTGGACTTCAATTTTTTCTTGTACAAACTCCTTGCCTTTCCTTTTATTTACTGATTCTATTTTTTCTCATGGCGCCTCTAGCATATTTTCTTCTAACAATAGCTCAATAATATTTTCTTTTGGTTAATATGATCTTGTGACATGATTCCTAGGCTTGAAAATAAAACATGAATATTCTTGAGTGAAATCCAATTTATTGGCTCTCTTTCTGTTATATTTGGTTTCTACCACCTTGATCTCTATAGGATGTAAAATTGGGATTTCTTAAATATCAATAGTACTTTCATCAATTTCAATTTCTTCTAGTATATCTGAAATCTCACCCTTCCATTTGCTTTGACTTCTAGTCATCCTCCTCTTGGTGCTTATAGAATTTTTTTCGACTATCATAGGTTTCGCTACATGTTTTTCTATACGTTCTATCTTTGTTTCAAGCTCAATTATAGGCTGAACCTCAGGCTACTTCTCCTCCCTAGGGGTTATGGATTTGGACTTTGGATGTTTCCTACTGGTGGAAGTATCCAAATCATAGCCACATAGAAATAGAAAGGTAAGCCAATCTCTCTTTAGCCTATTAAATTATTCAACATCCAAAAATTTAATAGGAAAATAATGGAAAAAATAGGTGTTACTAGCATCGGGCTTATCTTGGACCTTTTCAGCCATCTTCCCAAAAATTCTAAACAGATAAAAAGGTATGCCAAGGGATTGTTTACGTGTGAAACAAAGAAGTAATTTGAAATGGTATTGGTAGACCATATTGAAACTACCTTCACAAGTGAAGTAATCCTAGATGACTATTAGGAGTTAACAATAATATTATTTGAGGCATGTTCTGGGAATGTCTGTGGTCATTACCAATTCCTATATGTTCTTCCTTAAGAAACTCATCACAATTCTATGACTGAAACTAATGCACTTTAAACCAAATTTCTCCTGACCTAGGGATTTATGTAGCTTGAGAAATGGTGTGAGGGGACACTAAAAATTTCAACATGCCAACTTTAGAATCTATTCCTATAAAATAAATTGAAAATTCTTTAATAATTTTCCCATGGTAACCCTGTAGCTTCTGACAGAATTGAAGGCACCCCACGCTAGAAAATACTTGTGTTAAGGTAGTGTCCTCTTCCAGTAGTTTCATATCCATTGGTTTGTATCTCACTATTGGCTTGAGGGTGTTGACCTAGGTTCATATTTATTGCGCAACTAACAAACCCTCCCATTACGGGCCCTTTCAACAATGACCTACTTGCACAGATCAGAGTCTCAGCCGAAGCAGTACAAGGGGTCCCAGAACCATTTTTCTGTACCCTAAGGAAGAAATTGATGTGGTGGCCCTAAAAGGAATTATAAAAGAATGTAATAATATACGCATATAAACATATCAACAATTATGAGATCAACTTCGTCGCAGACGTAAACAGATATCAGAATCAGATCTTTGTAGATTATTCCAATGCACAGAGTTTATATTCACTCAAAACCACTTAAACATATCTATTCATATATAATATACTTAACCATCAACTGATGTTCATGCATAAAATTTACGATCTATTCACGTAGATGAATTTTATCATAAAATGAATTAAAGCGATCTAAAAGTAATAGACAAAATCAGATTCTCAGTAATCAGATAACAAAGATATCAAACACATAACACAACTGGTTCCACAAAACAATATTTTCATTAATAGATTCAACAATGATTACATTAAGAGTTCCTTTATAATTACCCTTCCACAGACATAGCCAACAGGGTTCCTTACACAACCATGACAAGGTCTTCATGCACACAACCAGCAATAGTTGTTCTACCCCACCCAGACTTATAAAATGTTTATCACATAAGCATGAGATTCTTACTTAAATTAACAAGACCTTATATATCTATATTTATATACATAGAGTGCACAAATATTATGGTCTTAAACCATGGTTTGAGGTCCCCAATTTTCCCTTAAAACCCATTTACATAAAATACAGATTTTGACCAACCCCAAAGCCCATTTCTCCCTTTCGCGCATCATGCATAACCAAAATTTTATATAAAAAATGATTAAAATATACCCCAGGGGACCCCAATCCAACAAATTTATGAGGGTAATCTACTATGGACTGGTCACACCTATGGCTTCTGCATAATGGTAGAAATAACCATATCCAAGTGAACTCACAGATATACATGAAACATATTGTCACTCCCTTGAAAGCACAAAATGAACCAATGGCTTTTGTAGAACACATTTTCTGAAATTGTTCTAGGAAACTCAACTAGAGTGTTACCTTCCACAACCATCTAGAGGTCCACTAGAAACATAATTGGATCTCCTTCCTATTCTAATGTGTGAAAATTAAATTTGTACAGTTAGTAGTCATAGTAGCAATAATAATACTATTGTATTTTGTAGTCCTTGTAAATATGACATGTGGAATTTTTACTTAGATGGTTCCAAAACGTAGGAGGGATTTGGAGCTACTTTTGTTTTAATAGACCCACTAGAGAGAAAACATTTGATCTCTATATCCTTGGAATTTGAGTGCACAAATTACATTACACAGTACGAGGGACTCAACTTTGTCTTGGAAAGAGCCATCTACCTAAATGTTTCATTCCTGAAATAGGTGACTCAGAAATTGTGGTGCGACATGCATGTGATACCATACATTTTGTGTCACCTCATCTTAAAAGTTAACAACAAGAGGTATGGTGTTTGATTTCACATTTCCAATATTTTAATATTATTTTTGTTCCAAGAATGCGTAACACACCTTCCGATGCATTAGAAAATTTTGTTTCTAGGTTATCTTGATTGAGGGATGGTTTTTATGTATAAATGACTTATAAACCACATGTCCCCAATAATATTACTAATTTACATGTTTTAAATGATGACCAGCAAATACTATGCTTCATGAAAAACACTGATGTGTACAAATATGTTACAATTGATGAAGACAAGCACAAGACAAATTATAGGATGCAACCAATATAAGTAAAGGGAATCCCATGCCAAAGGAAGTCGTATATTTGGAAAAGTTGTATGACTTGGAGAAGGATTTTTTAGGGCTTCTCAATGCTAAAACCCACAGTTCCACTCGGTTTCACAAGTAGATTGATTTGGGAACAAAAAATGATCTGAAGTATGTCAATATTGGTACATGTTGTACACAACATGAGAAACAATACTTTATCCGCTTATTTAACCAGTACCAATATGTACTTGCATGGACATATGACGAGCTTAAGAATTATGAAATGAGAATCATCCAACATGTGTTTCTCTCAATCGCAAGAAGAGTATATTTGTAGTGTCCAAGCATACTCTCTTAATCCACATCAATGAAAAAAGTGGGATTAAGGTATACCTAGAGAGGTTTAAAGTAATAATGCAGATTCCCCTCCCAGTAAACAAGAAGGCTTTGTATTCCTTATGAAGACCAATTTCCTCCACATGTTCATCTTCGACTACGCTCATATTCTCAAGCCAATACAAGAGATTGTAAAGAGGGATGAAATATATAAATGGGATAAAAGGGAAAAGGATGTGTTCTCCTGTATTAAGAAATCTATCAGAGAAGAACTCGCATTATACAACCCATATCTCAATAAATTATTTTTTTTTTACAACTTTTCTTCTGATACTTCTCTGGCCACTCTACTCACACAAAACGATTATTTGAACAATGAAGAACCAATTTCTTTCATGAGCATTAGTTCTCAAGGACCCAAACACAACTACCCCACCATTGAAAAGTGAGCCTATGCGATATACAAGGCAGTGAAGCACTTTCAACCCTATCTATTTGAAAATCACTACATTATCTTTGTACCACCCCCAGGAGTCAAACCAATGCTTCTTCAACAAGATCTAGGTGAAAGGAGAATGAACTAGATGACTAGTTTGCGAGAATATGATCTAGAGATTAATCTATTCAAAAACTAAAGGGTCATGGTTTTTTTTGACTAGCAGAAGAAGTAGTGGATGCAACGGAATAAGAATATATTTCTAGGCGACAGCAAGAAATTGAAATGTATAATATCTAGCAAGCCTTCCCGAATATTAGTAAAACTCTTGGTACATGGATGTGTGTGAATACCTTGAGCACAACACCGTTGCTTCTCATTTTTATGCATGGTAGAAAAGCACACTTAGACTAAATAATTCTCCTATTATTTGGTGTATGGGATGATTTTCAGAAAGCACCATAATGGAGTACTACTGAGGTGTTTTGAAACACACGATTAAGAGAAGGTATTACGTGATCTTGATGACAGACCATCTAGGGAACACATTGCGGGAAACACAACGACACACAAAATCATGTCGGCCAATTTTTATTGGCCTACAATATTCAAATATTCTCATTATTATTCCTAAAATTTTACCATCTTGAAAATTTGTGACAACATAAATAAGAATTCAACCACCCCATTACAACCTATTGCAGTGGAAAACCTTTTCAATAGTGGGGATTGCATGTTATTGGGGAAATTGTTCCGCATTCATCAAAGAAACACAACTATATTCTTACTGCTAAATATTATTTCATGCAATGGAAAAATTAGTTCTTCTAAAAGAGGTGAATGATAAGGAAGTCATTATATTTCTTCATCAATATATCATTTCCACATTCGAAAATGCTAATTCACTTTTTTTCAACAATGCAACATATTTTTCATCATTAAAACTCTATGATATTTCATTGGAAAGTGGAATTTTACTGAAAAATTCTGCTAATTATTATCCTCGTGGAAATGATCTTGCTGAATCCATGAATAAGAACCTCATCTGCATCCTTAAGAAGATCATATTCTTTGAACAAAGAAACTTGCGCTCTATAAATTTGTTATGGGCTTATTGAGTCATGTCAAATCCTTCCCTAAACACCTCCCCTTACTTCCTAGTATACGAAAAAGACTCCATCCTCTAGCCCAACATCTTATTTCCTGCTCTCCAACTCTCACAAGAATCCCAAGGTAGCCTACGTATGTTAGTGTAGTGTAGGATGGACACACTTCGCAAGCTACAGGAAGAGGTTGAAAGAAAAAGAAAAATTTTCACTCCATCAGAATTTTATCAAGAGATGGCTCAAAATGAGATCTACATTGAAGAAAAATTTTAGTGTGGGTGACTTGGTCTTGATGTGGGAGAAATCCAATGAAGACAAGGGCAAACACACTAAATTTCAATCCCTACAAATTAGGCCATTCACTGTGCATGAAAATCTTGGCCAACACACTTATCGTCTTCAATAAGTTGATGTGAAAATTGACTTTGTCCTTTTCAATGTCCAATAATTTAAATATTACTTTCAATGATAATAAGGAGTTGTGCCCTACACTATGTACATATTTTTCTTGTGTTTATTATTGTTTTTGTTGTTCTCTTTGTTTCTTGATTTTTTGCATTATGTGAATAAGTGTTGTCCTTTTACAAGTTTTGGTTTCCAAGAATGTGTGTGGTTGAAGTCTAAGTGAGTCTTATGAGACTCCAACTTTTGGTTAGCCTTTGGTCCATATGGAGATTTTTGGTCAAACCATGAATTTGTGTCTATTCTTGAAACCTTGTGTGTATATTCGGTTCTTTAAGATTTGGTGTTTCCATGATTATATAATCTATAGAAAAGGAAAGGGTAAAAAAATATAAATGACAAAAACTAAATAAAAGGTTTTTATATGCTTCTGTGAAGGAACAACCTCTATTTCTCTTAATAAGTCGAGATCCCTCTTTAGCCCAAAATGAGTAAGTGCTAACGCACAATCCTTTTTAAATAAATAAATAAAGGTGAAAGAGGACAAAGGATTCCTCTCTAGAGAGGTGAAGAAAGAAACTTCATCATGGTACTCTTCAAGATTGTTGGGAGTAGAGAAATGTTTGTGTTCCTGTAGTGACTCTATCGAGGTATTGTCTCAGCTTTCTTGCAGCATAGCAACACTATAGATGAAAACTTATACTATGAAAATTTCAAACTTTTGAGCTTCACTATCCTTCCCAACTTGAAACATTATGATAATGTTGAATTTTTTGTTTAGTTAAACTGAGAGGGCATGATGGGGGACTGAATCCATTAATGGGGTATGTGGGCGAACCAAAGGAATCTGCGTGATGAATCAATACTCCCTGAAGAACCAAGGAACTGCACGAAATAAGTTAACCAAAATCAAGAAGTCGCAATTATGTCAGTGTGTCGCAAAGTGTTGCAACTGCTACAACAACCTCTAAATTTTGGCCTATACCCAATTTCGGAAAATTCCTTGGTATTTTTTATTATCATGGCAACCTTTGAAACCCATTCCAATTGTTTTCTTACAGTGTCTTGTTCCATTTTGCAAGTTGAGAAAAGTGTTGTATTTTGGCATGTTGGCTATCGCATTACGCATATAATATTGTTCTTGTGGTTCCAAGACGTCATATTTGTGAAAACTAGTTGTTATAAAATTTTAAGTAGTTGTTGCATTCATTTCCAAAGTTTTGAATATTTTCACGCAAGTGCCCTAATGGTCATCACGAAGCGTATATTTAGTGTCGCACTTGTTGTAACTAGTCCTAAACTTGTCATGCAGAAGGAAATGCTTTGTTTATAATTCATGTATGATCCACGTTGTTTAGTCATAAAAATATTCTAAGTATCTCATCACAGTAATTTTTTTGTCACCATTTACACTTAACTCATTGATCCCACACTTAGCAATTTTCAGAAAATATTCTCGACCAAGGAACCTAACTTCATCTCGCCTCCCTCAACTGCATGAGGTGAGGTTTCAATCATTTATATGTGACCTTGCTAGTTCGTGCTAGGTTATTCGTAGTTCCTGCCTCCCAGGACTGTTGCACTACACAATTTATGTGCCAAGCTCCGGCCTTGACCTCCAAAATTGTGGAATCATGTCTTCGAGGATAACTTAAACAATGCACTTCGAAATCACAAGCCTAAATCTCATTCCTTGATCTATTGAACTATGTAGATGCACAGTATCCTAGCCTCCCATGTCTCCCATAACGTCGCAATATGCTGACTTAGTTACCATTCGCTTAGCTTGTCATACTCATCCCTGCAACTACATAGTGTTCTCCTTAAGTTTGGGTTGAACTACACACACTATGGTTTCATGGGCTAAGCCGCGCTTAACTGTGCACTACGCAGTCTCATGGGCTAAGCCTCACCCATCGATGCTTGAGCTATGCATCTGTGTAATCACTAGGCCCCTATTCATAGTGTTTCACTTGTTTTTGGCTCACTCTATGGATCAAAATGGACCATATTAGACTAGGAGTTTTTGGATTGATGTTGTATCTTTCATGAGTGAATTATAGGAATAGGTACCCTATCATGTCATGGAAGGATGATGATGAAGGGGAGGACAGATGGAAGTATGCTAAAACACAATGTTGAATTTAAATTTATAAGTTTACAGAAAAGGAGAAAGATAAGGGACATTAGTTTGTGAAAACTAACAAAGACTTTACATTATTGAAGATTCCTTATCACCAAGCCATGTGGAGGTGTAAAGAAAGTTATCTTCAATAAGACACTGAGATCTTAGTAGCAACAGTGGCTTCACATTGCCACATCACCGAATAGTCCATGTAAGTAGTGCCATGTCATGTCATTTCATGAGTGATCATATGCCACATCACTATTGTGGATCATGTAAATTTTATTCAAAATGTATTGTAAAGTGGAAGTCCAAAGGACACACATGAAATATGAAGAGTCATGTCACATGAAAATTTATAGGAAGTCAAATAGTCATGAGGGTATTCAAAGAGTGAGAAGGAGGGTGAATCATCACCCCTTGGTTATATATACTCCCCCATTGTATGAGCAAAGGAATTTTCACCATGGCTACAGCCGTAAAGCATTAGAGAGACAAGCTAGTTCTCTTTTGGAGCAAGGAGTGGCTCCAATGATCCACTATTGAAGCTAGTGATGTTAATTGTATACACATGTCTTGGAAAATTTACTTAATAAAAAAATACTTCAATCCCAACCCATTCTTAAAGCATGGACTATGAATCTTTGTAAGACTATTCTTGGGATGTTTGTATTTCATGTTTACTTTCACATGTACTAAGGTAGTTGAACAATTTCGATAATTTTTTTAATTATCTTATTGAGAATGTGATGTAATTGTTGTTATAAATGTCTATTCCTCATTTACTATTCCATAGGATATTAGGAATAACTTTCTCATTTTTTTTTTAAAATTAACATCACATTCCTTGTGGATTATTCTCGTGGATGTTAGACCAATCCTTGTCTCTTCTTGGATGGTACCATTACACCTCTCTTAGAGGCACACCTTTTTTTTTCTTCGAGAGTAGAAGTACCTTGAAACACTTAGAACTAAACACTCATTAGGCACACCACCCTTTATTGTCAAAAGTACACTTGCACTTCTCTCTAGTGTTCACAATTAAAGCCAAGGTAGATCTTTAAGAATTCAAAAACAGGGCCTTTGTTCTGGATGGGAATCCTACACCAAACGGTGTGATGTCTAATTACGACATCATATCGGGGAGATACCCTGAATCTTAGTGGGTGCAAGATTGTCAACATGATATTAAGATATGTTGCATGGAAAATAAACTATGGCTTGTTCTACACATATTATTAATATGGATCACTTTGAGGCTATACAAATAGCCATTATGAACCCAATTTAGTTGATTGCAAAAGATACTCTAGTATGTTTTTCACACTAGAACCAATCTTCTCTCATGGGCATCCAAGAAATAACCAATTGTTTTAATATCTTCGACAGAGTTAGAGTATGTAGTTTTAACTTTAGTAGCTTGTCAAATAGTGTGGTTGAGAACACTATTGAAGGATCTTTCAAAGGTTTAGAAGGTGCCAACACATATTTCTTGTGATAACAACCCTTTCATATCTTACTGACTATTTGTGGCTCAAGAGATGAATTGCATGGGAAAAAATGTATTTGAGTTTGAAAGAGAGCAATTGGGCATTGTAAGTGCCGATACTTGTAGAAGTTGAGGTTAGGAGGGGGTGTAGAGACAATTAATCTCATTGTGTAAAAAGTGTGACAGTATGTTTAGATTCTATAGAGTTGGTTGAGTTTTAGTTGGGACTTTCTCTAGTTATTTTTTACTATTTGTTTCCTTTTGTTCTATGTAGTTTATTTTACCTAATTTCGAATGATGAGAAGAGTTGTTTTATGCATTCAATTTTTTGAATTTACTTTATATATTTATGCCTATGCATTCTCTCTCATGGTATCATAACAAAAGATATTTTAGAAAGGAGACAACCTCTTTCAAGTTTACAGGTTTAGAAAGAAACACAGGGAGAGAAAAATATTTAAGAAGAGAAGTCTCTCATTGAAGAGTAAAAAGAAGGGAAATAATATTACTCTCCAATTTTTTTTAAACTTACCATTGATTTCTAGTGTGTGAGTAAAATTTATGATTATGAAAAAGAATTAAGTTTCTCCTCATAAAGTCTACATAGAAGTTGCAGAAATGAATATTAAAAATAAGATTCATGAGGGAAAAATTAATGGAATTTTCAGTTATTGGAGTGAGAGTAGAGATAGATTTTTATTATAGACTTATGTTGCACGAAAATATTGATGATTAAAAAAACACAATAAAAGATGGTTAACACTACACATACAAGCAGGACAACCTAGAACAATGGAAGAGTTGAGAGAGAAAATGAAATTTGAATCCTACAACAAAAAGAAAAAATTGAACTAAAGCAATTCAAGGGCTACATAATGTGGAAGAAAGGAAAAATAAAATGAAATTCAATTAACGTCAAAATTTTTAATTGTGGGACTAAGTGAGACAAAGCATGTAACTTATTTTAATTTTGTGGTTGTAACTAAATGGGAGTGTTGGAAAAACTAATTCCAACCACTTAGTAGTTGTCAATGGAGATGTCATAATTAGTAATATAATTAGTTCTAGTTCAATTTTGGTTAGTTGAGTGTAAGTTAAATTTCACTTCAGTTATAAGAATGGTCAGTTTTGCTCCATTTCTGATTTTATTTTTTTTCTTGTTCGTTTCCGCCTCTTTGGCGCTTTAACCTATTTATCATCTTTGTTGAATTAACTGCAGCACCTGTCGAAATCTATTCGCGTACTAATAATCACCTTACGAAAATGGGACTAACAAGCCACTGAAAATAATTGTAAGGGTTTAAAAGTTCATGGGTTTCGTGTAATGTTACGTCAATATGGTAAAGGCCTTGGCCCGTGTTCTCCTATTGATTCAATTTCCTGAATTAAATCGACAATTTTCTCAAGAATGTTCTGCATATGGATAGCTCGCCCAAATCAAATCCTCACGAATATTACCTTGTCTGAAAATTTCTGCTTTACGAATTCCAAGAACACCCTAAAACCTAAAAAGAAAAGTGACGCGAACCCTTAAGACAAAACCCTAAATTGGATTTTTCATGTAGATAAGATCCTGATTTTTACTTGCCTACTGCATAAAATCTGAGCACTGGATACTGAATTAAACGTCCCATATCCTCAAAACATTATCTTGAAGCTTCATTTTCAATGTTGCTGACTTTCGTAATTATGTCAAACTCGGTGGAATCAGAGGTCTTTTGTTTCGTCTGTATTTGTGCACCTCTACTACATTGCAGGACAAGAATTCGCGTCTGCGTAGGCACCTCTTATTTTGCTTCACATTAATACAACAAATAAAACTGTAACTATTGCTTCTTGCATAAGCCATTAAATTTAGACCATCGTGGCTGTCTCATTCACTAAAAGTCGATTTTAAGAGTTGATTTTAAAGGACTGCAATAATTTCCAATCTAAAAGTTGATATTAACAGACTGCAATAATTTCCAACCAAAAATATGTATTGCAACTCGACATCACAGTGTGCATCACGCCATAAAGCCGTCGTAGTTGAGTTAAAAAGATGTCAATAATTTGAAACCAAATTCTGAATTGTCATTAAACATCACAGTGTGTAACACGAGATAGCAATCTACGGAGACGTGTTCCATGGAAAAAAAAAGTAAACTTCCACATCTAGCCGCCTTAACAGTGCCGAGTCCAGCAGCCTCAACAGTTCCAACATTCCAACTGTTTTTTCTTTTTCTTTCCCATCTTAGGGATCCAATTTCTCCTTTGAATCCTAACCTTTACATTTTGGACTTATCTTTTATCACGATGGACCCTGGAATCTTTAGGTCAGTGAAAGGAGATTAAAAGGAAAAGAAGGAAACGTCCAATTTTGGACTTATCCTTTATCACTATGGACCCCAAATCTTTGGGTCAATGGCATGACGTTAAAAGGAAAACAAGGAAAAGTCATATGATGCGGCACTCTTTTTTAATTGAACAACAAAAATGTGTAGATTAATAGGTAAATTATTAACATTTGTTTCTAGATGTATCGAGGATTGTCTTCCTAAATCAGATATATTGCATATCCGTAATGCTACCTCTTTGCTTTAGTATCACTAAGAAGCCATAATACTTTTTTGTTTACTAAAAATAATTACTAATATTAATAGGTTCACTATATTATGTCTTAGAGTAATGCAATCAGCTCACATTGGATTTTTTTCACCCAATTATTTCCCTTTATCAATGTTAAAATTAATGAATGAAATCGCGTTCACTCCATAGTTGAATCTAATGGAAGCAAGCCAAAACCATTAGCAAATGAAGAAAAATGTTTTCAAAATGATGAAAGTATTTATTCACTATACCATTGACAAATACATTAAAATACAAAAGAAGAGTTACCACGAGAAGGTCCAAAAATGGTTTACAATTCAGAGTATCTAAACTATGAATAGAGAGCATAGACTAGAGCTACTCATAGCTTGAAATGAATATATCTATAACAAATAACAATATTTTCTCCCTAACAATGAAGATATCCTCGAATGTGAATGAGGTGGCTGATAGATAGAGTAGAAGTAGTTCATTTGTAAAAATTTAGCATTATTGCCATGAGAGAGACTAGTTTACATCAGAGTATGACCAGGATGTGTAAATATGTTAGTAGTAAACAAAAAGTTAAATAAAATTTAAAAAATAAAATCTAAAAAATGTTGGCTTAAACAATCACTTAGATAACCATATAAATTCATAATTAAAAATTCATTAAAAATAAATTTAAAATATCAAGATATTTATGAACAATAAAAGAATATATGGTAAATAAATAAAAGTATAAATAAACTAGAGGTATCTAAATAAAAATTCTTTTTATGGTGGTTCTAGAAGAGATATTGTAAATAAATAAAAATATAAATAAACCATAGCTATGGTAAATAAAAAAAAACATCTTTTTATTATTAATCCCTAGGTATGGTAAATAAATAAAAATATAAATAATATATCGTAAATAAATAAAATCTCTTTTTATATTTAATCCATAAACCTCCATATTTATATTAACTCAAAAAAGAGATTTTATTTAGGTGAAGTCTACGAGCCAAATACCATGGCACAAATACCATGGACCAAATACCATATTTATAAAAGAGTTATGGTAAGTAAATAAATATAAAACAGGTATAAAGAGGTAAGGTAAATAAATAAAAATATGTCAAATAGGATATCAATTCTATGGCCCAAATGCCATGGACCAAATTATTATTAATACCATACAAAAAAAATATTATTAACTCTAACCTTAATATTATTATTATTATTATTGTTAAATCTAATATTGATATTAATATATTAAATATTAATATTATTAAATTTAATAAATTTAGAATAATACACTATTAATTTTTTATATTATAATATATATTAATATATCATGATATATATATTAAGTCTAGATATATATGGGAGGGAAGAAAAAAGACATATGATAGAGGTGGAGAAAAGGGGGAGTGACAAGGGAGGGATGGAGATAAAGTGAAGGAGAAATGAGAGGAGAAATGAAGAGAGAGAGAGGAACAAGAGTGAGAGAGGTAGAGAATGGTAACAAAGGGGTAGGGAGACATGAATATGGAGGTGCGAGAGAGAGAAGGAGAGGTGATTGGAGGGGGGGGCATAGAGAGAGAGAAGGGGAGGGGAGAGGGAGGTAGGAGAGAAAGGGAGAGAGAGGAAGTATTAGAGGAGGAGGAGAGAGGGAAGGAAGAAGAAAGACATTGGTTGTGAGAGTTGGAGAGAAAGGGAGTGACAAGGGATAGGTGGAGAGAGAGTGTCTATATTTAGGGGTGGGATAAAGAGACATAGGAGTGATGGAGATAAGTGGGGAGAGAAAGGGAGAGAAGGAGAAAGGAAGGGATATAGTAACATAGTTGGAGATAGAGATAGAGTGATGGTGGAAGAGAGAGGATTGGAGGACAAAGAGAGAGAGAGAGAGGTCGGGGCGGGGGGGATAGAGGGAGGGAGGAGAGAGAGGACTTGAGAGTGATGGGGGAAGAAAAAGGATTGTAGGGGAGAGAGAGAGAGAGAGAGAGAGAGAGAGAGGTGGGGTTTTAAAGGTAGGGAGGAGAGAGACGACTTGAGAGTGATGGGGGAAGACAAAGGATTCTAGGTGGGAGAGAGAGAGAGAGAGAGAGAGAGAGAGAGAGAGAGAGAGAGAGAAGAGAAATGGAGAGAGAGGAATGAAAAGAGAAGGGAATTGAAAATGAGGAGGAGAGAGGGATGGATAGAGAGATGGAGTTGTAGGTGGGGAGAGGGAGGGATAGAGAGATGGAGCTGGATGGGGAGAGAGGGAGGGAATAAGAAAGACATGGGGAGTGAGTAGTGGAGAGAGAGAAAGGGAGTGAAAATGGAGAGATGGAGACAGAGTGTGTATATTTGGAGGTGAGATAAAGAGACAAAAAATGAGATATGGAGAAAAGGGGGAGAGAAGGAGAGAGAGAAGAAGATAGTAACAAAGCTGGAAGGTGATGATAGAGAGAGAGAGAAAGGAAGAGAGAGAGTGAAGAGAGTTATGGAAAGATAAATGGAGATGGAGGGACAGAGAGAGGGAGGAAGTAATAAAGATATAGAGAGTGAAAGGTGGAGAGAGAGAGAGAGAGATAAGGAAGATGGAGAGAGAGGGAGAGAGGATAGAACAAGGGAGAGGGAGTAGACGGGGGACTGATAGATAAATAGATTGGAGAAAGAGAGTGCATGTTTTGGGGTTGATATAGAGAGACAAAGGGATATAGAGATATATATGGAGACAATGATGCAGGGACAAATAAATTGACACATATAGAGTGAGAGAGCATCTATGTTTGGCAGGGTGAGATAAATAGACAAAGAAGGAGACATGGAGGGAGATATAGATATAGATAGAGGTGGGATAGAAGAAATAATATTTCTTTCACTAGATGCATTGATTTTAGTGTAGATGGTGATTTATAATCCTATTTGATTTCTTTCAATAGATGCATTGATTTTAGTGTGTAATATTCCCAATTAGCAGCAGCTAATTGGAAATATTAATTTTGATCAATTTTTCCTTATATAGTTAAATTATAAATAAAAGTGAGTAGAGGGGGACATAACTCACTCTAAAAATAAAGTGCACTCCCTAGTAGACACAACGTTGTAACTTAAGTGAGCCAAGGGGGACCAAGAAACCACATACAGGAGGGAGGCCTACGTACACTCTAGAAGCTTCTGCAAAGATAAGGATGAACACGTGGAGGAGAGAGAGGCTACGTTGGGGTTTTGGAGGGAAACCAACATTATAAAAGATGGAGGAGCCTCCTCATTTCATTCATTCTAGAGTTGATGATTTTTGAGTGAGATGTTTGTCTTCTTAAGCACGCTGGCTGTTTTTCCTGGCTGCAGCACTGTTTAGTGCATTGAGTGTCTCCAGATGGAGATCTCACCCTTAGCCCCAACGGACTTTGAGTGCATGCTCGGGCAAGGTTGGTTTTCAGTATTTTGTGAGTCGTTTTATTGTTTGGGTTTGTTGCGGAGCTAGAGCTTAGAGATACTGCGCAGTCACTAGGAGAGAGGATGCAGTCCATTGTGGAGGAGCTTTGAATTGGGGTTTCTGCAGGTGATTTCGCTGGGATTTTGAGCAAGGGTTCAGCTTTTTCCCCTAGGAGAATTTTTGCGGAGTTTGTGGCAGTATTTCAGCTATTTTCATCTAGCCACTGTGCAGAGCCTTGGAGGCCAACGTAAATTCACTGGGGAGGCAGTTTTTGGTGATTTCCAGGGTTGGCCATTCTTGGAATGGTTTTTGGATTTTGTCTGGATTGTTCAGGAGAGGAGTTTTGTCGATTATCAGATCATTCTGGCAAGGGGATCATCCCCTACTCTTCAGTCCATTCTAGCAGTAGCAGCTACATGGCAGTTTTCGAGTAGTTGGGATGTAGTTTATAAAGCAGCCATTTCCTCCCTTTTCTGAGAGTGTTTTCTTCTTGCTTTGGGCAAGATCGCTTCTTGTACTTCATTACATTTCACAGATTAATAAAATGGCTCAGCATTTCCTCTCTATGTTTTCTGGTTGAGTTGTCGTTGTTGTTGTAGTTGTTGTATTCTCTTTCTATTATATGTCTATTATTGTTTTTGAGCGTTCTAGTTCTACACCCCTTGGTGCATTTATCTTTCACTCTTAGATAGAGTCTGGAAAGGGCTTGGTAGCCTCCAGATCTCGTCCTATTTCAGAGGCGGAATATCCGGTAAATTCCCTCCCAGTCCATCTCTGGTTGGAGTTTGTCGTGTTTTAGAGATATCCCTGAAACAGGATATTACAGTGGTATCAAAGCTTCAATCTTGGATGAGCCTGCAGGTTTCCAGTTTTCAGTTACAACTATTTTGGTTATAAGGGCCTACATAGTCATTGGAGGAGGCTCATTTGCGAGAGATTCATTGGTGGGATTTTAGAGTTGGGGTGTTGGGAATTGATAAGAGAGCCATATGAGGAGGTTTGCTGGGATTTTGGAGAGCAATGATTGACAGTAGTAGCTGCAGTGCCAAAAAATAAATTTGAAAGAGGGCCAAACTACACAAGGTTAAATTTTGAAGGTTGGAATTAGAAGAAACCATTTCTTGGTTTTTCTAGGTTTTGGGGAAGGATCACCTTCCCAAATTCCTAGAATTTTCTGAGTAGTTCTAAGTGGGTAAATTGGAGGCCAAATTCAAGCAACAATGTAGTCTTGGAGCAATAGTGCAGTTTCTGGAGGAGCCTGTGGTAGACACAAAACATGAGGAGCCTATGATAGACACAGAACATGAGGAGCATGTATACAGAGAGTAGGAGCAACCGATGGCAAGTGATGATGATGCAAACAGATTTGGAGAGATGCTCCTCAAATCAGTATAGGATCTGTTGAGGCAGATTGAGGTAATGGGGTAGAGATTCACTGTTGTGGAGGCTAGACAGCGTGAAACCCCAAGGGGTTTCCAGATTGGCAAGGGATTAGGCACATCCCACCATTTGCCGGAGCATGATGCCACTTGGCATATGGCATCACATACACCCACACATTCCACTATGGCCACTTTTCTGGGTACAGACACACGAGCAGGAGCATAGCAGGAGCTAGAGCCTAACCACATGGGTGATTATTTCGCCGAGTATCAGGCATATGGGCAAGAGTTCAGGGATGCCCTTCCATTCAGAGATTTTGTTCAACTCCAGCGGGATAGCAGACCTCGAAAATTTCCCAGCAGGAACAGGCATTCACATGATAGGGGCTTACAATGCACAATAGGAAGACTCCATTTAATGACTTTTGACGGGTCATCCAAGCGTTCGGAAAAAGCTTGGATGGAGAAGTTGGATACCTCTTTCCAGCTTGACTGAGTATCTGAGGGGGAAACCATCAAAATGGTTACCTCGCACTCGGAGGATTAGGGCACACATGATTTCAGGGAGTTCAAGGATACACCTTGCGTGACACAAGACTCACCCTCATTGGAGACCTCGTTGACCATGTCGATTGATATCGTAGGGGAGAAGGTAGAGCCTACCCCAGTAGATCCATCCATTGAGGTGATGACTGGAGTCATGTTCGAGTCTTCAGGTGGTAGGAGCACACGATAGATGGGTGAGGTGTTAGGAGATGTACCCACCTTCGATGAGGCACTAGGAGATACAAAGGTATTGGATGATGGTCGCAGACAACAGTATCATCGGCTTCAGGAAAACCTTCTAGTTTTGAAAGGGAAGGCCACGTCAGTACAAGAGGCCATTTTGTTGCACGAAAAGGAGTTGGAGGACATGAGAGTGGCTTGTGCCGAGTCGGCGGCCAAGTTGGCCCACATTGTGGAACGACTGGATTCCCTGATGGTACAACCAGAGGGCACGTTGGAGCGTTAGATCATTCCCCTTTAGGCATGCATGGATAGGACTAACAGCGTTTTTGGGACACCTCTTCCCATTGGAGAGAGAGAGAGACGGAGTCACCTAGTCAGATCTCATACGTTGACTTGGTTAGCAGGATGAGACGATCGGAGTTGCATAGTGTGCAAAATCCACTTGTCGAGGTTGGATGGAGAGATATTTTGAGTTGGTACCCAGTGGAGTGGGTTATGGAGATGGTGGTGGACCCGGGTGTAGTTCAACAGGAGTTCCCAGGTGATGGGAATATAGGAACCACAGATTGGCATTGGGATCTAGGCAGGATCACCTATCATTTCCCAAGAAGGTCGGTTGACTATGTCTTGGAGGGTACAGTTGGCCTAGCAGTAGAGCATGCACATCCGCTAGGTGAGTTTCGGTTAGCTACAGTGGCCAACCACCTTATGGGCAGACTCCCAAGGTTGTCTTGGTATGACACTCATACACGAGATCACGGGGTGGTCAACATACCTTGGCTGGAGCTTGTCGAAGGAGGTGGCATTGGCAGGCCACCAGATGGCGCCTTATATGGGGCCAAGGATTCTTCACCTTTTTATAGGGCACAGAGGATGCAGCGGAGCCGAGCAGTGGTGGTAACACTACTGACACATAGGGAGATTCACTTCTCGGACCCCTCAAGGAGGGTTTGGAGTGACGATCCATTCATCGGCGGGTATAGTGATGCGACAGTGGAGACGATGATACCGATTGGGAGTAGTTTGACATGTAGAGGCACAACTCTAGGTCATCACATCTAGGGATGTGTGGGAGCCTCTAGCATTAAGCAATGGACTACCGGTGGACATGGAGTTGCATGGTGGTGTACCATAGTGTGTGGGACTGCATTGTGGAGTAGGAGTGTCCTACATCACATTGATAGCACGCGGGGAGTGACTGATGCCTAGACACAGTTAGGGCACGAGACGGTACAAGGTGGTACCATAGTAGCTTGGGGTATCTAGTAGTATACAGGGGTATGCCTCAGTGTGCAGTGGCATGTCGAGGAGTACATGGATGATCGATGGTATGCGAGGGAATATGGTGTTGCACAGTAGGGTCTTAGAGCATTGCCTCTAGGGAGACTCACAGACAGGGACACCGGGCTTACCTTTGGGGGAATTTCACCTAGGATCGATGGGGAGACAGATGAGTGATACTCGATGACATCTGTGGGGGCTCACACACCTGACCCTCTTCTACATCACTCATGGGCACAGTGGATTTTTTCATTGTCCTTTGGCACCTTGGGCATGAGCAGCATGGTACGCGAGGCTCACCCAAGATATTTGGATGACACTCAGAACACTAGGGGAGAGACTTCTCAGTAGTGGCACTGGGTCAGGGTGCTAGTTGACAGCCATGGGTTAGGGGATGAGATGATCCTCTGCAGGGGTGGCACATCAACTATCGCTAAGCCTACCCTTGGGGAGCGGGTAATGAGGGAGACATGCATCATTTTTCCCTCAGGGCATGTCGAGATCATGCACGAGCAGAGGATACTGGGTACAACAGAGGTAGCATCCTAGTATGTGTCTGGGATCCAGACATTGTATCGACACTTTATCGAGAGGGTGGATGGCATATTCAATGCAGATGAGATGGCAGAAGTAGAATAGGAGGGAATTCCTTTTGTATGCCACAGTGAGGACTCTTTTTCCTATGAGTCCATAGGATCAGTTGAGGATGCTCCTGGGGAGCTAGAGTAGTCATGTAGAGATGGTGACAGTAGACTAGATATGCGGCTAACAATTGGGGTCAGCCATTGAGGTGGGGCAGTCAGATGCACTAACATCGAGTATGGTGACAAGAATTGCAAATCCATTTCCTCTGGAGGTGTTGGAGTTTGATGGGATTGTTCTGTAGGGGGCTAGTAGACAGTGGTAGCATGACATTCCTAACTAGGAGTGGGAGAAGCTGTGGGATATGGTGGAGCATACATCTGTCAGTCGACACAGGGATGAGGCGCAGATAGATGTACACGCAGTCAGCAGAGATGCAGTATTTTTAGTGGGTAGCACTCTCTAGGAGTACATCGATGGAGCTTGCAACATATCTTGCCCACTTTGGCCAATTATAGAGAGAGGGGCTTCCTTCTATAGGCAGATTTCATTGGAAGACAGGGCAGAGAAGTGGGAGTTGATTACGGGCTAGCGGCAACACTCCAGGCGTGTTCCATATGTCGTTGTTGTTACTACATCAGATTCTTCTTCCAGGATGGACTGGCGGGAGATCATGAGTTGGTACCCTCTTGATGGTACGATATTCTTCGTAGGGAGCACATCGGAGTAGGGGCCCTTGGACATAGAAAATGTTACAAATTCGAGCTGGCAGGGGGGCACAGGTCATCATTTATTTAGCACTCCATCCCGATTTCAGCAGAGCAGGATCAACGTGGGATTGAATGGGGACTTGGATTGAAGAGAGGTGATGAGTTGGTATAGAGCTGATGGGACAACTTACATAGCCACAAATACAGCACAACATGGGTCATGGTATTTTCCTCTTAGAGCATCAGTCATAGCCAGAGGCAGTGCACAGTCCGAACCATGGTACTTGGGTGATTATTGGCTAGGGTGGCGATGGGATCCGAGAGGATTGTTGGTTGGCTGGTACCGTGAGAGATCAGTTTGGTATCCTAGCATTGAGAGATCCCTTCATATTAGGGTGATGCAGAGGTCAGGGAGGTTTGAGTGGCACATTTGGGACCCAGGCACATTTTGCAATGTCGGTGGGGAGCATCAGCTAGAGGGAGGCTTGTTTAGGCATTGCTTGAGGACAAGAAATTTTTGGTGGGGGGGATTGTAATATTCCCAATTAGAAGCATCTAATTGGAAATATTAATTTTGATCAATTTTTCCTTATCTAATTAAAATATAAATAAAAGTGAGTAGAGGGGGACATAACCCACTCTAAAAATAAAGTGCACTCCCTAGTAGACACAACGTTGTAACTTAAGTGAGCCAAGGCAGGCCAAGAAACCACGTAGAGGAGGGGGGCATACGCACACTCTAGAAGCTTCTGCGTAGATAACTATGAACACGTGGAGGAGAGAGAGGCTACATTGGGGTTTTAGAGGGAAACCAATGTTATAAAATATGGAGGAGCCTCCTCATTTCATTCATTCTGAAGTTGATGATTTTTGAGTGAGACATTTGTCTTCTTGAGCACGCTGGCTATCTAGCCTGTTTGCAGCATTGTTTAGTGCATTGAGTGTCTTCGGTCAAGTGCCTGCTCGAGCAAGGTTGGTTTTTCAGTATTTTGTGAGTCGTTTTATTGTTTGGGTTTGTTGCAGAGCTAGAGCTTAGAGAGACTGCGTAGTCACTAGGAGAGAGGATGCAGTCCATTGTGGAGGAGCTTCAGATTGGGGTTTCTGCAGGTGATTTCACAAGGATTTTGAGTAGGGGGTCAGCCTTTTCCCCTAGGAGACTTTTGGTGGATTTTGTGGTAGTATTTCAGTATTTTCATCTAATCACTATGTAGAGCCTTGGAGGTGAGCATAATTCACTGGAGAGGCAGTTTCTGGTGATTTCCGAGGTTGGACATTCTTGGAATGGTTTTTGGATTTTTTCTGGATTGTTGAGGAGAGGAGGTTTGGCAATTTTCATCTCATTCCGGCAAGGGGATCAGCCCCTAATCTTCAGTCCATTCCAGCAGTAGCAGCTACATGGAAGTTTTCCAGCAGCTGGGATGCAATTCATAGAGCAGCCATTTCCTGTCTTTTCTTAGAGTGTTTTCTTCTTGATTTAGGCAATATCACTTCTTGTACTTCATTACATTTCTTATATTAATAAAATGGCTCAGCATTTCCTCTCTATATTTTCTAGTTGAGTTTCCGTAGTTGTCGTTGTTGCCTTAGTTGGTGTATTCTCTTTCTATTATATGTCTATTATTGTTTTTGAGCGTTCTAGTTCTATACCACTTGGTGTGTTTATCTGTCACTCTTAGACAGAGTCTAGAAAGGGCCAGGTAGCCTCCGGATCTCGTCCTCTTTCAGAGGCAGAATATCCTGTAAATTCCCTCTAAGTCCATCTCTGGTTGGAGTTTGTTGTGTTTTAGAGATATCCCTGAAACGAGATATTACATAGTGTAGATTTTGATTTCTAATGATATTTTATTACTTTCAGTAGATGCATTGATTTCAATGTAGATGATTTCTAATTCTATTTGATTTCTTGCACTAAATGCATTGATTTCAGTGTATATGATGATTCCTAATCATATTTGATTACTTTTACTAGATGCATTAATTTCAATGTAGATGTTGATTTCAATTATGTTTACTACAACAGCGCAAGAGAAATATTTTAATGGTTTATGATTTATGATTTCTACTTTCTTTTTTCATATAATCGATATGAAAATATGACAAAAATAATAAGGGTGACAGTAAGAATATTAGAATAAAATAGTTTGATATTGATCACAATGAAGGCTATTCGTAATTGACTACATTATTATTATACAAATTTTCTACCATTCAATATTATTACATTGTCACTTATCATTCAAAAATTTTATTTCATAATTTTGATCATTAAAGTTATTTTACAATATTTATCGTCTCAAAAAAATGAGGTAACTAAGAGAATTTAAAATTAAAATGATATATATAGAGTGAGAGAACGTGTGTGTTTGGTGGGGTGAGATAAAGAGACAAAGATGGAGATACGAAGGGAAATATATATATAGATGGAGGGGGGAGAGAAGTAATAATATTTCTTGTACTAGATGCATTGATTTCAATGTAAATGATTTCTAATACTCTTTGAGTACTTGCAGTAAATGCATTGATTTCAATGTAGACGGTGATTTCCTATCATATTTTACTTCTTGCACTAGATGCATTAATTTCAATGTATTTGTTGATTTCTAATTATATTTGATTTCTTGCACTAGATGCACTGATTTCAATGTAGATGATTTCTAATCATATATTTAATTGCTTGCACTAAATGCATTGATTTTAGTGTAGATGGTGATTTCTAATTCTATTTCATTGTTTCCACTAGAAGCATTAATTTCAGTTTAGATGCTGGTTTTTAATCCTATTTGCGTACTTGCACTTAATGCATTTATTTGAGTGTAATGTTGAATTCTAATCATATTTTATTACTTGCATTAAATGCATTGATTTCACTATAAATGTTGTTTTCTAATCTTATTTGATTTCTTGAATTAGATGCATTGAATTCACTGTATATGTTGATTTATGATTTGATGTAATTGTATGTATGATGGTACATTAATTTTAAATTCCTTGGATTAATAGTGTGCATTGATTTCAATCTATGCACAAAAAATTATTGACAATGTACATTGATTTTTTGTGTTATAGTAATTAAACCTATTAATATTGCAGATCAAGAGAGAGAAGTTATGATGTTTGCTACAACAACTAGAGCTAAATATTTAAATGGTTTATGATTGAAACTATGAATTTCATATAATTGATATGAAAATGTGACAAAACTAACAAGTGTGACAATACGAATAGTAGAAGAAAATAGTTTGAGATTGATCACAATGAAGACTATTTGTTATTGAGTACATTCTTATTATTCACATTTTCTATCATTAAATATTATTACATTGCCACGTTGCATTCAAAATTTTATTTAATAATTTTTTACCATTAAAGTTATTTTACAATATTTATCATCTAAAAAACTCACATAATGAAAAAAATTTAAAATTAAAATTACTCGATAAATCTCAAACATATTTAGCGTATTTAAAATTGTTATATTAATATTAAATGTATTTACATATTATTGATAAAATTAATCATAAGTTCCTACTTTTATTAATAGATTTTTCTTGGCCACACATGACTGAAACCACCCTAGATACACATTAACTCGAGATCTATGAAGCACCAAGAGGGATAAAATCTCCCGAGGTACAAAACTTTCCTTAAACTTTTCACCCAAAATAGAGGTTTGCACCTCGAGAGATTTGATCCCTCTCGATGCTTGATAGTTTTGAAGTTAAAATGGATCCATTCTCATAGTGTTTCCATTGATATCCACTAGTGTTCAACCTTGTAATAATGTTTTATATGCCATGTATAAGTCAAACATATGGTCCTCAATGTTCATTATAGTGTCTCATGGTGGCACAATTATGTTGTGAAGCTTAGCTAGAAATCAGGTCGAGAAAGGATGCAATATAATTGAGAGGGTATCTTCTATGGGAAGTAGTTATTCTCGAAGAAAATAAGGTGGAATCGTCTACGTGATGCCCATAGTATACTGTCGAAGATCATCCCTAGGAGGAATATATTATCCCAATGAAGATACATTTTTAGGGGAAATTTGGATTTACCCCGGTAGATTAGATAACATAAGTATGTCCCAGGGTATTATCAAGAGGTTTTTCATGGATTAGAGTCAATTTTAGTTGGTATTAATTTTAGAAGGTCATTAAGTCAACAATATGCCTCTCATTGAATGAAGAAGATTAAGGAAAATGAAGGAGCGAAATTCCAAAGTATGAGCATGAGTGTTTGCCTCTCCATATTCGTGTGTCATTATTGTTTAATCACTTCAGATATTTTATTAATAGGAGGAACTTTTTTGTCAAAGAGGTTGGTTCCTTTGTGAGAGTGAGTCATTTTTATAAGAGAGACATAGAAGTAGCACATTGTTGAAGGAGATCTGTTTGATTGTATATTTTTATGAGCATGCTTAAGAAAATGTTTTATGTATGTTATGACGACATGTTATGGAGGATATTGTTGCTACCTTGGATATCAAATGTTAGCATGTTTTCTATGGAGTTTTTGTATTGTTAACCTTCTGTATGTAGGGGACCATAGCTGAGAAGATCATGTTTTAATTACATAACTTCTATATCGTTTTATATTTGTGATTGTATCGTGTTTAGCTCCAAATGTTCACACATGGTTGAGTTACTGTATTCATATTTTTTATGTCGTTGACTGTGTTTATAACTAGAGTAGTTTTTAAAACAAGATAGTGTTGATTTGATTATTGAGTTTATGTGTTGATTGTATGTTGTGATTAGAATATGAAAAATGGTGAAAAAGAGGATCATGTTTTTTCTATGTACAATATATGGACTTAATATGAAATATTTTCAGGATTAGTATGAAATATTTTGAAATGAGGCTCATGAGGGTTTGAATATTGGGGCATTAAATTTTTTAGGTAGAGGTTTGTAGGAAATTGGTGCCTTTCCAAGGGAGTACTCCCTTCTTTCCAGTGGAGGCTTGAGAACTTAATAAATAAATATTTTCTTCTAGTGATGGTTGGAAAACTAGTGAAGGTGGTGGCCTTCAATAGGTGGTAATGTGCATGATGTACTGAAGTAGTGATTCAAATTTCTCTACAAGTATAGGCTTGCACAATGGTGGTGGACATGATTCATATGTAAAACAAGATTCAATATTAATAGAAAGATGAAGATGCAGACTATTTCTCACTATGGTTTTTACTCTTTGGGTTTCAAGGATATATATATTATCTCATTTGTTGATGATTTACCTTGTTGTTCTTTGATGATTACATGTTAATATTATTTTTTCATGTTTCTCATATGATTATATGCTTATGTGTTGATCTAATGATGTGTTTTGGTTAATTACTCAATGGCCTTATGGAAAAACGTGTTACAAGAATACAAATAACCATTAAATTAACTTCTATACACAGAATTTTAACATTAATTTGATGATAAAACCATTGAATATATTTGTATAATAGACTCTTATAGGTAGTTTCCACATCTCCAAAATTGTGACATATGAAGAACTCAATCTTCTCCATCGAGGGGGGTAAGGATTTTTAACTCCTCATATCAGCGAATGATTTTTTGGATTTAAATGTTCTCCTTAGTTCTCTTCTTGGATGTTGCTGGTGGATTGTTCATCTCTTTCCTTTCTTGATTTCATTCTTGGTCTCGTTCTCCACTTGAGACTTCTTTGGTTCTTCATTGTTGTTTTTTCCTCGTTGTGAACTAAACTCTCCAAAGACAAGATTATATTTTTTCATAGGATATATTTGTCTTTGAAGCATGCTATCCAAGAGCTCAGTGATCTTATGTTTCTTCCACTCATCATTCTTTTTCTCTAAATTTTTCTGCATGGAAACAACTTGAGCTTCCAATTCTACAATTCGATCTTCTTTCTCTTTTTGCTGATTGATCAATATATCCTTTATTATTTTGGCCTCCTCTAATAGAATATTCAGGCTAATTATCTCCTCTCTAATGGAATTCTCATTTATTTCAAAAATTTTCAAGAGCTTTTAATGATCCCTACATGCAGTTGCTAGCGTACTCACTACAATAGATAACTTCTCAATTTCTGCCATTTTCGATGTTGGGAAAAACAAGAAATGAAAAGGAAACTGAATTGGAAACTGAAAGAAACTGAGTGATAAAAAACACTTGAAACTTTATTGATGAATTCTTCGTTTCTACAAGCCTCTCGGGCCATCTCTTTAAACTTAATATATTTCGTTATTACAACCATATTTAGTTATTCAACCTACATTTTTAGTTATTCTAACTACATAGGTAAATTACAATAGTCATTGTCACGTTTTTAACAAACTCCACCTTGACAACAAATTGTTCATTCATCATCTTTTCTGCAAGCCAAGAGAAGCAAGACACCATCTCAGCTTCTCTACTGTCACTGGCTTCGTGAATATATCTGCATGATTCTCCTGTGTTCGGACCTTCTTGAGGACTACTTTGCCGCCTTCGATTATATGTCTCACAAAGTGATACCTCACATCAATGTGCTTGGTCTTGCTGTGATAGGCTGGATTTGTAGCCAAATAAATAACGCTCTGTCTGTCACAAAACACGTTCACTTTCTCCTGCGTCCTTCCAATCTCATCAAGCAGACCTTTTAACCAGATTGCCTCTTTGCAGGAATCTGAAGCAGCTATATACTCTGCTTCAGTAGTGGATAAAGCAACTGTCTCTTCGAGCTTTGACATCCAACTGATTACTCCACCTGCAAGAGTAAAAACATAACCTGTAGTAGACCTCCTTTTGTCCAAATCACCTGCATAATCAGCATCCACATATCCGCAGACTGTACCTTCACGACCATCAAAGCTGATGCAATGGTCACTTGTGCCTCTCAAATACCGAAGCACCCATTTCACTGCTCGCCAATGTTCTTCCCCTGGATTTGCCATGAACCTGTTGACAACTCCAACTGCATGTGAAATGTCAGGTCTTGTAGATACCATTGCATACATTAAGTTTCCTACCACATTTTCATATGGTACACGAGACATATACTGCTTTTCTTCATTAGTTCTAGGACTCAAATCCGAAGAAAGCTTAAAATGGGAAGCTAATGGAACATTAACAGGTTTCACATTGTTCATACCAAAATTTTCAAGTATTTTCTCCACATACTTCTGTTGTGATAACCAAAGCTTACCATTCTTCCTGTCTCTGTGTATCTCCATGCCTAAGATATGTTTTGTCGCTCCCAGATCCTTCATTTCAAACGTCCTAGACAGCTGAGCCTTTAACCTGCTGATTTCTTTCATGCTTTTGCTTGCAATAAGCATATCATCAACATACAACACCAAGATAATGAATATGCCATTAAAACTTTTGAAGTATACACAATGATCATACTCACTTCTGATAAAATTCTAGCTCATCATGAAGGAATCAAACTTCTTGTACCATTTCCTGGGCGACTGCCTCAGGCCATACAATGATTTCCTGAGCTTGCAAACTAATCTTCTGCTGTGACCTTGTACAAAACCTTCTGGCTGATCCATATAAATCTCTTCATCCAAATCACCATGAAGAAAGGTTGTTTTAACATCTAACTGTTCCAATTCAAGGTCCAGTAAAGAAGTCAGTGATAACACAGTACGAATACAAACAAGTTTAACTACTGGTGAAAAGATCTCATGAAAGTCAATACCTTCAACCTGAGAATATCCTTTTGCAACCAATCTCGCCTTATACCTGTCAATACTTCCATCAACTTTTCTCTTCAACTTGAAGACCCATTTGCACCCAACAACGCTTCTCCCTTCAGGAAGTTCTACAAGATCCCAGGTATTGTTCTTAGCTAAGGAGTCCATTTCTTCTTTCATAGCCTTTTTCCATACCTCGCTATCTGCATCATCAACTGCTTCCTGATAACAAGATGGTTCCCCATCTTCAGTAATCAATGCAAATGATGAAGCAGAGTCTTCATACCTTTTTGGTGTTCTTCTTTACCTCGTATACCTTCTTAGGGTGACTGGTTGCTGACTGGATTCTGGAATTTCTCCAGTTTCCTCTGCTTCTCCACCTTTTTCAGAAGTCTCTCCTTCCTTTCGACTTTCTGAAAAAGGTACAGTCTCCAATTGAATTTGCTGACCTGTCGATACCTGCTTCTGTTCAACTCTTTCAACATCTGATTTTAAAAGAGTTGATTCATCAAATGTTACATCTCTACCAATGACTATTTTCCTTGAGGTAGGATCCCACAACCTATATCCCTTCACTGAATAATCATATCCAACAAAGACACAACATTTTGATTTTGAATCTAATTTTGAACGACGATTTCTAGGAATAAGAACATAGGCATCATAACCAAAAATCTTCAAATGCGAATAATCACAAGACTGACCCGACCAAACTTCTTCAGGAATATGACAGCCTATTGCAACCGAAGGTGACCTGTTAACTAAATAACAAGCAGTAGATACTGCTTCTGCCCACAACTCCTTTTGCAGATTATCATTACTAATCATGCTTCTGGCTCTTTCCATAAGAGTCCAATTCATCCGTTCAGCAACACCATTATGCTGAGGAGTATAAACAGCAGTTTTATGTCTAACTATCCCTTCATCTTTACAAAAATTTTCAAATTCTAAAGAGGTAAATTCACCGCCGTTGTGAGTTCTTAAACATTTGATTGATTTGCCCGTTTTCTTTTCCACCATTGTTTTAAATTGTTTAAACACATTAAACACATCAACTTTCTTTTTCAGCATATAGACCCAAACTTTTCTGGATAAATCATCAATAAAAGTTAAAAAATACAAAGCACCTCCATAGGACACAGTAGGAGATGGTCCCCACAGATCAGAGTGAATATAGTCCAAAATCTGCTTGCTATTATGATTTCCAGACTTGAATCTTTGTTTACATTGTTTGCAAAACACACAATATTTACAAAAATCCAACTTCAAGGATTTCAAATCAGGAAGTAGCTTGCGATTCATCAGTACCTGAAGACCTTTCTCGCTCATGTGACCCAACCGCTGATGCCATAGACGAGAACCTTCTTCTGCTTTATCTGACACGATCGCTGCTTCACTGACTTGAGTGCTTCCCTTGAGTCTGTACATGTTTCCGACCTTTTCAGCCTTCATAACAACCAAGGCTCCTTTCGAGATTTTCAGCACTCCATTCTGACCTGTAAACTTATAACCATTCGAATCCAAAACTCCCAAGGAAATCAAGTTTTTCTTTAGATCAGGTACATGCCTAACATCAAATAAGGTTTTAATTGTACCATCATACATTTTAATTCGCACACTTCCAATCCCAACAGTCTGACAAGACGCATTATTTCCCATGAAAACACAATTACCATCTACAGTTTCATATGATGAAAACCAATTCCGGTGCGGACTCATATGATGAGAAGCACTGGAGTCTAATAGAAAATAGTCAGCATCTTGTGAGATATTGCATACAGGGAGTGCCTCAGCAATTAAAACCTCATCATCCATACCTGAATCGACCTGATTTTCCTCCTTGTTGTTTTCCGCCTCCTTCGGTTTCCAGCAATCCTTTTTGAGATGTCCCGGTTTGTTGCAGTACCAGCATTTTGCTTTACTCTTCTTTTCGCCCTTTGATTTCGATCTGGAAGAACCTCTTGTCTTCTCCCCCCATTCCTTTGACCGACCTCTAGCTACCATGGCTTCAGGTGCAGAAGTCTCAATGCTAGATTGTCTTCGTACCTCTTCAGATAAGAGAGCACCCACGACAGATTCAAAATTTAATGAATCTGCAGCGCTCAAACTGACTGAGGTCACGAAGTGATCCCATGACTCAGGCAGGGAACACAACAAGGTTATTGCCTTGTCTTCTTCCTCCATCTTCACTTCCATATTGGACAACTGACAAATAAGTGTATTAAAAACATTCAAGTGCTCTGCAATTTCCGTACCCTCCTTCATCCGAAGGCTGTACAGTTGTCTCTTTAAATAGATTCTGTTAGTCAAATATTTTGTCATATAAAGAGTTTCCAATTTCTTCCACAACCCTGCAGTTGTACTCTCTCCAACAATATTGAAGAGTACTTTGTCTGCCAAACACAACTGAACGGTACTGAGAGCTCGGGCATCCAAGTCCTCCCAATCCGAGTTTTACATGCTTGCTGGTTTTCTAGTTACCCCGTCAAGTGCCTTGTGCAACCCTTGTTGCACAAGAAAATCCCTAACCTTCAGTTTCCATAGAGAAAAATTGTTTTTCTCGGTGAATTTCTCCACCTCAAATCTTGCGTTTGTCATTTTCGCCATTTCTCCCTTCCTGTTTTTTTCCCTCCTTAAAAAAAAATTCCCCTCTTTTCCTAGGGTTTCAAGGGTTTCAAAATATTTTCTTCTTCTACTAATTTTTCAGAGAAATAAAATCTCTATCAATTCTTGAAAAATTGTGTTTCAAATATTTCCTTCTTCTACTAATTTCTCAGAGAAATACAAAATCCTTATCAATTCTTGAAAACTGAACCCTTTTAAACAAATTTTGTTCAAACCCTTTTCTAAAAAAAAAATGAACCCTTTTTTTTTTTTTTTTAAACTCAAAAGATCTGTAAAAAAAAACAAACGCTGTTTTTTTTTAAAAACTGTTCAAACCCACTGTTCAAACCCTGTTTTAAAATTCGAACCCTTTTCTGTCACACTGAATTAAAAAATAAATATCTTTCTTCTATATTGTCTGCCAAAAAAAAATTTCTATTCTTCAAACAAACACCATTCGATTCTACATTGTTGCAAACAATTTCTTGGGCGAATTTCTTTTCCTTCCAGCAAATGATTTTAGCAAACGATTTCTCCAGCAACAGATGGCAGACTTCTCTCATAGTGCAGCTCCTCTTCAGCAATTCGCTCTCATCTCCAGACTCAACAGCGGCTTCCCTGGCTTCAACAACGGATTCCACGGCGACAACTTCCCTCTTTCTTCGGCAGCTGCTCCTTTTCTCCAGCGGCTGAATTTCACCGAGCATCTCTCTCACGGCTGTGCTCACGACCCTATTTCCTTACTTCGAACAACGGACACCTACAGCGCGTTCTCCAGGGCACCTCTGCAACCAAAGCCTTCAGGCTCCGATACCACTTGTTGGGAAAAATAAGAAATGAAAAGAAACTGAATTGGAAACTGAAAGAAACTGAGGGATAAAAAAAACTTGAAACTTTATTGATGAATTCTTCGTTTCTACAAGCCTTTCGGGCCATCTCTTTAAAATTAATCTATTTCGTTATTACAACCATATTTAGTTATTCAACCTACATTTTTAGTTATTCTAACTACATAGGTAAATTACAATAGTCGTTGTCACATTTTTAACATTCGATTCATATTCTGCCTTAAGGAAAATTTAATCATCCTCTTCCTCATTATGAAAACCATAAGATCCATCAAAATCATAACTTAAAAGTAAACCATCTATTTTTTAAACTACATATATGTTCTCTTATAGGATAAATGGTTCGAATGAGGCTTCATCTTCTTATTTATCGTTAAGATATGGTACACCATTCATACTAGAGGGATTTATTTATTTAGTTTGAGATTTTCCTTCTTCGAGCCCTTCTTATTTCATTTCCATTTTTTTTTTTTTAATTCACCATTCACGCTCTTGTTATCACCACCAAAACATATTTCCAATCTATCCCACATTTCTTTAGCATGATTTAAATCAGAGTCTAAATTATGGAGATTATCATAAATGATGCATCTCACTTTAGCGTCTTGTTGTAATACATTAGATGAAAGTGGATTCTCGTTAAATCCTTGACATAGAAACTCAAAAATCTTATATACACAAGATAATAATTTAGATTTAAACATTTCATGCCATACATTGAAATTTTTAGTGAGGGAAGATACACCTAGAGGATTTATTCTACAAATAGAAAATAAAAAATTGCAACTTTTACCAACACTCCATCGATATACAACAAGGATCCAATTTATACTAACTGTAATTGTTAATTTTCACAATCATTGATTTATGCAGATCTAGCACGAAGAGATGGAGATTCGACATGAAAAACATAATACCATATCCCTTGGCCTTATATCTTGTTCATGTCGAGTGTTATGTGTGACAAAATATTATGGACATGGCAAAGGATTGTATATTTTCTAGATCCCTTAGGCCATCTAGTCAAACGAAGAAGACATAGGAGAGTACTTAAAAAATGAGGGAACCAATGTCAGTGCGGAAGGAAAAGGACGAGAAAATAGGATAGTGTGGTATTTCCCTATGATTGTGTGATGATGATGATAATTGGTACATTGGTAGTGTATGTTCCCACCATATGTCAGCAGAAAAGAGTAATTTTGTCTTTTTGAAGAGAGACGAGAGTGGCCATGTTGTTTTTTAAGGTAATAAACCAACCAGAGTTTTGGCGAAAGGAAAATCCAAACTTTGTGAAAAGAAGATAAATGCAATAGATGTATCATTTTTTTAGGGTCTAAAAAAAGATATCTTGAGTGTGAGCGAAATGGTTGATGGAGGCAAGAAAGTGGTCTTCAACTCCAAAGGTTTTTTCATCCAGAAGTAATTGTAAAAAAGAGTGATCACCAAAGGAGTGAGGACATGAAATGATGTATATGTATTGAAGGGAATAATGAGAAAAAAAGGAATATATTGAAGACCAAATCTTCCTCATCATATTTAGAGTATGAAAGATCATCCCCTATTACAGTTTCTTTTGGTATGATTAATCTATTAGGCAACAAAAATTCAAGTGAGGGCTTTATAGCCTTAGGGGGAGTGCATGGTAGAATATGAAAACATGAGGTAGCATTATGTGTTCTGGATGAGTAGCACTTTGGAAGCACTATATGGGTATGTGTTGTAGTAGCAACGCCATGTTTAATGATCAAATTACTTCCACATTCAAATCCGTATGAGAAAAATTTCCAAGGGACATATAATGAGCTCATGGGAAGATATTCATTCATATAATGTTTTATGGTTTATGCAACAACTCCACTCCTACATTCACTCATTTGTATTATAGTAGATTTATATTTTTTCCAGCATGAGTTGGAAGTTGTGAATCAACATTCTATGTAATTGTTTACGATAATCATTGTCATTGGTTGTGTTTACATAGAGTAGTTGTAGAATTTGAAATGGCCATTGATCTTTAAGCCAACTAATAAACCAGAATAATTATGACATATATAAAAAAAATGAAAGACAATGAAAATAAAAAACATAGATCAGATCATTGCTCAAATTCTAAATCTCACATTGAATCATGTATGTTTATACATTCTTATATAATAAACCTATTACTAATTCTATTATTTATCAACTACTAATTATTCATTCTAACGTTCTCGGCACTCACCATCCTAACAATTTTCTGCACTAATCTTTAATAACAGAGAATCATAAAATCTGCTGGCTGATGTTAGCAATTACATGGAAATATTTAATCATTATTCTCAACACTCCCCCTTAATGCGTAATGAGGGCTTACTAGCTTATCTCTTTGTGTCAAAAACTGATCTTTTGAAACTACTTTGGTGAATGATATCTGCTAGTTGATGCTTAGTATTTATGTGCTTTAATTCAACATCATTCTTCTGCACCAAATCCCGAATGAAGTGATATTTCATGTCAAAATGCTTTGTCCTACTTTGATGAACTAAATATTTTCTAGCCTGATGGCACTTACATTATCACAATAAATCACTATAGGCTAAATTTTCTTCCCCCCAATTTTTTCGAAAAGTTTTCTGACCCAAAGAGCTTGTGTACCTGCTAAATTAATTGCAACATACTCCACTTCTGTGGATGAGAGGGCAACAATGCTTTGCTTTCTTGATCTCCATGTAATCAAACCAGAACATAAGGGAAACAATTTCTAGATGTGGACTTATGGTCATCCAAACTACCTCCCCAATCTGAATCACTAAATCCAACAACATTGAACTTTTCAAGAGAGTAGTAATGAATAGAAAAATTTAGAGTATCTTTCACATACTTTAAAATTCTTGGATTTGTCATATAACTTGAAACAAGTGAAACTGAAAATGCAATATCATGTATTGCGTGGGTTAGAAACATCAAGCTCTGCACAATACTTCTATAAGTTGTCTCATCAAATAAATCAACACCATAATATCTACATAATACAACTCGATGAGCACTTGGAGTAGGGGATCCATTACAATCAAGCATATCAAATTTCTTCAACATATAATGTGCATACTTTTTCTGGAAAATGAAAATTTCATCCTTACTTTGCTAAAACTCCATTCCTACAAAATATTTCATGAGATATAGATATTTCATCTCAAATTCATTCATCATAGCAAATTTGAACTCATGATTCCTTTTCAAGCTACTACCCATATACAATAGATCATCAACATACAAACTTATGATCAAAATATCAATACCTTCTTGTTTGTAGTAAAAGGTAGGATCATTCTTAATCCTCTTGAAGCCTTTTTCCTGAAAGTATCCATCAATCCTAGCATACCATGCTCTTGGTGCTTTCTTGAGACCATACAAATCCTTCTTCAACTTGTAGACATTATTCTCTTTTCCTTCCACTTCAAAACCTTGTGGCTTATCCACATATACTTCCTCTTCTAAGTACCCATTTAGGATGGCACTTTTCACATCCATATGATGTATGCTCTAAATTTCCTGAGCTATTGATGAAATCAAACTTCTAATGGTCTCATGTCTTGATACTGGTGCAAATGTCTCTTCATAATCAATTCCATAGTTTTGTGTGAATCCTTGGGCAACCAATCTTGCCTTGTGTCTTTCAACACTCCCATCACTATTAAATTTGGTCTTGTAGACCCATTTGGTGCCAATATTTTTACTGTCATGCGGAATCTCTATCAGTTACCAAGTGTCATTCGTGTGAATAGAATCCATCTCTTCTTGCGTAGCTTGCACCCAAACGTCATTAGTACATCCATCTTCAAAACCTAATAGTACAAAATCAGCCTTGGCTAATAAAAAAAAATTCACTCTCTCACCTAGGATTTTCTTCCTGTGCTTGATTTGCACTCCTTTGATATATATCACTCAATCTCCTTACCTTCCTTGTAGAACTTGGAGAAGAAGTTGGACTTGAACTTGATGTTGAAGAGATTGACGAAGGGCTACTAAGTGGAGTTAAACCACTAGATACAGAATCATTACTTAGCTACTCAATATCATCAATTATATCATCCTTCAAAACAGATTTTGTCTTCTCAACATGCTTTTTTTGATGACCATAAACTCCCCCTTCATAAAAAATTTCATCTCTTGATAAAATAAGCTTGTTATTGAGGGGATTGTACAATTTATAAGCCTTGCTTGTCTCACTATACCCAATTAAAATTCATAACTCACTCTTTGCATCTAAATTTTTTCTATTTTGATCAGGTACATGCACATAAGCCAAACAACCAAAAACTTTAAAATGATTAACATTAGGATTTTTTCCATACCAAGCTTCATAAGGAGTCATCTTCTCTAGTGCACTGGTGGGGCTACGATTGAGGATGTACACTACTATAGAGAATGCATCTCCCCAATAAGAATTTCTCAATCCCTTAGTTTGTAACATGCACCTTGCCATTTCAACCACAATGTAATTCTTCCTTTCAACTATGCCATTTTGTTGGGGTGTGTATGTTGTAGTATGTTGCTTCTTGATGATATTCATATCACAATAAATCTGGAAATATTTTGAGAAAAATTCTTCTGCACGGTCAGTCCGCAAACATTTAATTTTGTAGCCTTTATCATTTTCTACAAGTGCTTTGAACATATTGAATGTATCAAGGGCTTAAGTTTTGGCCTTCAAAAAAAATACCCAACAATTTCTTGAGTAATCATTAATAAAAGGGATGAAATATGATGACTTACCCAAATTATTATTTTGCATAGGACCACAGATGTCTGAATGAACAACCTGAAGTGGGTGATGAGCCCACGATGCATTTCCCTTTGGGAACCTTTCCCTTGCACGGTTGCCTTTAGAACATCCTTCACAAACCTCCTTATGCTCCTCTACCTTGGGAAAACCAAAAACTAATGCATTTGAGGTTAGAAACTTCAAACTGTGAAAATTTAAATGCCCATACCTGAGATGCCATAGCCATCATAAGCCATATTTTCAAGGTTGTTGCTATGTTCATCAAACCTCAAGGGAAACATCCTATTTCTTGTCATAGGCACAACAGTGATCACCCTATTTCCCTTATTCTTATCATAGATAGCACATGACTTATTCTCAAAGACTACTTTATAATTTATCTCACATAGCTGTGCAACACTTAACAAATTGTTCTTCAATTGTGGAGTATAATAAATATCATGAATACTATTTATACCTTCTTCTTTTTTTATCTCCATAGCCTCTTTGAGAGCAACCTCCAAATATTTATCATCACCAAGCTTGACCTTGGATTTAAAACTTCCATCCTTCACTCAAAACAATTTCTCATTCCATGTCATATTGTTAGAGCATCGAGAACCTATGTACCAAACAACTTTACTAGTATTTTCACCTTTGGCATAAGATAAAAATAAGTGATCTCGAGGATACTCATTACTTTCTTAACCATAGTTATAATTTTTACCTTCTTTGAATCTGAATTCTCTTTCAAAGTGGCCATACTTGTTACAATAGTAACATTGAACATTCTCTTATCAAATCTACCATTACCTCTTTCTCTAGAAGTACCTCTTCCTCTTGAGCCACCTATGACTCTACCTCTAGAATTTTTTTGGGTTTGCCATTTACCTCAATCTTGATTGGTTTTGGCACTATTATTGCTTGAATCTTTATTCTGTGTAATTTTTAATTTAGAGGAAAAAGATTTTTCTACAACTTCAAAAGTGTCTTTCAATCTTTCTTCATGAGACATGAGAGATCCAAACAATTGATCAAACTTTAATTGCGTCAAATCATTGATTTCTTCTAATACTATGGCAATATTATTCCATCTAGGTGTTAAAGATCTCAATACCTTTTTTATTAAAACTTGATTACTTACCCTTTCCCCATGTGAGCCATTTTATTGACCACATCTTTGACTCTCACAAAGTCGTCACTTATACTTTCAACTTCTTGCATCTTCACATTCTTGAACAGCATTGAAGCTTGACCACCTTAACTTGATCAGTACCTTCATAAGATTCCTGTAGAGTCTTTGAGGCATCTTTAGCAGTTTTTTCTCGTGATACTTGTGGAAATAAGCTCTTATCAAGAGCTATCTAAATGTGAAACAAATCTTGAGCATTCTTCTTTGTTGCTTCCTTTCTTGTTGTTTTTTCATTGGATGTAAGGGAATTTCAATCATGTGGTTGATCATAAGCTGATTCAATAATCTCCCACAAATAGTTTCCAATCAAAAAGGTCTGTACCTTAATGCACCAATAATCATAATCATTCCCATCAAATTCTGGAACAAGCATGTTAGGATTCAACATTTTTAACTTTGGAAAAATTCCAACAATAAAAAACTTTAACCCAAAACACTTTTACCTAATGTTATACCAATTAGCACTGGTCTTTAAGCCAAATAATAAACCTCAATGATTATGACATATAAAAAAACAATGAAAGACAATGAAAAAAAAAAACACATATTCTTGTAAATCTCACATGGAATGATATATGTTTATACATTCTTATATGATAAACATATTACTAATTATATTATTTATAAACTACTAATTATTCATTGAGACCATCTAAGGACTTGCAATCTTAATAATTGGCTACACTAATTTATCTTGCACTAATTTTTAATAACAGAAAAATCATAAAATCTGCTTACTATTTTCAACAATTACATGGAAATATTTAAGCATTATTCTCAACAGTAGTATTGGAGTGAGATTTATACTGTGTTGATGTAACCATGAATGCAATGTACAACAACATGATTCAACCATGTACTTGAATTGTATAGCTATGTATTATTATTGTTGGGTTTTGTCTTGGTGAATAGTCATGATGTTAGGCATTCATATGAGTGGATATGTATTTCAAGCATGTATGCATCCTAGTATGTAGTCATTATATTGAATAGTTATGGGAGAGAGAGATATTAGGAATGCATTTTATTAGGTCAATTAAATCAACCATGTATGCTATCATGTGAGAAATATTAGACCTGTAACATTGTTGCATTCTCATTTGGTCTAGTTGGTTAATTCGTCTTGGTGTCAAGCAAGTTTTCGGGAGAGCCTTGAGATGGTTCAACCATGAGTCGACCTATGGATTCATTGGTACAACTATGTACTTTTAATATTTATTTCTTCTATCTCATGTATTAGCCCTTTAATTTCATTATTTATCGTTTTTCCATGAGGTGTATGGTGTCTTAGTCTCATTGATGGCTTCTTCTTTGCTTAAAGGAGGTAGTTGCACCAAGTAAGAATTTTTATATGCAAAAATATGGAGAAGATGGTTATATCCCTATTACATTATCAAGGGGAGTATGAAGAAAGCATGGTGTTGGACTTGTCATCATTGTTACAACCATGTATTATTATGAATACATGTATATCATTACATATCATTTCATCATGATGTATTGTGAAGTCATTGATAGAATTTATGGCTGATGTAGAATCTTACTTGAGGTAAAGATGAACAATTAATTATAATGTTGATGATTTTTTTTTTTGGATGAGTATAGGAGTAAGACATTCAGGGGGAGTATGCTAATGTTACAATTGTACATTTTCATTGCTATGTATTTTGCACTTACCTTGCTATGCATTCCCTTTGTCATTGATTTTAATGAGGTAGAGAGTATTGAGCTCAACTTGGGAGATTAGGGTTACCAGATAAGTTCAGATTGATATCAATGTTAAAGGGGAAGCTTGTTGGCATTGCAGTGTTGCAATTAATGTAAAATAGTGTTCAGAAATTTATTTATTTTTTATATGCCTTGTATTAGTAAAATTTATGGTCCTAAATGGTTTTTAGGATGTCCCATGGTCACAAAATTATGTTCTAAAGTTCAGTTTCAAATTAGATGGAAGTAGATGAAATCTACTTCAGTTAGGGTAAATTATTTAGGAAAAAATTATGCTCCAAGAGAATATAGAAACATGGTCTCTAGGATGCTCATATTATCTTAGTTATGATCACCTTTGTTAGACCTATACTATAAGAGTGAATTTAATTTTTTAGGAGAAATTTAGATTCATGTGCACACATCAAATAACATAAGTATTTCGAGAGGAATTTTCCTATGGTTTTGGATGGGTCAGGATAAATTTGAGTTTTTATTCATTCTAGGAGGTGATGAAGTCAAGAATAAGTCTCTCATTGAATGAAGAGGATAAAGGGTCAATCCAAGGAGAAAAATTCTAGCCTATGAGAAAGAGTGTTTTTCTCTCCAGATTTGTGTGTCATTATTGTTTAATCACTTTAATATTTTATTTATAGGAGGAATATTTATGTTGGAGAAGTTGGATCCTTTGTGAGATTGAGTAATTGGAGAGAATTGAGAGCTAATTATGAGAAGGGAGACATTGCAGTAGCAGTTTCTTGAAGGAGATCAGTTTGGTTGCAAAGATTTATTTGTATGCTTCAAAAAAATAATTTATACAAGTTATGAAGACATTTGATGGAGGATATTGTTTCTACCTTAACCATTAGGTGTTATAATATTTTCTATGGAATTTTTTTATTTATAACATTTTTTATGGGGACATTGATTAGAGGATTATGTTTTAATTTCAGAACATATATATGGGTGGAAATTTGTGGTTGTATTTTATCTAGCTCCTATTGTTGAGACATAGCTAGGTTATTGTATTCAGATTTGTTATTTTATGTTGTTGATTGAGTTGTGTTAGTATATATTTTGTTGATTGTGTTGTAATTATAATATTCAGTTCATGTGTTTATTTTATGTTTTGAGACCAGTTTGTTAAGTAATGAAAAGTGGCTCACGTTTGTTGTATGCATATAATATTTTCCCAATATGAAATGTTTTGAGATGAGGTTCATGAGGGTTTGAAGGTTGAGGCCTTAGGTGTTGTAGGTAGAGGCTTGAAAATTAGTGGTGACTTGTGAATTGAGTAGTGAATCTAATATATGTTTGGTATCTTACTCACTAAGTAGGGGCTTCCTTCTACTTGTGTCTAAAAAACTAGGAAAGGTGGTGGTCTACATGGTTTGTGGGACTGGGAGATTTTGAGTGAGTGGTGCATCACATTTATTTGTAGGTAAAGGCTTCCAAAGAAGCAGTTCTCACTGATTCCAATGTAAACAAATATTCAAGATTAATAAAAATACAAAGAAGAAGAATATCTTTCAACTATGGTTTTTACCATTTGCTTTTCTATCTTATATCTTTGGTCTCTTGTATTGAAGATTTTCATGGTTGTTCTTTGATCATTACATCTTCCTATTATATTTTCATAACTCTCATATTATTATATGCTTATATGTTGATATAATAATGTGGCTTATATGTTGATATATATTCGGTAGTTGGACTCTCTAACCTTTGGATGTAGTTTCCCACATATTTCTTCTTTGTTTTAGCCCAAAATGACCCTCGTTCTAGTCCATTATAGAAAAAAAAAAAAAAAAAAAAACGTGTTAAGCTAGAGATGCGATACCAGCCCCATATAAATCCTAACAAGTGGCTTGATTTTACCCTTGAATACTCCCAAGACACTAGAATTGACTGTTGACATTTTCCAAATTGGCACGGAATGAAGAGTTGAATGTTCAAAACTTTTAAACAAGGAGCAATGAAGTGCCTAGGGCTGCTATAGAGAGGAGAGGAGGATTTTATGAGGTAAAAAATATGATCAAAACGAGGATAACGATGACATATCTAGATAAAATAAAGTAAAATATATGTTTAGATTCATTCATCCACATTATCAAATGAAATATAAATCAAATTTCTTCCATGAAGCAAGAGGGGTAAACAATGAATACTGATATGTTTTCAAATTACTAGAGCTCCACCACGAGATATGCTAGAATCTATGGTGAAGATTTCGTGTGACTGTTGGTGAGGCGAGGAGAATCAAGTGAAGGACGATTTAGGTGTTACATTAGCTATAGACACTATGCTAATGCAGTGAAACTACTTGGACTCATTTTATTACTTTTTATCTGCAAATGAATGCAGGTTTATTGTAATCTAATTTATATTGCTACACCTTGTTTAGAGTATGTTAATAGGATTTAAAATATTTTTTGGTCTATGTCTGTATGTTAGCTGAGGACTAGATATTTATAATAATCACTCATCAAGTCCAAGCTATAATCAAACTACAAAAACAAGATGTGTATCTCCCTCTCCCCTTCTTTAATTTGGATATGTTTGTACTTAGGTCAATAGAGATTTGTATGGAGCTTAAAATTTGTTTATAATAAGCCAAGACGAACGATTTTGGCATATAATATCTAGTAATAGAGATGAAACCCAGGAAATAGAATTGGTGACAAAGAAACCTTCCGTGTTTATTTAACTCTTTAACTGCTTATTTGATTTATTTTTCTTTCTTTTAATTTTTCCGAAGGAGTCAATTGGACTTCTCCTAGGGTTGAATATGAATTTATTTTTTCTGAAAATAAAAAATATTTTAAAAATATTGATCAAATATCATAGTTGGTGCTGAGAAATTGTTGAAGCTCTATTGAAGGTTATATGGAAATCTTCTTAGAGTTTTTAAATGCTCAATTTGGTCATAAATAGAGCATTAAAGCCTCATATAGGTTTTTTAAAGGAATTTTCTTTATCTTACTCAAATTTTCCTAAACATTCTCGAGCCCAATGCTTACGTAAAGGTCATAGTTGAATCATTAGATTCCATAATAAGTCTGTACATCTCAATTTCACATATATTTAGTGGATTTTTATTTCTTTGAATGGTATCAAGCTTATTTCTTAAGTTTTATTCCCCATAGTGACATTATGGTTGGATGAAACTACTCTAGCAATGTTGTTACCCCTCCATTATTCCTACCATTGTTTAGTATGTTGGGTATTCTTGTCATGATATTACTCTTTTTATTACATGTTATTTTAGTATTTAAAGATTTTATGTTATGGGTGCTTTAATTTTTTTTCCTATGTAATGTTTTTTCTTTTCATTGCTTTGTTTCCATTCTAATTATGAATGTTTAGAGTGAGAAATGAGAATATGGTAAGTGCTACTACCTTTCCTTACTTTAGCTTATTTTTAATTGAATTGAAGTATTATATTTTCATATATTAGATAGCTCTCTTTGAAGACAAAGAAAGCTACACATAATTCAATCTCATACTATTTCCATTGACATAACAAATTGATATTAACAACAGAAAAAAATTAAAATTAACTAGGGATATTTCTTTTTTGAATAGTAACACATTAAAATTAGCTATAGATTTTAGGGCCTTTTAATAGGTTGGAGAGGAACCCTACAAAAGCACAAAAACAAACGCTAAAATGTTATGTTATAGAGTGAAAATCCATCTACACTCAATTTTTATTTGTTAATCCCATGTAAAAAAGGGATCAAACATGAGGGCACATTCGAATTCATGGAATAATATATATACCACATTTAGTATTTATACTATGTTATAATTGCATATTAGGGTCTTTTTCTAGAGGTTGTAAGCTCAAATACCCTACCTTATTGTATGCTTCTAGCTCAATAATTCTAACATATGTCTTTTGGTTGTACTTAGTAACCTTAATGACCTATATTTTAGAAATCCTACATAAGTGAATAAAAGTGGGATGTACCTATAGTCTCTATGAAAGATGTGTTATAGAACTCACTCATATCCCCCAATGGGTTCCCACCTATAATAAATGGTACCTAAGGAAAGGAATACCCTTTAATCCACTTGGTTTATTTTACTGTATATATTATATTTTCTTGGTGTGTGTTGTTTTGTTAGAATAAAATTATTCTTAGGTTCTTCTATTTATTATACTATAAAATTATATTTTCACCATACCAAATTTTAGTCCATATCATTGTCTTACACAATAGTGACATCCTCCTAAACTAGAGAGTTTACCCTTCATAGAAAATGGATTGAGCCCATAATATGAATTTGAGTAAAGCTTACCAAGCTTATGGAATACTATCATTAGTCCTCAAAATTGCTCAAAATATACTACAAGAAATAGCTCACAAAAACCCACTACCTCAGTCTCTCACTTCCTTGACTCATCCCCCTAGTGGGATATTTATATGGAGGGTTGCATATTTGACCTAATATTTTTGACCCAATGATGTATACAAATATTCTATTGTATTTTGTAAGAGTCTTTTCTTTGTACCCCATGTTTATTGCATCATGAACATGACGCTTTCTTTGGGTGAAAACCCTTGGGGGCTTCACTCAAAGAACCTATAACATATCACATGATTTAGTGACATAGTAAACAATACCCCTAATTTTACAATAAATTGGAAAATATTTATAGAAAACACATTATTTAAATCCATCCAATACTAACCTGATACTCCTTCCCAATTTAAAAAATCCCCACTTTCACTAGATATTGTAAGTATCTATTTTTTCATTAATAATTATTATACCTATTTATATTTTTAATTTATTTTGATCTCATTTTTTGTACTCGTAAGTATAAAAAACCTTTACCCCCTAATATATGTTCAATATATTATGTCATTTTTTACCCAATGTATATCCCCAAATATGAAATATCAATGAACGTTGTATATTATTTCTCTTAGCCACCGTATATTATTTGTATATTATTTCTCTTCTAGTGAATCCAGTTGATGAAAACCCTCTTAGCCACCTCCTATTTATTTTCAATATATTATTTGTTGGGGTAGGTTACGAATTATTCACCATAGAATATATCGTCTAAACTCTTAACGAATTTATAACAACTCTAGTTCAAAATTAAAATAAGTAAGACCATGATCTTGTTTTTCTTTAGCTTCAACTTTATAAAAAAATCTCTCTAAAGGCTATTTAAACATTAAATTTAATTCATATGGACCATAGATACATGGTATTGAAAAATAGAATTAAATTATTATGGACTATATAAGATGCTCTAGTTCCTTAGAAAAGTATTTTATGAATTGTCTCTTCTAGCACCATATGAGATATTCTATCATGGGACTTGTTTGAAGAAGGTAATGATGTTTAATTTCCATGTTTATAATACCTTTCTTGAATTGGATGAATAAAGTTCCATTAGCTATAGATTAAAGCAATATTGACCACTATGGGTTACCAACTCCTCTAAAAAATTATTAAAGTAGTGCTAATTATATGGAAATATACGAAGCTATAACATGCAATTTGGGAACCAATAATTTTTTTTACATTTTTTGTCATATCTCTATACTTTTGGACAATTATCCTTTTGAAAGAGAAGGGGAAAATATACACTGATATATCCCTTAAATTAGTAATTTAAACCACTCATCTATTTGATGTTCCAATATCCATCATTCGAGTTACTTACTTAATAGTGGGGAAATAACACTTATGGGTCAATTTTTTTATCAAATTAGGGAAATTAAATTTACATTATTTCCCAACACATGGCTTAAGCTCAATGAGGTGACCATGTAAATGACACAAAACTAGATGTGGTCAACCCACATAAATTACAACTTTATCAACCTTACTGTGATAGAGAGAGTCCTACACTATAATTTATGTAAATTGTCCATGGTATCATGTGCAAGGGTCTTACCACCCTCTCTTCCCCTTGTGAAAAAAATCACAATTGAAAAGAACATTAGTATGAATGCTACTACCACCCTAACTTCTAAAAAGTATAATCAAAACTTAAAAACTTAAGTGGTATCCCAAGGGATAAAAAATGAATAAAAACAACTAGTTAAAATTGAAATTTAATACTCCCTGAAAACATATTACACTACTATAACCTTATCACTATAACATTACTTTTCATTCCATGACATGCCTCCTTTGTCACATGAAATGATGAAAAAAGTAATCATCCCTCCATGCCATGATACAATGAGTGATATCAGCCGAAAAAAAATTGATTATGCTCTAAGTTTTGCTTTCCTAAAGAAAAACAAAAGTGTTCCAACTCATTGATAGAAGTTTGTTCTTGAGGATGACTTCCAACATAGAAAATATAATCTTAATAGAAAATAAGGTTATAACACTTAGCTTTGTTAAACTAAGTTAGAAAAAAAAAATATTATTATTTTCCAACTACACAAATAAAATACATAGATATATATATATTTTTTATAATTAATAACATCTCATAATTTTTTATTTTAAACAATCTTCCGAATATTGTTTTGTAATCATCCCAAGTGTAACAATATTTCCATGATTTGACTCATATCCTTTCCTTTTCCCTTACCAACATATACTATAAGAGAGTGATCTTAAGAGAAATTACAAATATCCTTAGCCCATTTATCAAAGTTAACTTTAGTGATCATTTTCTCAAGTATTACTTTTCCACAATATTTCATAATTTTCCACAAGATTTCATAATCACGTGGACATGGTGAACATCCTCATTAAGACAGCCTTTTCTTGATTGTTCATTCATCGTCTCTCTTCGTCATATTCTAAACCTAAAATAAATTAGTTCGTCTAACAATACTAATATACATGTAACTTTATCTTAATTATAAATGGACATCATGATAATAAAGAGATGCATCATAAATATAAATGTATATCATGAATACAGATGTATAAATACAGTTTAACAATCCAATCTATCAAATGGATATAGTTCTATATGGCAACGGATTAAGGAATATAAAAAAGACACGACTAAATCGATCAGTAACAAACACCATCTTCTGTTTATTAGCTAATAATAATAATATTAAATATGGAGGTGTTATAATAAGAGCCTTTACATTTATCAAAAATGTTAAGTTTACTAATAAAATGGTTAAAAATTTAGCAATTACTACAAAACGGTGGAAGTGGGTAAGTTGGAAATGTCAACGTCTCTTGCGTGGTAATTTTTTAACAGGCTGGTAAGTGATAGGTGTTTTGAATTTGATATTGGGTTGCAGACATAATAGGTTTTTCATGAAAAAATATCATGTATGTTTATGACTAAAGATATTAAGAAGATTTGAACATTACAAGGATGTGTAGTTCCCATCTGAATAATCAACCGGTCTTGAATATCGGATTACAAGCACTGCTCCTGAATATCGGATTACACGCATGTGTAGTATCTTGCTGAATAATAGAGAATGGAAAGATACTCAGATCACAAGCTATGGCCAAAAGTAAGATTATGCTATCTTATACGTGAGGATGACAGGTTTCAATCTCCCACAGTAATTGGTTACCAGCGTTCCTCACACGCGACTTCGCTGGCTACACTAGCCGTGTGGAATCGGCAAAGCTCGTTAAATTCTGTATTGCTTTGCACGAGTACATGCCGGTAGAGGCATGCGTATGAATGCGACTTCACTCTTTCCTTGACAGCGCAAAATATCACGCTTTAATGAACATGCAAATTATCATTAGAATCTGTAGGTGGGGCAACAAATCAGAAAGCAAATGATTTGAAATGATAAATATTTTAGGGTAATTGATTTTGTTTTCCTGTGATGTCCATCCCAATCATAACCTAAAATTATAGGGTATTATTCCAGTTGTTTGGACACTTGCAATGCAACTCTGTTTAGTAAGTTATAGACTATCGTAATCACGTTGATCATTGTAGTTGATATATGCTTGTATGCATATATAAAATAGATTTACAATTATATTCATCATTGTGGTTGATATACACACATAAACCTATATCTATCATTCACTATATATAATTTACCAAAATAAATATTATATATTTATGAATATAATTACTAATATATTTTATATATTTCTTTATAATATATTAATAATATTAATTATATGCATACTATATATTAAACTAAAATGTGTTTATATATAATATATTACCATATATAATATTATATTGTTTTATAATAAAATATATAATAATAATATATTATTAAATTTTTTCAATATATTAATAATTTTAACTCAAACTACAATATAATTCAAAAATAACATAATAATAGTATATATATATATATATATTATGAATATGTGAATGGATTATTAATATTTTAAACTAAAAGAACTAATAAATCCAAAGATTTAATATTATAAACGAAAGGAATTGGTGAAGCAAGGGATAAATATTAATATTATAAATCAAGAAATTAAAAAACCCTCAGAATAAATATTTTAAAATCAAAAGATTAAAAAAACTTTATTAAGAATTAATATTTAAAACTAAAAAGCATAAGAAATTACTAAACCTTAAGAATTAATATTTTAAACTCAATAGATTAATAAGCCATAAGAAATAATATTTATAATTGGTTAATGTTTGGAGAAGATGAGCTCCAAGAAATGACAGTCCGTTAGGGTTTGGAGAGACAAGAGGAGCCATGTGAGGTTGGCGTGGCCACCGACTTTGGTGTGTCAATGGTAGCAGCTTCGGGAGGGGGACTCGCCCCCTCCTACTGGAACATCACGAGTGGAGAACAATCGAGCAGACAACAAGCTCGAGGTTCTCAATAGAAGACCACTCCAGTTATGGGAGTAGATTGGCAAGCAAAGACGAAAGGCCAATGTTTTCCACGAGCTGTGAAGACTAATGTATTCTTTAGTTGATTCATTAGTTAATAATTAGTGAATTAATTAATAATTAATTCACACCACTCATCATTAGTGTATTTATCAGTTAGAGTAAATACAACTAGTTCAACTAAGTTAAACCAAACACAACTCCACCAACTGTCTCATCAACTCCACCAAACTCTGCCACATGAGTTCTAACTGAAGTCAACCATGCAATAGCTCAAATAACCCATAGGAAAAGCGTATTTCCTTCTATCAGCTGCATGTGCCACATCCAAGCATCAAACTGAAGTGCTCCAAGAGGATAAGATAATGTTTATAGTCTAAATATTATTAAGGGTCAATAATAAGATTCATTATCCCAACAAACAAACTGTGTGAGTACAAAAAATATATGAAGGATCACGCTCTCATATGTAAGTTTATTGGTCTTTGGCCTACAAAAAAAGATCTATTGAAATGGATACAAATAAAATGGCAACCTAGAGGTCATATTGACCTTAAATTTAGGGCGAGAGGATTTTTACAATCATTTTTGCTAATGTGTTAGATAAGGAAAGAATTTTTGAAGGAGGTCCATATTTTTATAATAATGCGGGGATTTTTCTGAGACAATGGGAAGAATGCTATAACCCAGACCAAGAACAATTTGTTGGAGCACTTGTGTGGGGGTGACTTTTTGGTCTCCCAATGGATTTTTGGCATCCAGATATTCTAGAGGGTATAGGTAACCCTTTAGGCAGTTTTGTTAAAATAGTAGAAACCACTCAAAGAGGTCGTTACACTTATTTTGCAAGAATCTGTGTATATATTAATATGTCACAACCATTACCTGAAAATATAGAACTTGAATATGATGGAAAAATTTGGCTACAACTCTTTTACTATGAACATGTTCCCTTTCGTTGTCGAAGATGCCACGAGTATAGGAATCTATACAAATCATGCCCTCTCAACAGTGTGAAACAACAATCCAGCCATCAAAATACTGCTTCTGACCAAGGCCGAAACAAGGAATATGGCTTTATTACAGTCTCAACAAAATGAGGAACCAATAAAGCTCCAACAAATACAATGAATTAAACTGTGCAGAAAGTAGCTTCGAACTGGTATGAAGTGTTGCAAGAGGAAGGGGAAACATCTCATGTTGAAGAAGAAGGATCCGAGCCTCGCCATGTGGAAAGTGCCGCAAAACCCCTCACAGCAAAATGTAAGGCACCCCAAGATCAAATTGAAACACAGGATAATACACAAATGGAGCAGATACCAATGGATATAGAACCAAATAAAGAGGAGTTAAGCGTAGAGAAATTTTTTTAAAAACTATTATTGAATGAATGGAAAAATTTGAATGATAGATTCATTCCTACAAAACAGAAAAGTATGTCTAAAGAAACGTTTGAAAAATATTTGACAACCTAAGCAAAAAGGGAAGAAATCAACACAGGAAAATCTGCTAGTAAAGGACCTAATACTCAGATAAAAGGAACAAAAAAGTGGGGTAGGAGAAAACTACAAGAATTCATACAATTAGGCGGCGAAATGTTGACAAATATAGGTAAGATAATATCGTTAACAACAGTATTCTAACAAATCCCAAAAATTTAATCAATGAAAGTACTCTCTTGGAATATAAGAGGCCTCAATAGTAAAGGGAAATAAATATATCTTAAGGAAAGGTTGAAAACAGAGAAACCACAAGTAATGATGATCCAAGAAACTAAAGTTTTCGAAACAAAAATGTCTGCCATTGTTCACTCATTCAAACCCTATTTTGAAGTTATGGCTATAGACTCAAGAGCGACATCAAGAGCATAACTATATTATGGAACCCTGGAGAAATTGAAGTTGAAGGATGGATAGGACTTCTGAGAATTTTATCTGGTACCTTCACGCAAATAGGTTCTAATGAAAAGATACAAATATCAACAGTTTATGGGCCTCCAATTCTAGGAGAACAAGAAGGGTCCTTACAAGATATAAGGAAGTTAAAAGAAATGCACCAGGAAAATTATTGGCTCCTAGGTGGGGGTTTTAAAATTTTATTAAACCTCGCAGAAAAATGAGGTGGAATAAGGAGAGAAGAACCAGAAATGGAAATTTTCAGGGACCTATTAACAAATCTACATCTGATAGATATTCCCACGGTAAGTGGGGTGCATACATGGAATAACAGAAGGGCAGAAAGATCCCATGTTAGGTCCCTATATTAATAGTATAGTCCCTTATTGTTATTAGTGTAACCCCCTTATTGTTATTATTATACCCTTGTAACCCTCATTTTGTTATTATTGTGCCCTTAAATTATTATTTTTAGGTCAGCTAGGATTACATTGTGGCCCACTAGGATTACATTATGGCCACATGGACTCCTATATATAGAAAGGAGGTTTTGTAAATTGTATCATCCAAGAATTGTTCATTTATGTAATGTATTGGCGGTTGCCCACTCAAAGTGGCTTATTTATAAGGCATTCATATCTCTTTTCTTCTATTTTTGGAGCTGGTTACACAACATTTGGAATCAGAGCTTTGGATTCTAGGGTTTCGCTGCTCTAAACAGGTCATCGTGGAATTTTCGCTATAATGTTTTTTCTATGAAGTTTCAAGAGCTAAAATTTTTTGGGAGTGAAGCCGAAATCCTGAGGAACATCGTCAAAAAATTTCAGAGCTTGGTTCACAACATTTTTGGAGATATTATCTATGGAAGTTAGGTATTTTTTCAGGCTCCTAAATAGGTCATCGTGGCATTTGCACTATAGTGTTTTTTCTATGAAGCTTCAGACGCTGAAATTTTTAGGGTGGGAAGCCAAAATCCTAAGGAAAACCATCAAAAAATTTTAGAGCTTGGTTCGCAATATTGTCGGAGATATGATCTGTGGAAGGTAGTGCTTGTTCAGGCTCTTAAATTTCATCTCAAAGAGGTGATCGTTGGAAAATATTCATAACTCTCTCTCTAAGCATCAAATTGGAGTGTTGTAAAAAGTGGTCATAAGTACACGGATTGCAGTTTCTTGGCTATCAATTTCAGAGCCGAAGGACGAAACAGTGACACATGTCAATTCGTACAAGTTCTCTCTAATAAAAGAGTCCATAATTAGGTCATTATGGGAGATTGGACACAACTTTGTCTTGTAGAATCCAAATCAGGTCAAAACTGTGGCATTCGAAAGATAATTCAGAGGGCTACTTGGGTACTAAAATTCAAATATTGAAGTGTTTTTTTTTGTAAAGGTAAAGCAGATTTATATTAATTGTTTACATAGAAATACAGAGTGCAACGGGAGTCAATGGGACCTCCCTAAGATGGATTTATATTATTGCGGTAGAGCATCTAGCAAATGTATATTTGTTAAATGTGTATGGAACCTGCCAATAGAAGCCATGGATAACTACAGAAGATTTGGGCATGCATAGATGTTCCAGTCAAAATAGAGATGGGCCGGTCAAAACAGAGATGGGCCTGTTGAGCTGCGTGAAATGGATGAGTGAGAAATTCTTCGTTGTGGCTCGGGTATGGAGAGATGGCCTTGTCGAACAGAGATTGCTCGAGCATGTTGGAAAAACCCAGTATTTGACATGTCCTTCCTGTGGCTGATCCATCGATTGCTATGACTTGATATTTTGTTGTGACTTGGCATGCCCTTCCTGTGGCTCATCCATCGATTGCCTTGTGGCTGACGGCTATGCTTGCAGATCCGACTTGTGGATTTTTTTTGCATTTATCTTTAAGTTCTCCCTCCTCTGTATCATGCGAAAGGCTGTGATACTCTTCCAGCTTGGATTCGACACCAGCATTGGCCAAGGCATTGGCCATCTTGTTTGTTGTTCTGCGAATTGATTGAAAGGTGATCCCTTGCATATTGTAAAATTGGCCTTTTAGGTCCTTCAAGATTGCCGAGAGTCTCCAACTTGGGGTCACTTTGTCCACCTGTGCACCCATTTGTAGTTTTCTCATTATCCTGATTATGATCTCTGAGTCGCCTTCCACTATCAGAGGAAGAAATCTGTAGCGACCAGCGAGAGTGAGGCCATGGATGAGAGCAATTAGTTCTGCAGCATTATTGGTGTTCACACCAAGATTTCCATGACAGATGAGATGGATTGTGCCTGTATGATTCCTTACTACTCCCCCGTAACCTACAATTCTCAGTTTTTGTTTTGATACCCTGTCGAAATTGAGTTTGAATGTGTTAAATGGAGGCAGAGTCCATTTGTCTTGCGTTTTTCCTGTTGAGGCCGGGTTCCACCCAACAAGGTTGGTCATGATTTTAAGATTCAGGATCTGTATAATTCTTACATCATTCAGAGATGCGTTTCCCTCTATCTGCAATATTCCCATGGCATTGATCGACTTTTTGATGAGCTGTCGCACTTTCCCTATCAACATGTTCATTTCCATTGCTGAGTTCTTGAATATTCTTGCGTTTCACTCTTTCCACAGGATCCATGCTATTGCTCTCGGAATTAGATTCCAAGCGTTGTTGACCGAGGGATTGGAGGATATAGAAGATCTCCACTTGCTAAGTGAGAGTTGGATGGAGTTTCTATCTCTGTCGGATTGTCTAAAGACCAGGGCCATGTCATCCCACAGAGAGCAAGCCGTGGGGCAGGTGTTGAGTATGTGATTTAGATTTTTTGGAACATTCTCGTAGAGCACACATCGGGAAGGGCCTACAAAGCCTCGTTTCTGAAGATTGTCCCATGTGAGTGCCTTGTTATGCACGACCAGCTAGGAGAAAAGTGTGATTTTTGGCCATGTTCCTCTGTTGCAAAGGGCTTGCCATTTGTGGTCCAGTTGCGGATCTGGGGAGGCAGCCAAGATCTAATATGCTTCTTTGAGGTTGAACGTTCCTTTCGGATTTCTTCCCCATCTCAAGATATCCTCTTTGTTATATTTTAGGATTCTTATTTTATCCAAGTCTTGTAGAATATGGTCTACATTCATTGGGCATGCTTGTGTGTGCCATTGTTCTTTTGATAACCATTTTTGCCATGTGGTTTCCTCGCTCACAGGTTGCTAGTAGTATGCTACCGTAACCATTCCTACCTCTTGCATAGCCCTTTTAAGAGTGTTCTAGTCTAGGTGTTCCACGGGTGGGAGTTACTGCCATGCATGTTCCGAGAATAGGGAAATGTTTCCTTGGTGCACTTCCTAGAAGCTATGCTGCTGAACAATATGTCGATTTTCCCATGCTTTGTTCCAGATGGGGGATCCTTGACTGGTACCAGTAAGCCTGATGAGGTCTTTGTCCCTGATTTGATTTGTATACTTGGCTTTCCACAAGGTGCCCTAGAGGGAGTTAGGATTTTCTACCCATCTCCACCATATTTTTGCTACTATGGCCTTCCTTAATATCTCAAGGTCTCTTAGGCCAAGCCCTCCCTCCAATTTTGGTTTGCAAATGTCTGTCCACTTGAGGAGGGCCCATTTGGATTTCTTAGAGGCCCCCTTCCAAAGGAAGGATCGTTGAATGCTTCGAATGGATTTATAAACAACCTTAGGGGCCGCAAGGGCTGAAAACATATATGCTGGCATGGTTTGAAGAATGGACTTGACCAATATTAGTCTACTAGCCATGTTTAAGGCCTAGTGGGTCCATCTGCTTAACCTGGCCCTCATTTTGTTGAGGAGGGCTTCCTAGTCGGAAGATCTATGGGCATATTCTCAGAGTGGTATACCAAGGTATTTGGTTAGAAGGGAGTTATTTTGAATATTAAGAATTCTGCTGAGATTTATCTGCATAGGAATGGATGTGTTGAAGAAAAATAGTTTGGATTTTGTGAGATTGATTTCCATACCTGAGGCCTCCGAGAAAGTCTTTAACACTTTGCTGATGGTTCGAGCTTCCTGCACTGTGGGGGCGCCCATGAGCATTGTATCATCTACGAATTGTTGATGTGTTATTGTGGGTCCTTGGTGTACTGGTTTGATGCCTTTGAGTTGATTCTGTTGTTTTTCCTTGGATAAAGATCTTCCCAGCCCTTATGCCATAATAAAAAAGAGAAAAGGAGACATGGGATCTCCTTGCCTTATACCTCTAGACGGAATGAAGGGTCGAATGGGTCCTCCATTCAGCAAGATTGAAAAGAAAGCTCCTGAGACCAATTCCATTATCCAATTTGTCCATAGCTGACTAAATCCAAAAGCCTGGAGGATTTTTGTTATATAGTGCCAGTTGAATTTATCAAAGGCCTTCGAAAGGTCAAGTTGGATGAGCATACCTGGAGTCCTTTTTGTTTTAAGAGAATGTAACACTTCCTGAGTGAGGATTATGTTGTCAGTGATCTGCATGCCTTCAATGTATCTAGTTTGCTCCAGAGAAATGATTGAGGTGAAGAGGGATTTAATTCTGTTAGCCATCAGTTTAGACATTATTTTATAAAGGACATTACAAAGGGCTATGGGATGAAACTTGTCGGGGGAGTCAACATGGTCTGATTTGGGAATTAAGGTGAGGAATGTGGCATTGATGGCAGGCAACACTTTCTTGGTTCTATGAAATTTCCTTACTAGGATGAGAAGGTTAGCCTTGATAATGGGCCAACAAGCTTTAAAGAATTCAATTGTAAAGTCGTCTTGTCCGGGAGCCTTGTTCGAGGCCATGGTGAAGAATGCTTCTTCAATCTCCTGCTCGTTGAATTCTTTTTCGAGAAGGGAGTTTTGCTCCTCTATGACTAAGTTGGGGATAGCATCAATAAATTCATTGATGGCTTGGGTTATGTCTTGAATGGGATCACTGAGAAGAGAATTGAAAAAAGAGTTTAGTTCAGATCCTATTTTCTCCATGGTATAAACTTTATCGCCATCAACTTTTTTGAGGGAGATGATGCGATTATTTTTTCTATGCTTGATAGTTCACTTGTAAAAGAAACTAGTGTTGCGTTCTCCCTATTTTAACCATTTCACCCTCGATTTATGCCTCCACAGCAACTCTTCCTGTTTTATCCTTTCTTCCCATTTCCTTTGCAGGTTTGATTCTTTAGCTATCCTTTCATCATTGGGCCCTTCTTTGATCAATGTTTGCTGGAGGTTCGCCATTTTTTCCTCGAGTTATTTTTTGGGTTTAAATATGTTGCCAAAGGTGTTCTTGTTCTAGCGTTTGAGGTTGGTTTTTATTGTTTTGAGCTTCTGATGGAATATTTACACGATATTGTCCCTCCTTATGGTGGCTTGAGTCCACCAGCATTGTATGTTTTGCATGAATGATGGGTGATCTTTCCAGAAGGCTTCGAATCTGAATGGTCTATTGTAGGGCCTATCCAAATTGCTGAAGTGAATCTGAACTAGCCAGTGATCAGATCCTCTAATAGGCATAATGCTGGCCTCCATCTCGATATTTTGAAGCATAATGGATTCCAACATAAGGAACCTATCAAGACTTATTGCTATTTGCATGTTTCTTCCTTGCTTATTGTTCCAGGTATGCAGACCATTAATTGTCGGGATGTCAATGAGTTTGGATTCAGCAATAAAGGTGTTGAATGCTTCCGAGTCTTTATCCAATTTTCGTAAGCCTCCATTTTTTTCCCCTAGATTGGTGATCATGTTGAAGCCGTCGCCTAAAATCTAGTGGTTTGCCCCATGGTGTTGTCGGACTTCGTCTAGGTCTTGCAGCATCTTCAGCTTTTCCTGGATTCTTTGGATTCCATACACATTGGTGATGTAGATCATTTTCCATGAGTCTGGCATGTTAAAAATGACCGATAACGAGTGCTTGGTGGACAGAGCATTCTGCATGAGGAATTTTCTTTTGTTCCAGAATGTGAGTAACCCTCCTACTTGCCTAATGGCATCTTGGCTTATGCAATGATGACTGTTGGAAAAGAATTTTTTAAGCGTTTCTGTGCCTTTGGGAGAGCATTTGGATTCTTGAATAAGTATGAGGTCTGGGTGTTGCGCAGATAAGCAATTTTTCAGGATCCTTTTTTTGGAGGTGTTGTTGAGCCCCCCGATGTTCCTAGTTGTGATTTTCATTGAGCTACCTTTGGAGTAGATAGGACCAAGGCCCTGATTTTTCCTTCATTTATTAGGCGTCTTCCTAGTTCTTTTATTTGTTGTCTTGTGGATTTTCACCCTCTCTTTCTTCCTGATCCTTGCGGCTTGTATTGATCCGAAAACAAGTTGGCTTGAATGCCCGTTTGGCTTCTATTTCCCCATTGCCTTTTGGCTGCATTCTAGTTTATATATTCCAGCTGCAGGAATGCCATTTCTCTTTTCTCCAAGTGTTCTTCGAGAATGGCATCCACTCCCAGTTTGGACCATTGCTCATTGACCTTTTGGAGATCTAGATCGCCTAGGATCTCCTCCAGAGGATTGTTTGAAGTGGTTGAGGATGGCCGGTCTATTTGAAGTTCTGTGCATGGAAGGGTTTGCAATGAGGTGTGGCTGGTATTAATCTGGATGGGAGAGGATTCCGAGTTGTGTTGTTGTGCCTGGGCATGGATTGAATCATAGTTTGTGCTTGGAGTGTTGGTTGGATTAGATGATTGAATTATTAATGACAGATCTTGAGCAGTGGGGGCCTAGGAGACTATAGGGTTGTGAGTTGAGTCAAGATTTATGAGAGCTTCAAAGCTGTTTTTCTGGGTGGAGGCGGTATTAGTGGGGGTAGTATTCATGGAGGGTTTCAAAGGCTTTTTGCCTTTCTTCCCTTTGTTCTTTCTTGAGATGGAGGTGAAACCAGATGGTGGAAGTAGCCACTTTTTCTTGTTGGTGCTGAGGCGGTGGTTGATTAGCAGGGCATCCATGACTAAAATTTCCATGATGTCGGCATGTTCGGCATATAAATGGGATATTTTTGTAATAAATGGTTTGCTTCCATTGCACTCCTTTATGGATCAACTCAATATGGCCTAGGAGGGGTCCTGCGATATCCAGGTAAACACAGATTCTAGCGTAGGTTGTTTACTTACCTTGTGATGTGAGATCTGAGGTTTTGACGAAGACTCCCAGCTGGTTTCCTATGGCTTCCAAGATGCACTTGTTCCAGTAGTCAACAGGCAAAGAGTAAAGGCGAATCCATACGAGAGCTTTTTTAAAATCTTTATGTTCTGGAGCGAAGCTGGGTCTCCAGTACATTATGTAAAGTCTTGCAGAGTTGTAGAAGTACGGGCCTCCTTTGAAGATGCGATCTATATCATCCCTGTGAGCAAAGATGACAGTGAAAAGGCTTCTCGATCCCATCTAAAGTTCGTAATCCCCTTTGGGTTTCTATTTCTGGTTTATCCACCAGCAAAGAGCCTTTTCATTAAGTCGAACCCCCATGAATTTTCAGATTAGGGCATGCTTACTCATGTCGTCTTTGTATTCATCGATCCATGGATCTTCGATGATTAATATGGGTATTTTCTCCGAGATGGGCTTGCATGGGCACGGATATTTTGCACTGTGTCCACTTGGAATGTTCCCCATGGATGCAGATCCCTTTGGCACCGATTCATTGCTGTTTCCCCTAGATCTGGATCCAGATGGGATGTTGGAGGTATCAGAGGGAATGCTGTTGAAAATAAAAGGGCTGAAGGTTGGGGGGGTCAAAGCCCCCCCTGAGGTGTTCATGGGTAGATTCAGGTGGTGTGCCGATGAAAGATCTGGAATGCGTTGAACAGATTGGCCGGCAGGGAGGATGAGAAGACATTAAGGATTTGCAGAGATTCAGCCCAATCACCGCTCCTCAGAATCGTCAAGCATCCGTGACCACATTTGAAGTTCACCTTCCGGATCAATCTAGCCTAAAACTTCACCAATTTCTCTCAAATATTGAAGTGTTGCAATCACAGAGATAATCCAATTTCAATATCGAGCTTCTCAAAAGTAAGAAAAAAGTGTGTATTGTTTTTTCGAATTGCATAAGTCTTGTTTGAAGAATCAATTTGAATTGATTCCAAGGGCATATTGTAGAATAGATATCAGTATTGGGTTCTAAAAGATGCCCCGTAAAAATAATTCAACACCTGTTAAGCCTTTAGAAGGCTCTACTATGACTCATGAAGATGAATAATTGCAACATGATCTATCACAATTACAAGAGCAAGTGCAACAAATTTCACTCTCACAAAGAGCAACAAAAAATGAAATGGAAGTTTTGAAGAAAGGCATGGAAGCGAAGATGGACGGTTTGAAGAAAGGCATGGAAGCTAAGATGGATGGCATGGAAGCTAGAATGGAAGCTAATATGGATGACATGAAAGAAAACATGAAAAACATGAAGAATGATCTAAAAGCAAACATCGAAGGTTTGACAAAGTTGATACAAGAAATGTTTCCTAATGGTGAAAAGATAGTAGAAGAACCTCATGATGAGAATAAACTAAATGTTAATCATGATTTCATAAACTCTAATATTGGTGGGAAGAACCACCATATTCCAAAAATGGATATGAGGAAGTTTGATGGAAAGGATATTGTAACAAGCATGGAAGCGAAGATGGACGGTTTGAAGAAAGGCATGGAAGCTAAGATGGATGGCATGGAAGCTAGAATGGAAGCTAATATGGATGACATGAAAGAAAACATGAAAAACATGAAGAATGATCTAAAAGCAAACATCGAAGGTTTGACAAAGTAGATACAAGAAATGTTTCCGAATGGTGAAAAGATAGTAGAAGAACCTCATGATGAGAATAAACTAAATGTTAATCATGATTTCATAAACTCTAATATTGGTGGGAAGAACCACCATATTCCAAAAATGGATATGAGGAAGTTTGATGGAAAGGATATTGTAACATGGATGCTACACATGGAGCAATATTTTGATCTCCATAGCATGCAAAACACACAAAAGGTACGCATTGAAACTTTACATTTAGAACAAAATACATTTTTATGGTATCGATGTCTTTGCTCCCGTAAAAAAAAATTCAGTTGGTCAATTTTTACGGAGGAAATGATAGCACATTATGAGGATACAAAGAGCAACACCTTCTTTAGCCAATTGATAAATCTCAAACAAAAGGGTTTAGTGGGGCAGCACATTGAGGACTTCCAAAAATTGAATATAAGGGTAACTGATATTCTAGAGGAACACAAAATCGATCTATTCATAGGCACTTTAAAGGATAAAATCCAACATGAAGTTCACTTTTTGGGACCGGATTCATTGGAGAAGACATTCAGGTTGGCAAGACAAGTTGAATGTAAAATAATGGCGATAAGGAATCCTACCATCAATTCTATAAAGAAGGAAGTGTTCCTACGCCTAGATTTCCACAACCTACAAGGTTGACACGAAAACAATTGGAAGAAAAAAGAGAAAAAGGTATTTTCTACAGTTGTGATAGCAAATACATTGAAGGTCATAAGTGTGCTGAGAAGAAATTATTTTACATAGATTGTGAAGAGGAAGAAGAAAATGAACAAGAAGAGGATATACACCAGGAACCAGCCCTAGAAGAGGAAGAAATGAATCCGATCATATCGTGTAATGCATTGGCAGGAATTACCACTCCTCAAACTCTCAAGATAGAAGGACATATCAAGAAGAAAAAAGTAATAGTGTTGATTGATTCAGGTAGTACCCATAATTTTATTCATTGTAAGGTAGCCAAGGAATTGAATTGTTTCCTATACCCAGCACCAGAATGTCAAGTGATGGTTGCAAATGGAGGAACTATAAATTGCTCTGGAAAATGCCATAATATCAAGTTAACCATGGGGGAATATGTATTGACTAGTCCAATGCTTGCCATTCCTATGGGAGGTGCTGATGTTGTACTAGGAGTACAATGGTTACAATCTTTGGTGACGGTAGCTTTTAATTTTCAAGAACTTTTCTTGAATTTTTTTTCAGAAGGAAAGGAAGTCGAATTACGGGGTATTGCGGGGAAGCCAGGAAGGATAATAAGCTCTAATGTCATGAAAAAGCTTCTAAAGAAAGAAAAATGAGGCGTAATTTCACAATTATGCTCACTAGAAGTTCCAACATCAAAATCATCTATTTCTGCAGATCTCCAACAAGTCTTGGACAATCATTCCAAGGTGTTTGAAACTCCCAAAGGACTCCCACCTATTCGTGATCATCATCATGCTATTCATTTGATTCCAGGAAGTGTTCCTCCAAACATCCGGCCTTATAGATATCCTTACTTCCAAAAGAGCGAAATTGAACGCATGATTGCAGAAATGTTAGAGGCGGGTATAATTCAACCTAGTCAAAGTTCTTTCTCTGCTCCTGTAGTATTGGTACACATGAAGGATGGATCATGGCGAATGTGTCTTGATTATAGGGAGCTCAATAAGCTCACCATTAAAGATAAATTTCCCATTCCTGTGATTAATGAATTATTTGATGAATTACATGGAGAAATTTATTTTACCAAGTTGGATCTTCGTTCAGGATATCATCAAATTAGAATGAAGACTGAAGATATTCCAAAAACATCATTTCGAACTCATGAGGGTCATTATGAATTTTTGGTCATGCCTTTTGGCCTTACCAATGCACCTTCTACATTTCAAGGGTCGAAGAATTCCATTTTTAAACCCTTCCTTATAAAATTTGTGCTAGTATTTTTTGATAATATACTAATTTATAGCAGGTCTTGGAAGGATCATATTGAACATGTTGACAGGGTGCTCAAACTATTGTAGGAGAACCAATTATATTCAAAAACATCCAAATGTTTCTTTGGAGTACAATAGGTGTAATATCTGGGTCATATTGTATCTCACGAGGGTATTAAAGTAGACCCCAACAATATTAAAGCAATTAAGGAATGGAAAGTCCCCACAACCATAAAGAAGTTGCGAGGATTTCTCGGGTTAACAGGGTATTATCGCAAGTTTGTTAAGAATTATGGGAGAATAGTAGCACCTCTAACAACATTATTGAATAAAGATGCATTTTCATGGACTTTTGAAGCAACCAAGGCCCTTGAACATATTAAAGAGGCAATGTGCCTAGCACCATTGCATCCACTTTTCCATGTTTCATGCTTAAAGAATTTTATAAGTGAAAATCTTCCAGTTCAAAAAATATTTCCAGAATATGATGAGGAAGGAAAAATCATATTGGAACCTGAAGCGGTCGCAGAAACAAAAACTCGACAACTACGGAATCGATCAATTTCAGAGTATCTCATCAAGTGGAAGAACTTACCCATTGAAGATTCCACATGGGAGGATGATAATTTTATATAGAAGCACTCAAGCTTTGAGGACAACACTATTCTGAAGGAGAGGGGCATGTTATGTCCCTATATTACTAGTATAGTCCCTTATTGTTATTAGTGTAACCCCCTTATTTTTATTATTGTACCCTTGTAACCCCCATTTTGTTCTTATTGTGCCCTTAAATTATTATTGTTAGGTTGTCTAGGATTACATTGTGGTCCACTAGGATTACATTATGGCCACATGGACTCCTATATATAGAAAGGATGTTTTTTAATTTGTATCATCGAAGAATTTTTCATTTATGTAATGTATTGGAGGTTTCCCCCTCGAAGTGGCTTATTTATAAGGCGTTGATATCTCTTTTCTTCTACTTTTGGAGCTGGTTACACAACAGTTTTAACATGTTATTAAAGCTGGCAGAAAAATGAGGTGGAATAAGGAGAGAAGAACCAAAAATGGAAATTTTCAGGGACCTATTAACAAATCTACATTTGGTAGATATTCCCACGGTAAATGGGGTGCATACATGGAATAATAGAAGGGCAGAAATATATCAAATCGCAGCAAGGTTAGATCGTTTCCTTGATTTAGAAGCTCTAGTAAATCTTGATGTACATTATGAGGTGGCGATTCTTCCAACCCTTGGATCTAACCATTGGCCTATCCATATAGACATTTATATCAAAGAAAGCCCAAAGAGTAGACCATTTAGGTTTGAACTATTCTGGCTAAGAGATCCAATATTCCTTGAGAAATCTCAACACTGGTGGGAAACTAATCGAATAATAGGAAGAAATAAAATGCATACTTTCCAACTTAGACTAAAAGAGTTGAAAAATGAAATTAAAATCTTAAAGAAGACAAAATTTTCCAACATCAAAGAAGGTGAGATTAGACTCAAAGATAAAATGGAAAAAATTCAGCAAACCATGATTATGAATGGAAGAATAGAGGACCTAATAGTAGAAGAAGGAAGAACCTTTAGTCTTCTTGAAGAAAGAAGGAAGCAAGAGGAGATACTATGGAAGCAAAAATCAAGAGTGCAATGGTTAAAATAAAGGGAATGAAACACCGATTTCTTTCACAAAAAAATGATACAAATATGACAGAACAATAAAATTTTCTCCTTAAAAGATGAACACGGCAACCGATTAATCCAACACGAGGACATGGAAAAATTACTTAGAGATCATTTCAGAAATTTACTCACAGAGCCTGAACCGAATAGAAAGGAAGCCATTCAAAGAATTACAAAAAATATTCCATCTATAGTTACCAGAGAGTGTAATTTAGCATTACTAAGAGAAATCAATATCGAATAAGTAGAGGAAGTTATTATGAATATGTCATGGAATAAAGCCCCTGGACTGGATGGCTTCATAGTTGAATTTTTTAAGGCAGTGTGGAAATTTTTGGGAGTTGACATATGGCAGACAGTGGAGGAATCAAGGAGGAATAGGAATGTGTATCCAGCTTTGAATGCCACTCTTATAAATCTTATCCCTAAACATGAAAATTCGGACACCCCTGTTGGGTTTAGACCCATAGCTCTTTGTAATGTCATCTATAAAATTTTATCAACTATCATAGTGAACAGGATTAAACCACTCTTACCTAGTTTGATATCCCCAGAGAAAACTGATTTTTCAAACAAAGGCAAATATTGGATGGCATTGTTACAACTCACGAGGAAATTCACTCAATAAGTCACTCAAGAAGAAAGGTACGCTTATAAAACTAGATCTCTCTAAGGCAAATTATCGTATCATTTGGTCTTATCTGACTACAGTTATAAAAGCTTTTGGGTTTGATTATATATGGGTTCAATGGCTATATTTATTCATTCCATCTCCACATTTTTCAATCCTTCTATATGGAACTCCATCCAAACCTTTCAACATATCTAGAGGCCTCTGGCAGGGGGATCCGCTGTCTCCTTTGTTATTCATTTTAGCAGCAGAAGGACTCGGAAGATTAATTAAAGAGTATTTGAGGGAAGGTTAGATACAGGGACTAAAAATTTTGGGTCCAGATATCTGCTTGACACATCAACGATTTGTTGATGATATTCACCTATTTTGTCAGGCCTCACTGAGAGAAGCAAGAGTTATTTTAAAAATTTTAAATTTATTCATGGAAGCTTCAGGTACGTTTGTTAAAAATGATAAATCAAATGTATATTTATTTAATACTCATGGGCACGTGCATAATTTTCTGGCAAGAACCCTAGGCTTCAAGATAGGGAAGTTCCCTATGAGATACTTAGGAGTACCACTGAATACTTCCTCCCTACGAATAGCTGATTGGAAAGATCTTATAACCAGAGTTGGTTAGAAATCGCACAATTGGGCATTCGAGTACTGAATGATCTAAGATGATTAGTCATGCTCAAATATGTTTCAAAATCACTCCCGGTATACCAATTGTCAGGTAGAGCGGCACCTAAAATCATTTGTAATGATTTAGTAACAATTTTTAAAAAATTCCTCTGGAAAGGAGTGTAAGACTGCAGGAAATGGGCACTTTTGTCATGGGATCAACTCATAAAATAAAAATCGGCAGGGGGCCTAGGACTTAGAGATCCCTATGTCTTAAATCAAATCATGGGAGCTAAATTATGGTGGAGATGGGTTCAAGGAGGCCATGACCTATGGAAATGCATAAGGGAACAAAAATACAGTATGCCCCAATCTCTAATTAGAAGATTAAAAATTGATAGTGTCCCAAAAGGCTGCATAATATGGAATCTTGCTTCCCAGAATAGACACATTATACGGAAAGATAGTTTTTGGGAAGTCAGGGAAGGAAGATCAACACATTTTTCGGAAGATTCTTGGAAACAACGAGAAAAATTTTTCAACAGACTCAACTTAGGGGAGCTCTTCCTATTCAAAAACACTGCAGATAACAGATTGATTCACAATTATTGGTGCCATCATCAAAATAACCAATGGAGAATATGGAAAGAGAAAGTTCACTAGAGAGGTGCACCGAAAACAAGACAATTCAACAATCTATAAAGGGAATTGAGTACAAGGAGAATAGTACTGGAAACAGGAAAGGAGATACTCAGATGGGGGTATGAAAATCAAGGCATGTTTACAATCAAAGAGGGTTACAATATTTATGAAAATAACCGCAATAATAATGACAGAACCATATGGAAAAAAATCTGGGGTGTCAACCATTGCACTAAAGTGGAGTATTTCATCTGGCTACTCAGTCATAGGAAAATCCTTACTTGGTATCAGATGCAGAAGAAAGGAATGAATGGCCCATCATTCTGCTACATGTGTAAGAAAGAAAATGAATCAACAGAGCATATTTTAAACAACTGTGAAATTGCTGAAATAATGTGGAACAACATTGAAAGGATATTTTTGCAAATGGGTAGAGATAATACAAATATAGATGCAACAATCCTATGATGGCGAAAGGGAGGATTCAAAAGAGAAGTCTTGAACAGAGCATGGATACTATTTATGGGGTTTCTCTTATGGGGAATATGGAAAGAAAGGAACCACATGATATTTAGAGGTGAAATTAATAGTAAGGATCGAATATGGTAGAAAATGATTGAAAATATCCGAGAGACAATTCTAACATACAAGTGGAAAGAGGAGGAGTGGAAGACAGAAGGTATTGAAACACAAATCATGGCTAATATAAATCTGAAACCTCAAATGATGTCAGCCAATTTATGAAAATTTATACGCCTTAGAGGAACTAAATAGAAAATATGGCAAGTACCGTATCATGGATTCATAAAATGAAACTACGATGGAGCATCAAAAGGAAACCCGGGGCAGACAGGAGCTCGAGGGATTTTCAGAAACTCCAGAGGGGCAGCTTGCAGTGGTTATGCAATGGACATAGGACATGCAACAAATAATGAAGCAGAGCTATCGGCAGTTAAAAAAGGCCTAATGATAGCAAAAACAGAAAATTTTCAACGCCTCGTTGTAGAAGGAGACTTGACAATGGTCACAACAGTACTAAAGAAATTGTAGCAGGGCTCACCCTGGGAAAATATTAGAGAAATATGGAGGACATCAAATCTCATCAGAGAAATAGGTTCTCTCATTAAATATATCTATTATCTAGTACCTTTACATGTCCGTCGGACAAGCAATGAGGTTGTAGACTCTCTAGAAAATTGGGGGAGTCGAAATGTTGGTAGACAATTGGATGTAACACCAACTGATAGAACCTAGGATATTGAATTACATCCTATTCAGATAATTATAGATAGATATATAATATATCATCAAACCCCTGATCTGGGTGCTCAATGAACGAGGCCATCGGATATGGAATATTCCAAGTGGCAACTGCCATTCATGCATCATTAATATTCCATGTATATGCTTTTCAGAGTTGGATCATGGAAGCATGCAGAAGATAAGGGCATGATGTAGAGTTTCGTAAGCCATCCTGTACTGTGAGAGCCAACAGGAAAACTCAATTCGAATGCAGAGTTTATGAGTTGGGAGATATTTTGTAAAACAAAAAATTCCTCTTTCACAACAAGCGAGCAGAAGTGAGTGAGGACGGAGGTGACCACAGTGAGCACTAGTCTCATTGCTTTGTTGGGAGCTCAATCTTACTATAAGTCAGCTCATCACCATGGTTAAGAGGAAAACAAGAAAATCTTTGGCCCATACTATAGAAAAAGGGAAACAGAAGATGTTAGAACCTAAAGATAAGAACAGGAAAAGAGGGAGGAAGAAAAAGAAAGAGGTTTTAATGAACCTCTCATCAACCTACTGACTTGGAAATTCATCACAGGTCAAACAGGAAATTCATGGATGGGAAAGAGAAATTTAGAGCAATGAGGAAGATAATGAAGTAGACGCAGAAATTATAGACTTTTTTACATATCTTAGAAATAATCAAGGTTGCCTATTAGTTTTTAATAAAACAATTCACACTTATTGGATTTTCAAATGCCTATTAGCTAAGGCTATACATAGTATTCACCCTATGAGAGAGAAACTAGAACCAAAAATGGTGGATTTATTGTTGGACATTGACATTTAGCTGCAACACATCAAGGTCACCCAGTACCAGGCTACTGATCGTATCAGTCGAATTGACGATCGTTTTGGAAGAATTGAGAAGAAAATCCAACATCTACAACAAGCGGATATGCCAGGATTCACAACAAAGGACCCTACCTCGATTGAATCTTCAGATGGATAGGAGCTTAGTTTTGCATATAATATGTATTTTATTTTTTTTGCAAAGGCATATAGTGTCTAAAAACTACTTAGAAAATATATTAAATAGTCAGCTAGCTCATGCAACAAACAGTAGAATGAAACTTTTCCAGTTTTGAATGGATTTCAATGCTTTAAGCTGCCCAAAAGACCTCGTTTCCTCCGGGCAGGTTGAGGACACAGACTTAATATCTTTTTGTAACATGCTTTCAAAATATAAATAGAAAATATCAAGGCACCACTAAAATTAACAAGGAAAAAAGAAATAATATTTAAAATCCAAAAACCTAAGAAATTATTAAACCCTGAAAATTAATATTTTAAACTCAAGAGATTAATAAACCTAAGAGATTTTTAATAATACAAACGAAAAGAGCTAATAAACACAGTGTTTAAATATTATAAACCAAAGAAATTGGTGAACACGAGGGATAAATATTAAAAAACTAAGAGATCAATAAGGTGAAGGGATCAATATTAAAAACACAAGAGATTAATCAACCCTAAGAATTAATATTTAAAACTCAGAAACCTAATAAATTAAGAAACCATAAGAATCAATATTTTAAAGTTAAGGTATTAATAAAACCAAGGGATTATTAACATTATAAACCAAAATAACTAATAAACCCAAGGGTTTAATATTATAAACCAAAAGAATCGGTGAACCCAACAGATAAATATTGAAAACCTAAGGGATAAATAAGGCCAATAAGGCCAAGGGATCAATATTAAAAACAATAGAGATTAATAAATTCTAAGAATTAATATTTTAAACTGAAAATCGTATGAAATTGAACAAGCCTAAGAATCAATATTTTAAACTAAAGATATTAATAGCCCCAAAGGGTTATTAATATTATAAACCAAAGAACTAGTAAATCCAAAGGTTTAATATTATAAATCAAAGGAATTAGTGAGCCTAAGGATAAATATTAAAAACCTAAGGGATCGATAAGGCCAACGGATCAATATTAAATACACAAGAGATTAATAAACCCTAAAAATTAATATTTTAAACTCAAGAGATTAATAAACACAAGGGATTATTAATGTTGTAAACCAAAATAAGAAATAAGCCCAAGTATTTAATATCATAAACCAAAGGTATTATTAAAATTATAAAGTTAAGGAGCAAATAAACACAAGCATTTAATATTGTAAACCAAAGAAATTAATAAAACCAATGAAAATATTATCAACCTAAGGGATAAATATTAGTATTATAAACCAAGAAATTAATGAACCCTAAGAATAAATTTTTTAAACTTGAGAGATTAATATACCCTAAGAATTAATAGTTTAAACCCAAAAACCTGAGAATTTAATAAACAATAAGATCTAATATTCTAAAATCAAGATATTAATATTAATAGAAATTGATCGACTATGGCCAAGACTCATTAACAATGGTTTCCCATTGTTGATTTTCATATTGAGACAATGTTTTTCATAGTGTGACATTGAACCATGCATTAATATTAAACTGTAGGGCTGATATTTTAAACTCAAGAGATTAATAAATGCAAGGGGTTATTAATATTATAAACCAAAATAACTATTAAACCCAAGGGTTTGATACAATAAACCAAAGGATTTGGTGAACCCAAGGGAAAAATATTAAAAACATAAGAAATTAACAAGGCCAAGGGATCCATATAAAAAATAGAATAGATTAGTGAAGCCTAGGAATAAATTTTTTAAATACTAATGAATGAGAAACTCACATGATTAATAAAGAGATTAATAAATGATAGGAATCAATTTATTAAATAAAAGTGATTGATAAAATGACATGATTATTAATATTAAAATATGAGGGGAATAATATTAAACCAAAAAGATTAATATTATAAACCCGAAGTATATAAAATCTCATTGAAATACATTATAAACCGTGAAATAAACATGGTTGACCATGCTTGATTTAAACATTGAGACAATGTTTGTCACAATGTGACATTGTACAAACTATGACCATTGTTGGCCATGGTTGATCTTCATATTGAGACAATATTTATGAGAATGTGACATTTGACCATGGAAGACATTGATTGAATATGGCTAACGATAATTAACAATGGTTTCCCATGGTTGATTTTCATATTCAAACAATGTATTTTATAATGTGACATTGGACCATGCTTTAGTATTAAATAGTAGGACTAATATTTAACCCCTAATATTTGGATTTAATAAACTAAAGGGGACTGATATTACGAGCCGAAAGAATTATAAAACTTAAGGAATCAATGTTATAAACTCAATGGATCAACAAATACAGGGAATTATTAATATTATAAACATAAAACATCAATAAAGCAAAGGGATTATTGATATTATAAACAAAAAACATCAATAAACCGAAGGGATTATTAATATTATAAACCCAACATATTAATATTATAAATAAAAATTATTAATAAACTCAAGTGATTAACAAAGTTGAAGGATCAATAAAATTAATAAAAATATATAAAAAACCAAAGAAACTAATAAACACTAAGAATTAATATTTAAACTGAAGAGATTAATAAACCCAAGGTATTATTCATATTATAAACCAAAATAACTAACAAACCCAAGGGTTTAATATTATAAACAAAAGGAATTCGTGAATCCAAGGGATAAATATTAATAACCTTAGAGATCAATAAGGTCAAGGGATCAATATTAAAAATGAAAGAACTTAATAAAGCCTGTGAATCAATATCTTAAACACAAAGGATTGATAAAGTGACATGATTATTAATATTATAAACCCCAAGTGATCAGTCAACCTTACTGATTGTTAATATTATAAACTGAATAAATTAATAAACTAAAGTGATATTAAATTTCACCATTAGTGCAACCAAACAAGTAACATTGAAATTAACATATATCATTTTTTGTCTTTACATCAAAAAATCCCACTACAAAAGTGGACTTGAAACTCTCCATCAAAATTCACTTATCAAATAGCCTCTTCCAGAACACAACCGGACCGACCACAAAAGGAAAACCAATTCAAATCAACATGATAATGATCATGATACTTAACACTTTCCAACCAATCCCTTCTTGCTTTTCTCCCAACCTCCCTCATGTGCATATGCAACAATTATTTTCCAATCATTTTCATTTCATATAGCACACAGAGAGGCTCATAAAAAAAAAAAGGATGGAAGCTATGTTTTCTATCGAACTTGTTCCGAAGATGCGAAAGAAAATTGATCACTCTAGAAATATTTGCCACCTCTTGATTATAATAGAAGCCATTATTATTATCCATATCTGCATTTGAAAGGAAAAATGAAAAAAACAAAATTAATACACATAGAGATAGAAACATCTAAGCATCTATATATATATATATATATATATATATATATATATATAACAGAATACCCCATTTGTATTATTGTTAAAAAACTTAATCTTGGAAATGTCATGCTATAAAATAAACTAATGCTAGATGAACCAAATGATATAAAATTTCTACAAATATAAACTTCAGTAGAAATACATATTGTACACATGAAATGAGTCATAAAATATGACCCTTATTAAAATAATAAACAAGAAATCACAATTTTTTAAACTTAATTTTTCAAATCAAATATTAATAATGTTAGTAACTGTATATTTGTATTTAAATTAATGTTATGGTATGTATTAATTTTAGTTTAATATTAATATCAAATTTAAATATATTGTCATTGAACCAAACCACAAGATATTTAGCAAACCACAGTGAAAAATATTATTAGTTACATGTCATAGGGCATGGTCTTCAATCCTTATTTTTAAGAATTAGCTCATATAACTTGTTGTATATGTCTTAATTGTTCATTGTAAACAAAAGAAAGGTAGCGAATTAAGGAAAGGAGGTAAATTGAACAATATAAAAAATGATGTGACAACTTTCTGAGATATTACTATGAATATGATGAGTGTATTCATTTCATTAATACATGAAAATAATTATTATACTAAATGTAAATAGAGAGGACAATAAATGAAATTAAAAAAAAGAATTCTCTAAATATGTCACAATATTATTAGTTGCAAGTCATAGGGATATGGAATTCAATCTTGATTCTTAATGATTGGATCATATAACTCATTGTTTATCTACGAAAGGTTCGTTGTAAACAAAGGAACAAAAACTAAATAAAAAAATAAGTAAATTGAACAACATGAAAAATGATGTAATAACTTTCAAAAATATTACTATGAATATGATGAGTGTATTCATCTCATTAATATATCAAAATGATTATTATATTAAAAGTAAATAAAGAGGACAATAAATTAAATTAAAAAAGCATTCTATAAAGAGATAAGAGTATTAATACTTGCAAGTAGTAATGATATAGACTTCAATATCTCCTCTTTTTCTTCCTAATTGTAACATATCCAATATCTTTCATCTTGGCATATCAATGAAAAGAGAAATGTGGTGCAATACATAAACCATCTATTGATTTCACTCTTGATATGGTTGTGAAGGTGAGGCCTTTCTACTCTTTATTCTCGATATCAATTGATACTCGTTCTAAACTCAAAACCTATGACTTGTGGATTGTAGCAACCAACGCAATCTTTAAAAGATTTTTTTTTTTTTTTCCTCTTATCACTGGTGTGATAGGTACAATGTTTTGATTGCCTTCATCAAACGAAACACCAACATACTTATAAAAACAAGATTTGTGAACATTAGAAGCCGAGGTGGCTTAGATGTAGGAAAATAAAATATTTCCTTCACATAACCAAGTGAACCATTCACCAAACGAGCTTCAACCCACAAATTACATGTCAACATAACATGTTCACCATGACAAAACAAAAATTCATGATCCAATTGATCATCATCGTCACCATTGATTTCTGAATGCCTTGAATTATCACCAATACATCATGAACTTAGAGAATTTAATGAGTTCAAAATATGTATATTAAGGAAGGACACCAAATTATTTGTTGGAAACATGTGAAATTCTACATTAAATAAATCCCTTTCTTTAGGATGCAACCTCATATCAGCCTGCAACATAAGAAACTCACAATCATGAAGAACAGGTTCTGCATTTCTTATGTTATTGAGGACTCTAAGAAAACAATATTGTTTCTCATTATTCACTTGTTGGAGAAATATTGTGTCAAGAGTGAAAACAATGTTGATTTTTTTCCACAAGACTTTCCCTGTTGTATTACCTGCATACAAAGGCTTATCTCTCATAGGAGGTAGCTAGCCAAGGTCACCCACAAGGATGATGGATGTGCCACCAAAAGGACATTTCTTTCATCTAGAAATGCTTCTCGTAATCGAGCATCTATTTGCATGGATAACCTCGTCCTAAAATGCTCATTTCACAAATCAATATATATCTAATATGCCTCATTTATTCTTGGAATACTACTATAAATTGACCTTGTAGTGGTTTCATATCTTTAATCAAAATTTTTAGAGAATAGTGTATTGTTTTTGCATGTATATTAAAAGCAACTATTCCTATTGGGGAAACAAGAAGTAAAGGACTTTTTACATTACTTGAAAATTTTAAAGAGCATCAAAAATACAATGGATAAGGAAATGTTTGCGAGTTCCTACAGTGCTCTGAAAAATCATAAGAAGAGATTCACGAATCTCATATTCAACAAAATTCCTTACAACAATTCCAAAGGCAAGTCGTTGTTTTTCTACCAATGAATCTAGAGAGCCAAATTTTCTATTTGAAAGGTGAATAATATCACCCCTTGATTATCCATTCCTTATAAAATTAATAGCTTCTTCAGCCACATCATTAGAAATAGTTGTACTTTTCCAATCAAAGGATATATCAAAATTCCTTCGACCAAGGGTGTAACGATAAAAAAAAATCACCTTATTTGGTGGAACCAAGCGAGAGAAAAGTTCCCATTCTTGAAAATCATCTTTTAGATTCATTTCTTGGTTACCAAAATCACCATCCTCTCCATCTTCAATATTGTCGACAATTGATGTATTTCGATCAACATGCCATGTTCGATATGATAAATTTCTCTAATTTTCAACAATAATTTTAGCCGAAACCCCAATCTCCATAAAAATGTCATGAAATGGCTTGTACAAGAGTAATTTTGTCCAGAAAAAGGTTTAAAATTCATCAAAATCCTCACTAGGAATAGAATAAAACTATGGCCAAACCCGAACAATAGCATGGATATCTCTAGGCTTCCAAGGATCTTTTTCTATGATTGCTATCAAATGTCCAAGATATTCTTTTTTCTATCAAAGATATATGTTAAAGGAAAAAAGGCCTCTTCTGATAATTTTGAACAAAACTAATCTCAGATGATCATTTCATGTCATCCCTTCATATTTTCCTAAAAATCTTTCTTCCAACATTTAAGGAAACACATTTTCGACTACAACCAACAAGAGGTAGCTTAAGAAACATATGGCATGTTCCTTGTGCTCCAATTTCATGGTCAACAATCATTTCTACAAGAAACCTTCTGTAACCACATAAAGCATGATCCTCAAATGAAATATAATTCGAAATTCTAGTTAACATATCATGATAGATTTCAGACATTTTCTGTGCTTTTGATGAATACTTAGTAATATATTTCAGGACAACATACCGAGAAAGCACTGGCTAGAAAGCAACATTTTCACACCACATTGGTAGAAGGTAAATGTTATGTACTTTGAGCCTATCATCATTTCTTGTGAGGTAATATTTTATTCTTCCCTGATCATCTATGAAAAATCTTGATTCCTCAGAAATATCCCATGGAGCACTATACAAAATGTGAGAATAATTCCATTTTTGTGCAAACAAGAACCTACACTACACTTTGTGTGCCTTTGGACACGATTCAACAACTATTTATAATAATTATGAGGATTTCAACAGAAAATATTATCAGTATTCAATAGGCAAGGGGCATCATTGAGATTTCTTGGAACCATTATGTTGTGACGATGTATTTCACGTGGATTCCTTGCAGTTACATAATTTCCAAAGAATCTTTTTGCAAGTTGTAAATCATAAGAATTTTACTAATCAAGTCTTTCCATGTCAGGAGTGCCTTGCAACCATAGTAAACCATGTATATGTGCTAAACCTCTATGTTTCCATTCATATCTGAAGAAATTGACCAAAGACTTACTACAAAAAATAAAAATAAAACCATAATAAGAAATTGAAAATGAATAGAAAATAAATTCAACAACATAGACCTGTACCAGAGGTCTTTTTCTTTATGATATTATTGGATAAATTTCTCTTGAAATATATTGAATCTATGGTGCATAAATGTGACAATAATATGTGGGTACTAGACAACATTGTAAATTTTCATACGATGCTCATTTAAGTAACCAGAATGTGACGGTACATGCATGAAGTTATGAAACTCTTGCCACTTTGTGTTAGTTGCAATTAAAGTAAAACAAAATATGGACATCCCAACCGATTAATCACGTGAGTCAATTCAACTTGAATTTAGTCCATTATTCCCTTGTACCTCTCAGAGAAGAACTAAACCCAAAAAGATTCTCAACCAACTAATTATCTGGTAAATCAGAAACTTGCTGACATAAGTTTTCCATTGTTGTTGGTGAGTTATCATGTAAATTTTTCTTCACAAAAAATTCAACAGTTTCTTGGCTCCGATGCCGCATTATGATGTTCAATAGGTATCGAAATGAGGATGGCTTCAAAAGCTCTGATCATAGTATCTATGAAGATTGAATGTATACTCATGAAGTTCAACACTAAAAATACATGGTTGCAACCAATCAACATCACCAGTGGCAAACAATGTGGGGAATTCCATATCTAACAGCGCCTGAATATGATATTCATCCCCCATAGAGGTTTCAATACTCGGCTAATACATTTCTTGAACATGTGAAGAATCAACATTATCAATAAATGCTCTAATTTCTTCCACTTCTTTCCATTCATTGTGTAGTAGAGAAACAAAAGAAGAACTATGAGAGGGAAAATTCTCAACAGGAAACCCTTCATTATTACTTGCATTGATATCATATTCTTCAATATCAAAATCAAAAAATTTATGCATCAAGGAGAAATATATTAATCTTTCGGGCAGAGAATTCACTGAATCATAGTCAATTACAACATCTCAATAATATTGATCACGTTCAATTTTGAAAAGAAATGCAGCCATAAATCAAGAAATTTTGACATAAAATTCATAATATTTAGACTAAGCAACATGTATCCTCACAATTAGAAAGTGAAGATCTTCAACATGTCTCAGAAGACTTTGTGAAATTGTAGAAATATATTGGGGAAAGCTAATTGGGTTGCTGCTATACTTATATTGCCCACCTTGAGCATGTGTCACTTGCAAAATAGGATTTACACGTGCTATTAACATTTCTTCAACTTGAGTAAGAAATTTTAAAATATGAGGATTCTTGCGAGGATCCATGTTATTATATTCATAAAAATTATGGGAACCTCTTTCATTCTTACATCGTCTACAAACAGGTCCTTCAGAATATCTCAAAACCTGGATTCCTCGATATGATTCTCGGGAGATGTGGCACATTTTGACAACTGACAAACTATCTATATTTTATTGAAATATTTTATGCACTGAAATCATGTTTTCATCAATATGAATATTATCTATATCGGTTGAAGCATGTGGAGAACAATGTAGGAGAATATAATTTCTTCTAAAATGTACTTGATTTTCAGCACCATGAGATTACCTTCCCAAATTTGAAACATATGGAACAGATCTATGGTAGGGCCCTTCCAAAGTTATGGTCTGCATTTTCTGGAACCTGAGAGGATGATAAGGTGTCTTTAGAATATTTTTTTTTATAAATTTAATGTCCAACTAATTATAAATGAAAAAATGAAAAGAAAATAAAATGCATTCAATATATACGTTTGTTTGGTGATGTGGAGGAACACTATGAAATGGTTACTCTTCACTTCTAACATAATTGGATAGAAAATTTGGGGATTTTGTTTCTATGCCTCTATTCAAGTGATTTTTTTCCTGTTTCAAAAAAATAAAATTCACTATAAAACTAAATATCCAACCAGTAAAGATTAAAAATTGTAAAACAAATCAAATACACCAAACATTACATTAGTTTGACAATTTGATGTGTTGGATTCCATTTCTCCAACCTCATGAGATGAAATCATGTTTTTTCCATAAAAATTTATAAAATGTACTGTACAACTAACAATATAAAAAATGAGGAAAATATCAAATTCATTCAACATTAACATTTGGTTGGCAATCTGGATGAATGCTATGAGATGGTTCCTAGATGTAAAATCTACGAATTTTGTTTGTATGCCTCTATTGAAATGAGTTGTGTCCTATTTGAAGAAAATAAAGTATGAAATAAAATTCATGTCCAGCCTAAAAATTAAAAAAATTAAAAATAAAATCAAATACATTGAACATTTACATTAGTTTGTTGATTTGATTGTCAAGGAGAATGCAGTGGAAGGCTATGACATGGTTCGTCTTTAATTCCCATATTAGTATATGGAAGAGTCGGGGAATCAATTTTTATACCTCTATTAAAAGTAGCTATATCCTTTTCCACAAGAAGAAAATACCTTATAATTTTAGTAAAAAAAAAAATTGTAAATAGAGGAATGTAATAAAACAACCGCTATTGTAGCAACTGTCTAAATATCATTGTGTTACCTCAATTTTTCCATGTGAAATGATATCAGGGATGAATAATTATTTTCATGGGAAAACATTATTCTGAGAAGGTGGATTGGAAGATTTGACGTTTCGACCAACTCGCTCCAAATGATCAAACAAATGGCAAATAAAACTATCATCCAAATCATCACATCCAATGTCATCATTGCCTCTACCATGGATGTTTTGCAACCTTTGGCCTTGCTCAAAAGATGCAATTGTAGAGATAGAAGGATTAGGGTGAACATTTGCATGCACGATATTTATATGATGTTCTTCCCTATTGCGATTTGTTTCCTCAATACTATGAAAATTTTTAGGTGAGCATCAAGCAACAAAATTATGTTGACAAGAATCATACTGTGGCAATGAAATATCAAGGGGAAACGTTCTTTCCATGATATGATCGATAGTAAGATATTTACAACGAATTGTAAGATCATATTCAAGAGTGGTTTCACTCGTTCTTCTATGATATGTAGCTCCCCTATTCTCATTATTGTTTCCTTATTTTCTTGATACCATAAACGATGACTTTCATTAGACCAATCACGTGATGTTGCTTACATATTCTGGTTTCTTATACTCTTCCTTGTGCCTTCAAATGACATGTCTACAATGAATAATAACATATTTACTATGGAAACATGAACATGGAACATATAATATATCCAATCTAAATAAACATAGAAGAATGAAAAAGGAACAAGTTTTTTTTCCAACCATATAAAAACATTAAAAGCGTATATGGTATTTTCCCAACCATATAAAGTTATGAAAATGTAAAAGGATCTTTCCAAATGGCTAAAAATAAAAATGGATTTTTCCAAATGGCTAAAACAAAAAAGGCTAAAATTTCATGTCTCATATAAGAATTGTAATGGGTAACCCATATAACTGGAACAAAATATATCTAAATATTTGGAACTATATACCATCAAAATATAAATGTAAATAATAAAGTGCACCTAAACATATAACATTGTTTGAGACCCAATCACAAAAAACTAATGTAAATACCATGTATAAAATAAGTCATAGTAATTATAATTAAAAAAGGAAAGAAAAATATATAGCATCCAAACAGATTCAAATGTAATTAAGAGAACTAAAGGGTAAATAAATATTTTCTAGAAAATTGCAATGGGATTCAATATCTAACATACGATACATACACATATAGAAGAAATCCTAGGGGGAGCTAGATAAATATCCATATAATTGTAGTTTTTAAAGTCTTAGCAAACAGACCCAAAAGTGTGCAAGTAAGAAAAAATGGAAATATTTTTCCAAAACCACAGAGATAATATAAAATGAAAAAATATATATAATAAATCCTAACATGAATAATAGCGTAAGACTCCATGTCGATATCTAATGGTGGAATCTGATAAATAGAATCCATACGGGGAGCAATTGCAAAAACATTTCCAAACTCAATCAAATCATTGCACTCCTGCAATGTTGGAGAAGCAAACCCATAAATATCTTGATTATTTGAATTATCAATATCTCTTGGAAAATAGAGGCCAATCATCATGTAATATAATCAGAAAGGAACTTCACTATAGTCTTACATAAGAACCACAGCTTGGAATGTTCGAAATTGAGGATAACCGAGACATTTTTTATTTTTATCTATAGAAATTTCTTCCAAAAAATTCCATCTAAAGCCCCAATCATCCTCAAAGTATTCAATTCTTCGTTCAACACACGAGTGAAGAAATTGAAAATTATGTATTTGCTCAATTGGCCATACATAAGTGGAGCCATCATTGATAGGACATATGAATTGATTCTTGCATATTGAAAATGACATAAACTGTATGTCAGTGATTGGAACAAATTAAAAACCCCATTATTTTTTATTACATAAAACCCATATATTTTATACCCATATCGACGATAATATTCATACATTGTGTCCAGATAGATCCAAAACAATTTACTTTTATAAAAACCTCCATTTTGAGGGGGTGAAGTGCCACCAAATGGAAGATCAACCCTTTTCCAAACCCTATCTAGACTATTTTAAACATAAAATTTAGAATGTATTCTATCATAGATATGTTTTAGAACAACCCAGTCATATTTTTTGCTACTCACATTTTCTAATAACGAAAAATATCTCCAGTATCTAATTCATATTCTCACAATGTTTTTTAAGGCCTTTGTAAATGGATTCATTACAAAATAGTTTTGTGAATGGAAGAATTATGTTGGTAAGGATAAAACTACCATTGGTCCAACATTAGACTCTACTTTATATCTTGAATCTATGAATCGCAAATGAAAAAAGAATACGCACCCATTCTGATCAAGGTATTCAATAGAAAAATAAATGTCTTCATTATTGAGGAAAGGAGCCATAAATCCAAATTCATTTGTACATACATGCTTGAAACCCAATAAGAAAGAATGGTTTTGCAAAAAATTCTTCAATTGCTTACAAGAAATGCTAAACTTTACCACAACTGATAAAGGGAGCTAGAGGAAGACAATTTCAAGAATTTCAAATGGAATAAAACTCCAAATATCTAGATCCATGATAAAACAAGGAAATCACCTAACCTAAAAGAAAACACACATGATATTATAAAAAAAAAATTCAATTAATGGTGAATAGAATTAAAATTAATATACATAAGGAATTTTCAATGTAAAAATATAGTAAAAATCACATATACATAATGTATAAAATCATATGATCCATAAGAACATTATTGCAATAGTTAAAAAGAACTCATGATGTAAATGTTTCATGTTCAATATAAATATGAACTTGAAACCATTTATTTTAATATTAAAATACTTTATATTATAAATATTGTGTTATAAAATAACATAATATTAAATGGATCAAATGATATAAAAATACCAATCCTTTTATTTCAAACATCATTGAACCTACAAAAACATAAAGTTTAATTTTAATGTCATATAACTGAAGTAAGCCTAAATTTATCAATCCTATTGTTTAATGAAATATTTCTATTGATGTTTAATGTCAATTTTCACATTAATGTTCCTCACTGGGGGTGTCCAATCACTTGGAAAAGTTGGTGGGGGGAATTTAAGGCTCACCCGATCCTAAGCCATTCGCCCGTCGACTCACCATGCTTGCTTTAGAAAATGGTAAAGAGACTCGGTGCATGAAAAATATCGACTGGGTCATCATGTCAAGAGGAATGAAGGAAGTTATCTTGCTCAGTGATGTTCTACGGATGATGGTGAAGGTGGGAGAAGAGGCCTATGATGACGACCACCTGCTAGCTCTCAAGCCCTGGCTTGAGCTTTGTCAGCTTGGAGAAAGTAGAGGAACAAACCCCTCGAGAAGTAGAGGTGATCGGTGGGAAGCAGGAAGGTATCCCAACAAAGGCTCTGGCATGCGTGAGGTGCACTAGGAGGAATACAAAGGATGAGGCAACCAATTTAGAGTTGTGGTCGTGTTCTTGATTGGGAGAATTGGGCTCGTCGTCTTGGTCTCATCTCCAATTCCGCAGTCAGCATATCAAAAACCCCTCAGAACCAGATCTTCTTGGAGTTTCTCCCTCGGACTATCAGATAAATATAGCATCCCAGCAGTGTTAATTTGTGGGTGGTGGAACCTGTAAAACTCCATGTTAGGTCCCTATATTACTAGTATAGTCCCTTATTTTTGTTAGTGTAACCCCCTTATTGTTATTATTGTACCCCTGTAACCCCCATCTTGTTATTATTGTGCCCTTAAATTATTATTGTTAGGTCGGCTAGGATTACATTGTGGCCCCATGGACTCCTATATATAGCAAGGAGGTTTTGTAATTTGTATAATCCTAGAATTGTTCATTCATGTAATGTACTGTAGGTGGTGCCCTAGAAGTGACTTATTTATAAGGCACTGATATCTCTTTTCTTCTATTTTTGGAGCTGGTTTCACAACATTTGGTATCAGAGCTTTGGATTATAGGGTATCACTGTTCCAAATAGGTCATCATGTAATTTATGCTATAAAATTTGTTCTATGAGGATTTAGAAGTGAAAATGTTTAGAGTGCGAATCAGAATTCCTGAGTAAAATCTTCACAAAATTTCAGAGCTTGGTTCACAATATTTTCGGAGATATGATCTGTGGAAGTTAGGGCTTTTTGCAGGCTCCTAAATTTCTCTTAAAAGGGTCATCGTGAAATTTTCGCTATAAAAATTTTTCTATGAAGCTTTTGAAGTTAAAATGTTTAGAGAGAGAAACTGAAATCGTGAGGAACATTGTCACAAAATTTCAGAGCTTCTTTCACAATATGTTCAGATATATGATCTGTGGAAGTTAGGTATTTTTCTGGATCCTCAATTTCATCTGAAAGAGGTGATCGTGGGAAACTCTTCAAAACTCCCTCTCTAAGCATTAGATTGGAATTATGTAAAAAGTTACTAGAATTACACGGATTGTATTTTCTTATCTATAAATTGCAGAACCAAAGGAGTAAACAGTAACACGTGGCAAGTCGTACAAGTTCACTCTACCGAACGAGTCCATAATTAGGTCATTGTGGGAGATTGGACATAAATTTGTCTTGAATAATCCAAATAAAGTTAGACCTATGGAATTTGAAATAAGATTTATAGGACTAATACAGGGACAAATTTCAGATATTGAGGATCTTCAAGTATAGATATAAGTTAATTTCAAGATCGAGCTCCTCAAAAGAAAGTAAAAGCTATGTATTGTTTTTCTGAATTGCATACGTCTTGTTTCAAGAATCAAGTTGAATTGATTCCAAGGGCATATTGTAGAGTAGGTATTAGTATTGGATTCTAAAATGGAACCTAAAAATAATTAAACACCCATTAAGCCTTTACAAGGCTCTATTGTGGCTCATGAATACAAAGAATGGCAACACGACATATCAAAATTAAAAGAGCAAGTGCAACAAATTTCGCTCTCGCAAAGAGCAACAAAAATGACATGGAAGTTTTGAAGAAAGGCATGGAATCATGGATGGTTTGAAGAATGACATGGAAGCTAATATGGATGGCATGGAAGCTGGCATGGAATCTAAGATGGATGACATGGAAGCTGAGAGGGAAAACATGAAGAATGATCTAAAAGCACACATGGAAGTTTTGACAAAGTTGATACAAGAAATGTTTCCCAATGGTGAAAAGATAGTAGAGGAAACTCATGATGAGAAAAAAATAAATGTTAATCGTGATTTAATAAACTCTAATTTTGGAGGTAAGAACCACCATATTCCAAAAATGGATATAAGGAAGTTTGATGGAAAGGATACTATAACATAGATACTACGGTTGGAGTAATATTTTGATCTCAATAATGTGCAAAACACACAAAAGGTATGCATAGAAACTTTACATTTAGAACAAAATATAGTTGTATAGGATCGATGGCTTTTTTCCCATAAAAAAATTGTCAGTTGGGAAATTTTTACGAAGTAAATGATAACACATTATGAGGATAAAAAGAGCAACACTTTCTTTAGCCAATTGGTAAATCTCAAAGAAAAGTGTTTAGTGGGGGAGCACATTCAGGACTTCCAAAAATTGAATATAAGGATAACTAATATTCCAGAGGAACATAGGATTGTTCTATTTATAGATACTTTAAAGGATAACTTCCAACATGAAGTTTGCATTTTGGAACCTGATTCATTAGAGAAGGCCTTCAGGTTGGCCAGAAAAATTGAATGTAAAATTATGGTGACAAGGAAGAATACCACTCACTTATATAAATATGGAAGTGTTTCTACTCCTAGATTTCAAAAACCTACAAGGTTGACACCACAAAAATTGGAAGAAAAAAGAGAAAAGGGGCTTTGCTACAGTTGTGATAGAAAATACACTAAAGGTCATAAATGTTCTCGGAAGAAATTATTTTACATAGATTGCGAAGAGGAAGAAGAAAATAAACAAGAATCTTCAAAATAAGAGGATATACAGCAGGAACCAGCCCTAGAAGAGGAAGAAATGAGTCTAACCATATCATGTAATGCATTGGGAGGAATTACCTTTCCTCAAACTCTCAAGATAGAAGGACATATCAAGAAGAAAAAGGTAATATTGTTGATTAATTTAGGTAGTACCCATAATTTTATTCATTGTAAGATAGCCAAGGAATTGAATTGTTTCATATACCCAGCACCAGAATGTCAAGTGATGGGTGCAAATGGAGGAGCTATAAATTTCTCTAGAAAATGCCATAATATCAAGCTAACCATGGGGGAATATGTATTTAATAGACAATCATTCCAAGATGTATGAAACCCCCAAAGGACTCCCACTTATTCATGATCATGATCATGCTATTCATTTGATTTCGGGAAGATTTCCTCGAAACATCAAGCCTTATAGATATCCTTATGTCCAAAAGAGCGAAATTGAATGTATGATTGCAGAAATATTAGAGGTGGGTTAATTACACCTAGTCATTGTTCTCTTTCTGCTCTTGTAGTATTGATAAATAGTAAGGATGGATCATGGTGCATGTGTCTAGATTATATGGAGCTCAATAAGCTCACCATTAAATATAAATTTCCCATTCCTGTGATTGATGAATTATTGGATGAATTACATGGAGCAGTTTATTTTACCAAGTTGGATCTTTGTTCAGGATATCATCAAATTAGAATGAAGACTGAAGATATTCCGAAAACAACATTTCGAACTCATGAGGGTCATTATGAATTTTTGGTCATGCCTTTTGGCCTTACCAATGCACCTTCTACATTTTAATGGTTGATGAATTCCATTTTCAAACCCTTCCCTAGAAAATTTGTGCTAGTATTTTTTGATGATATACTAATCTACAACAGGTCTTGGAAGGATCATGTTCAACATGTTGATAGGGTGCTCCAACTATTGTAGGAGAACCAATTATATGCAAAACCATCCAAATGTTTCTTTGGAGTACAAGAGGTGGAATATTCGGGTCATATTGTATCTCACAAGGGTGTTAAGATAGACAGTAAAAAAATTAAAGCCATTAAGGAATGGAAAGTCCCCTCAACCATAAAGCAGTTGCGAGAATTTCTCAGGTGAACAAGGTATTATGGCAAGTTTGTTAAGAATTATGGGAGAATAGAAGCACCTCTAACAACATTATTGAATAACGATGAATTTTCATGGACTCCCGAAGCAACCAAGGCCCTTGAACATCTTAAAGAGGCAATGTGCCTAGCACTGGTCTTAGCTATGCCAGACTTCACAAAAACCTTTATTGTTGAATGTGATGCCTCTAGAAATTGTATTGGTGCCATTTTAATGCAAGAAGGAAGACCCATTGCTTTCGAAAGTCATCCAATCAAAGGAAAGTGTTTATAGAAACCTATTTATGAGAAGGAAATGTTAGAAATACTGCATGCACTAAATAAGTGGTGAACTTACATAATGGTAAGAAAATTCAAGGTAAAAACCGATCATGATAGTCTTAAACACTTTTTGGAACAAAGACTATCTTCAAAAGAGCAAAAAAACTAGGTCACAAAGATGTTGGGTTATGACTTTGAAATAATCTACAAAAAAGGGAAGCTAAATGACTTTATAGATGCACTCTGAAGAAATAATGAAGAGGTGGAAGCATTTCTTTGTGCCATTTCTATTATCCAGCCATATTGGATAACTGAAGTAAGAGAAGAATGGAAGAAGGATGAAGAACTTTGGACACTCATTGAAAAGTTTTAGCAATATATTAGTACGTCTGATACATTTAGCTGGAAAAATGATTCCTTATGGTACAAAGATTGCTTATATCTTTGTAAGAATTCCCAACTAAAACAAAATATTCTTTTGGAATTGTACACTTCTCTTTAAGGATGACACTCATGATTTTTAAAAACTTACCACACGGTGAGAAGAGAATTTTTTTGGGATGGCCTTAAATCTAATATTCAAAATTTTGTGGCGAAATGTTTGGTTTTCCAATAGAATAAAGTTGAGACAATGAAGACCCTAGGTCTTCTACAAACTTTATCCATTCCAAGTCAATGTTGGGAGGAGATTTCAATGGATTTTATCACAGGTTTACCTAAGTCCAAAGGAAATATTGTCATCATGGTGGTAGTTGATAGAATTACCAAGTATGCACACTTTTATGCATTATTTCATCCATTTAAAGAAAGTACAATTCTACTACGTTTATGGACACAATTAAAAAGCTACATGGAAACCCAAGGGTTATTGTGAGTGAGAAAATTCCCATTTTTACTGGAAATTTTTGGACGAAGTTATTTTCTTCTTTGGGTACTCAATTAGCTCATAGCTCATCTTATCATCCTCAATCCGATGGTTAAACTAAGATAGTAAATAAAATTTTGGAAGGATATATTCATTGTTTTTTATTTGATAAAAAAACACAATGGGTCAAGTGGTTACCTCTCGCTGAATGGTGGTATAACACCTCCTTCCATACTGCAACAAAAATGACCCCATTTCTGGAATTTTATGGATATCATCCACCATTCATCACATCATCTTTAAGAGAAAATTCGAAGGTTCAAGAAGTGGAAGACCACATCGAGCATCAACAAGAAGTTCTCCAACTCTTAAAGGATAACATGAATTTGACACAAAATCGAATGAAACAACAAGCATATCAACATCATAGCGAGAGATGTTTCGATGTAGGAGACTGGGTATTTTTACGGCTACAACCATACAAACAAATATCCCTGAAGAAACCTAAGAAGGATAATAAATTATTGCCAAAGTACTATGGTCCTTACAAGGTGTTGTAAAAGTTTGCTACTATGGCATACAAATTGGAGCTTCCTGCTTCCTCATGAGTGCATCCAGTTTTCCATGTTTCATGCTTAAAGAAGTTTATAGGTGAAAATATTCTAGTTCAAACAATATTGCCAGAACTTGATGAGGAAGGAAAAATCATGTTGGAACCTGAAGTGGCCATGGAAACAAGAAATAAAAAGCTACGAAATTGATCAATTTCAGAGTATCTCATCAAGTGGAAGAAATTACCCACTAAAGAGGAAGACAAAGGAGGAGGCAACCAATTTAGAGTTGTGGTCGTGTTCTTGATTGGGAGAATTGGGCTTGTTGTCTCGGTGTCGGCTCCAATTCCACGGTCGGCATATCAACAAACAATAAGGACCACAGCTCCTTGGTGTCTCTGCCTCAGACTATCAGAGAAATATAGCATCCCAGCAGTGTTAATTTGTGGGTGGTGGAACCTCTACACCTCCATGTTAGCTCCCTATATTACTAGTATAGTACCTTATTGTTGTTAGTGTAACCCCCTTATTTTTATTATTGTATCCCTGTAACCCCCATACTGTTACTATTGTGCCCTTAAATTTTTATTACTAGGTCGACTAGGATTACATTGTGGCCCCATGGACTCCTATATATTGAAAGGTGATTTTGTAATTTGTATCATCCAAGAATTTTTCATTCATGTAATGTATTGGAGGTTTCCCCCTCGAAGTGGCTTATTTATAAGGCAATGATATCTCTTTTCTTCTATTTTTGGAGCTGGTTTCACAACATTTGGTATCAAAGCTTTAGATTATAGGGTTTTGCTATTCTAAACAGGTCATCATGGAATTCTCGATATAACTTTTATTCTAAGAAGATTCATAAGCTAATTCTTTTAGAGTGCGAAGAAACATTCTTTAGGAACATATTTGCAAAATTTCAGAGCTTGGTTGACAATATTTTTGGAGATATGATCGGTGGAAGTTAGGGCCTTTTGCAAGCTCCTAAATTTCCCTTAAAAATGTCATTGTGGAATTTTCACAATAAAATTTCTTCTACGAAGCTTCAGAAGCTGAAATTTGAAGAGAGAGAAGCCAAAAGCGTGATGAACATCGTCACAAAATTTCAGAGCTTTGTTCACAATATGTTCAGAGATATGATCTGTGGAAGTTAGGTATTTTTCAGGATTTGGAATTTCATCTGAAAGAGGTGATCATGGGAAACTCTTCATAACTCTCTCTCTGAGCATTGGATTGGAATTATGTAAATAATGACTATAATTACACGGACTGTGTTTTCTTGTCTATAAATTTTAGAGCCAAAGGAGTAAACAATAACACGTGAAAATTCATACAAGTTCGCTCTACTGAATGAGTCCATAATTAGGTCATTGTGGGAGATTGGACATAGCTTTGTCTTGAAGAATCCAAATCCAGTCAGACCTATGGAATTTGAAAGAAGATTTACAGGAATATTACAGGGACGAATTTTTGATATTGAGTATCTTCAAGTATAGATATAAGTTAATTTCAAGATCGAGCTCCTCAAAAGAAATTAAAAGTTGTGTATTGTTTTTCCGAATTGCATAAGTCTTGTTTCAAGAATCAAGTTGAATTGATTCCAAGGAAATATTGTAGAGTAGGTATTAGTATTGAATTCTAAAATGGAACCTAAAAATAATTAAACACCCATTAAGCCTTTAGAAGGCTCTATTGTGGCTCATGAATACAAAGAATGGAAACACGACAAATCAAAATTAAAAGATCAAGTGCAACAAATTTCGCTCTCGCAAAGAGCAACAAAACTGACATGGAAGTTTTGAAGAAAGGCATGGAATCTAAGATGGATGGTTTGAAGAATGACATGGAAGCTAATATGGATGGCATGGAAGCAGGCATGAAATCTAAGATGGATGACATGGAAGCTAAGATGGAAAACATGAAGAATGATCTAAAAGCACACATGGAATGTTTGACAAAGTTGATAAAAGAAATGTGTCCTAATGGTGAAAATTTAGTAGAGGAAACTCATGATGAGAACAAAATAAATGTTAATCGTGATTTCATAAACTCTAATGTTGGAGGGAAGAACCACCATATTCCAAAAATGGATATGAGCAAGTTTGATGGAAAGGATCCTATAACAGAGATACTACAGTTGGAGTAATATTTTGATCTCAATAATGTGTAAAACACACAAAAGGTACGCATAAAAACTTTACATTTAGAATAAAATATTGTTGTATGGTATCGATGGCTTTTTTCCCATAAAAAAATTGTCACTTGGGAACTTTTTATGGAGGAAATAATAACACATTATGAGGATACAAAGAGCAACACTTTTTTTAGCCAATTGGTAAATCTCAAACAAAAGTGTTCAGTGGGGGAGCACAATGAGGAATTCCAAAAATTGAATATAAGGATAACTAATATTCCAAGGGAACATACGATTGATCTCTTCATAGATACATTAAATCATAACATCCAACATGAAGTTTGCGTTTTGGAGCTTGATTTATTGGAGAAGGCCTTTAGGTTGGCAAGAAAAATTGAATGTAAAATTATGGTGACAAGGAAGACTACCACTCACTTCTATAAAGATGAAAGTGTTGCTACTCCTAGATTTTCACAACCTACAAGGTTCACACAACAAAAATTGGAAGAAAAAAGAGCAAAGAGGCTTTACTACAGTTGTGATAGAAAATACACTAAAGGTCATAAGTGTTCTCAGAAGAAATTATTTTTCATATATTGTGAAGAGGAAGAAGAAAATAAACAATAATCTTCAAAATAAGAGGATATACATGAGGAACCAACCTTACAAGAGGAATGAATGAGTATAACCATATCATGTAATGCATTGGCAGGAATTACCACTCCTCAAACTCTCAAGATAGAGCGACATATCAAGAAGAAAATGGTAATAGTGTTGACTAATTCAGGTAGTACCCATAATTTTATTCATTGTAAGGTAGCCAAGGAATTGAATTGTTTCCTATACCTAGCACAAAAATCTCAAGTGATGGTTGCAAATGGAGGAACTATAAATTTCTCTGGAAAATGCCATAATATCAAGCTAACCATGGGAAAATATGTGTTGAATATTCCAATGCTTTCCATTCCTATGGGAGGTGTTGATGTTGTACTAGGAGTACAATGGTTACAATCTTTGGGGATGGTAGCTTTTAATTTTAAAGAAATTTTCTTGAAATTGTGTTCGGAAGGAAAGGAAGTCAAATTACGGGGTATTACAGGGGAGCCGAGGAAGCTGGGAAATATAATAAGCTATAATTTCATGACAAGGCTTCTAAATAAAGAAAAACGAGGCGTAATTTCACAATTATGCTCACTCGAAGTTCCAACATCAAAATCATCTATTTCTGTAGATATCCAAAAAGTCTTGGAAAATAATTCCAAGGTGTTTGAAAGTCCAAAAGGAATCCCACTTATTCATGATCATAATCATGCTATTCATTTGATTCCGGGAAGTCTTCCTCCAAACATCAGGCCTTTTAGATATCCTTATGTCCAAAAGAGCGAAATTGAATGTATGATTGCATAAATGTTACAGGTGGTTATAATTCAACCTAGTCAGAGTTATTTCTCTACTCTTGTAGTGTTGGTACACAAGAATGATGGATCATGGTGCATGTGTCCGGATTATAGGGAGCTCAATAAGCTCACCATTAAATATAAATTTTCCATTCTTTTGATTGATGAATTATTGGATGAATTACATGGAGCAAATTATTTTACCAAGTTGGATATTTGTTCAAGATATCATCAAATTAGAATGAAGACTGAAGATATTCTGAAAACAACATTTCGAACTCATGAGGGTCATTATGATTTTTGGTCATGCCTTTTGGCCTTACCAATGAACCTTCTACATTTAAAGATTTGATAAATTCCATTTTCAAACCCTTCCTTAGAAAATTTGTGCTAGTATTTTTTGATGATATACTAATCTACAATAGGTCTTGGAAGGATCATGTTCAACATGCTGACAGGGTGCTCAAACTGTTCAAGGAGAAACAATTATATGAAAAAACATCCAGATATTTTTTTGGAGTACAAGAGGTGGAATATCTGGGTCATATTGTATCTCACGAGCGTGTTAAGGTAGACCCTAACAAAATTAAAGCCATTAAGGAATGGAAAGTCCCCACAACCATAAAGTAGTTGTGAGGATTTCTTGGGTTAACAGTGTATTATTTCAATTTTGTTAAGAATTATGGGAGAATAGGAGCACCTCTAACAACATTATTGAAGAAATATGCATTTTCATGGACTCCTGAAGCAACTAAGGCCCTTGAACATCTTAACGAGTAAATGTGCCTAGCAATGGTCTTAGCTATGCCAAACTTTAAATAAACCTTTATTGTGGAATGTGATGCCTCAGGAAATGGAATTGGTGCCATTTTAATACAAGAAGGAAGTCCCATTGCTTTTTAAAGTCATCCAATCAAAGGGAAGTATTTGTAGAAACCTGTTTATGGGAAGGAAATTTTAACAATACTACATGCACTAAAGAAATGGTGAACTTACCTAATGGGAAGACACTTGAAGGTAAAAATTGATCATGATAGTCTTAAACACTTTATGGAACAAAGGCTATCTTCAAAAGAGCAACAAAAATGGGTCACAAAGATGTTGGGTTATGATTTTGAAATAATCTACAAAAAATGGGAGCTAAATGTTGTTGTAGATGCACTCTCAAGAAATAATGAAGAGGTGGAAGCATTACTTTGTGCCATTTCTGTTATCCAACCAGATTGGATAATCGAAGCAAGAGATGAATGGAAGAAGGATGAATAAGCGTGGACACTCATTCAAAAGTTGCAGCAATATCCTAGTACATCTGATACATTTAACTGGAAAAATGATTCCTTATGGTACAAATATCTCTTATATCTTTGTAAGAATTCCAAACTAAAACAAAATATTATTTTGGAAATGTACACTTTTATTTTAGGAGGACAGTCAATGTTTTTAAAAACTTAGCACAGGGTGAGGAAAGAATTTTTTTGGGATGGCCTTAAATCTGATATTGAAAACTTTGTGGCAGAATGTTTGGTTTTGCAATAGAATAAAGTTGAGACAATGAAGACCCCGAGTCTTCTACAACCTTTATCCATTCCAAGTCAACGTTGGGAGGATATTTCAATGGATTTTATCACAGGTTTACCTAAGTCCAAAGAAAAGAGTGTCATCATGGTGGTAGTTGATAGAATTACCAATTATGCCCACTTTTGTGCATTATCTCATCCATTTAAAGTAAGTACAGTTGCTAATACATTTATGGACACAATTCAAAAGCTACATGGAAACCCAAAGGTTATTGTGAGGGACAAAAATCCCATTTTTACTGGAAATTTTTGGATGAAGTTATTTTCTTTTTTCGGTACTCAATTAGCTCATAGCTCATCTTATCATCCTCAATCCGATGGTCAAACTAAGATAGTAAATAAGTTTTTGGAAGGATATATTCATTTTTTTGTATCTGATAAACAAACAGAGTAGGTCAAGTGGCTACCTCTCACTAAATCTTGGTATAACACTTCCTTCCATACTGCAGAAAAAATGACCCCATTTATGGAATTTTATGGATACCACCCACCATTCATCACATCATCTTTAAGAGAAAATTCGAAGGTTCAAGAAGTGTATGATCACATCGAGCATCAACAAGAACTTCTCCAACTCTTAAAGGATAACCTGAATTTGACACAAAATCGAATGAAACAACAGGCAGATCAACATCACAGTGAGAGAAGTTTTGATGTAGGAGACTGGGTATTTTTATGGCTACAAACATACAAAAAAATGTCGCTCAACCAAGCTAAGAAGAATAATAAATTATTGCCAAATTACTATGGTCCTTATAAGGTGTTGCAAAAGATTGGTATTATGGCATACAAATTGGAGCTTCCTGCTTCTTCATGAGTGCATCCAATTTTCCATGTTTCATGGTCAAAGAAGCTTATAGGTGAAAATATTCCAATTGAAAAATATTTCCAGAACTTGATGAGGAAGGAAAAATCATATTATAACCCGAAGAAACCATGGAAACAAGAAATTAATAGCTATTAAATTGATCAATTTCGGAGTATCTCATCAAGTGGAATAACTTGCCCATTGAAGAGGAAGACAAAGGAGGAGGCAACCAATTTAGAGTTGTGGTCGTGTTCTTGATTGGGAGAATTGGGCTCATCATCTTGGTGTCAGCTCCAATTGCATAGTCAGCATATCAACAACCCCTCAAAACCACAGCTCCTTAGTGTTTTTGCCTCGAACCATTGAAGAAATAGCATCCCAACAATGTTAATTTGTGGGTGGTGGAACCTCTACACCTCCATGTTAGGTCCATATATTACTATTATAGTCCCTTATTGTTGTTAGTGTAACCCCCTTATTGTTATTATTGTACCCCTATAACCCCCATATTGTTATTATTGTGCCCTTAAATTATTATTGTTAGGTCAGCTAGGATTACATTGTGGCCCCATGGACTGTTATATATAGAAAGGAGGTTTTGTAATTTCTATCATCAAAGAATTGTTCATTCATGTGTGTATTGGAGGTTTCCCCCTCGAAGTGGCTTATTTATAAGGCATTGATATCTCTTTTATTATATTTTTGGAGCTCGTTCCACAACATTTGGTATCAGAGCTTTGGATTATAGGGTTTCGTTGTTCCAAACAGGTCATCATGGAATTCTCACTATAAATTTTGTTCTACGAAGATTCATAGGCTAAAATGTTTAGAGTGCGAAGCAAAATTCCTGAGGAACATCTTCGCAAAATTTCAAAGCTTGGTTCACAATATTTTCGAAGATATGATCTTTGAAAGTTAGGGGTTTTTACAGGCTCATAAATTTCCCTTAAAAATGTCATCGTGGAATTTTCGCTATAATATTTTTTATATGAATATTAAGAAGCTGAAATGTTTAGAGAGAGAGTCCGAAAGCTTGAGGAACATCGTCACAAAATGTCAGAGCTTTGTTCACAATATGTTCAAAGATATGATCTGTGGAAGCCAAGTATTTTTCAGGATCCCGAATTTCATCTAAAAGAGGTGATCGTGGGAAACTCTTCATAGCTCTATCTCTTAGCATTGGATTGGAATTATGTAAATAGTGACTAGAATTACACGGAATGTATTATATTTTCTATAAATTTTAGAGCCAAAGGAGTAAACAATAACACGTGGCAAGTCGTACAAGTTCGCTCTACTGAATGAGTCCATAATTAGGTCATTGTGAGAGATTGGACATAACTTTGTCTTGAAGAATCCAAACCAAGTCAGATCTATGGAATTTGAAGGAATATTTATAGGAATACTACAGGAACTAATTTCGGATATTGAGCATATTCAAGTATAGATATAAGTTAATTGCGAGATCGAGCTCCTCAAAAGAAAGTAAAATGTGTATATTGGTTTTCAAAATTGGATAATTCTTGTTTCAAGGATCAAGCTGAATTCATTTCAAGGGCATATTGTAGAATAAGTATAAGTATTGGATTCTAAAATGGCCCCTAAAAATAATTCAACACCCATTAAGCCTTTACAAGGCTCTATTGTGACTCTTGAAGATGAAGAATGGAAACATGACATATCAAAATTACAACAGTAAGTGCAACAAATTTTGCTCTCGCAAAGAGTAACAAAAAATGACATGGAAGTTTTGAAGAAAGGCATGTAATCTAAGATGGATGGTTTGAAGAATGGCATGGAAGCTAATATGGATGGCATGAAAGCTAGCTTGGAATCTAAGATAGATGACATGGAAGCTGAGATGGAAAACATGAAGAATGATCTAAAAGCACAAATGGAAGGTTTGACAAAGTTGATACAAGAAATGTTTCCTAATGGTGAAAAGATCGTAGACGAAACTCATGATGAGAACAAAATAAATGTTAATCGTGATTTCATAAAATCTAATGTTGGAGGGAAGAACCACCAGATTCCAAAAATGGATATGAGGAAGTTTGATGGAAAGGATCGTATAACATAGATATTCCAGATGGAGCAATATTTTGATCTCAATAATGTGCAAAACACACAAAAGGTACACATATAAACTTTACATTTAGAAAAAAATACATTTGTATGGTATCGATGGCTTTTTTCCCATAAAAAAATTGTCACTTGGGAATTTTTTACGGAGGAAATGATAACACATTATGAGGATACAAAGAGCAACACTTTCATTAGATAATTGATAAATTGCAAACAAAAGTGTTCAGTGGGGGAGCACATTGAGGAATTCCAAAAATTTAATATAAGGGTAACTAATATTCTAGAGGAAGATTGATCTCTTCATAGATACTTTAAAGGATAACATCCAACATGAAGTTTTCATTTTGGAACATGATTCATTGGAGAAGGCCTTCAGGTTGGCAAGAAAAATTGAATGTAAAATTATGGCTACAAGGAAGACTACCACTCACTTCTATAAAGATAGAAGTGTTGCTACTCCTAGATTTCCACAACCTACAAGGTTGACACCACAAAAGTTGGAAGAAAAAAGAGAAAAGGGTATTTGCTACAGTAGTGATAGAAAATACACTAAAGTTCATAAGTGTTCTAAGAAGAAATTATTTTACATAGATTGTGAAGAGGAAGAAGAAAATAAACAAGAATCCTCAAAAGAAGAGGATATACACCAGGAACCAATCCTAGAAGAGGAAGAAATGAGTTTGATCATATCATGTAATGCATTTTCAGGAACTACCACTCCTCAAACTCTCAAGATAGAGGAACATATCAAGAAGAAAAAGGTAACAGTGTTGATTAATTCAAGTAGTACCCATAATTTTATTCATTGTAAGGTAGCAAAGGGATTGAATTGTTTCATATACCCAGCACCAAAATGTCAAGTGATGGTTGCAAATGGAGTAACTATAAATTTCTCTGGAAAATTCCATAACATCAATCTAACCATGGGGGAATATCTATTGAATAATCCAATTCTTTCCATTCCTATGGGAGATGTTGATGTTGTACTAGGAGTACGATGGTTACAATATTTGGGGATGGTAGCTTTTAATTTAAAAGAAATTTTCTTCAAATTGTTTTTAGAAGGAAAGGAATTTGAATTACAGGGTATTGTAGGGAATCCGGGAAATATAATAAGCTCTAATGTCATGACAAAGCTTCTAAAGAAAGAACAACGAGGTGTAGTTGCACAATTATGCTCACTCGAAGTTCCAACATCAAAATCATCTATTTCTACAGATCTCAAAAATTTCTTCGACAATCATTCCAAGGCATTTGAAACTCCCAAAGGACTGCCACTTATTCATGATCATGATCATGCTATTCATTTTATTCCGAGAAGTGTTCCTCCAAACATCAGGCCTTATAGATATCCTTATGTCCAATAGAGAAAAATTGAATGTATAATTGCATAAATGTTAGTGGTGGGTATAATTCAACCTAGTCAAAGTTCGTTCTCTTCTCCTATAGTATTGGTATACAAGAAGGATGGATCATGGTGCATGTATCCGGATTATAGGGAGCTCAGTAATCTCACCATTAAATATAAATTTCCCATTCCTATGATTGATGAATTTTTGGATGAATTACATGGAGAAACTTATTTTAGGAAGCTAGATATTTTTTCAGGATATCATCAAATTAGAATGAAGACTGAAGATATTATGAAAAAATCATTTCAAACTCATGAGGTCTGTTATGAATTTTTGGTCATGCCTTTTTTCCTTGCCAATGCACCTTCTACATTTCAAGGGTTGATGAATTCCATTTCCAAACCCTTCCTTAGAAAATTTGTGCTAGTATTGTTTGATGATATACTAATCTACAATATATCTTGGAAGGATCATGTTAAACATGTTGACAAGGTTCTGAAACTGTTGCAAGAGAAACAATTATATGTAAAAACGTCCAAATGTTTCTTTGGAGTACAAGAGGTGGAATATCTGGGTCATATTTTATCTCACGAGGGTGTTAAGGTAGACCGTAACAAAATTAAAGCCATTAAGGAATGGAAAGTCCCCACAACCATAAAGCAGTTGCAAGGATTTCTCAGGTTAACAGGGTATTATTGCAAGTTTGTTAAGAATTATGGGAGAATAGGAGCATCTCTAACAACATTATTGAAGAAAGATGCATTTTCATGGACTCCTGAAGCAACTAAGGTCCTTGAAAATCTTAAAGAGGCAATGTGCCTAGCACAAGTCTTAGCTATGCCAGACTTCAGAAAAATCTTTATTATGGGATGTGATGCCTAAGGAAATGGAATTTGTGCCGTTTTAATGAAAGAAGGAAGACCCATTGCTTTTGAAAGTTATCAAATCAAAGGAAAGTATTTACATAAACCTATTTATAAGAAGGAAATGTTAGCAATACTACATGCACTAAAGAAATGGCGAACTTAACTAATGGGAATACACATCAAGGTAAAAATTGATCATGATAGTCTTAAACACTTTTTGGATCAAAGAATATCTTCATAAGAGCAGCAAAAATGGGTCACAAAGATGTTGGGTTATGAATTTGAAATAATCTACAAAAAAGGGAAGCTAAATGTTGTTTCATATGCACTCCCAAGAAATAATGAAGAGGTGGAAACATTTCTTTGTGCCATTTCTATTATCTAACTAGATTGGATAACCGAAGCAAGAGATGAATGGAAGAAGGACGAAGAAGTGTGGACACTCATTCAAAAGATGTAGAAATATCCTAGTAAATCTAATACATTTAGCTGGAAAAATGATTCCTTATGGTACAAAGCTCTCTTATATATTTGTAAGAATTCACAACTAAAACAAAATATTCTTTTGGAATTTCACACATCTCTTTTAGGAGGACACTCATGATTCTTAAAAACTTACCACAGGGTGAGGAAAGAATTTTTTTGGGATGGCCTTAAATCTGATATTCAAAATTTTGTGGTGGAATGTCTGGTTTTCCAACAGAATAAATTTGAGACAATTAAGACCCCTAGCCTTCTAAAACCTTTATCCATTCCAATTCAACGTTGGCAGGAGATTTCAATGGATTTTATCATAGGTTTACCTAAGCGCGAAGGAAAGAGTGTCATCAGGGTGGTAGTTGATAGAATTTCCAAGAATGAAAACTTTTGTGCATTATCTCATCCATTTAAAGCAAGTACAGTTACTACTACATTTATGGACACAATTAAAAAGCTACATGGAAAGCCAAGGGTTATTATGAGCAACAAAAATCCCATTTTTACTGGAAATTTTGGACGAAGATATTTTCTTGTTTGGGTAGTCAATTAACTCATAGCTCATCATATCATCCTCAATCCGATGGTCAAACTGAGATAGTAAGTAAATTTTTGGAAGGATATATTCGTTGTTCTGTATCTGATAAACAAACACAATGGGTCAAGTGGTTACCTCTCACTGAATGGTGGTATAACACTTCCTTCCATACTGCAGCAAAAATGACCCCATTTATGGAACTTTATGGATATCATCCACCATTCATGACATCATCTTTAAGAGAAAATTCGAAGGCTCAAGAAGTGAAAGATCACATCGAACATCAACAAGAAGTTCTCCAACTCTTAACAGATAACCTGAATTTGGCACAAAATTGAATGAAACAACATGCATATCAACATCACAGCGAGAGAAGTTTTGATGTACGAGACTGGGTATTTTTTTGGCTAAAACCATACAGAAGAATGTCCCTGAAGCAAGCTAACAAGGACAATAAATTATTGTAAAATTACTATGGTCCCTACAAGTTGTTGCAAAATATTGGTACTATGGCATACAAATTGGAGCTTCCTGCTTCTTCATGAGTCATCCAATTTTCCATGTTTCATGATTAAAGAAGTTTATAGGTGAAAATATTCCAGTTCAAACAATATTTCCAGAACTTGATGAGGAAGGAAAAATCATATTGGAACTTGAAGCAGCCATGGAAACAAGAACTCGACAGCTATGAAATTGATCAACTTCAAGGTATCTCATCAAGTGGAAGAACTTACCCTCTGACGATTCTACATTGGAGGATGAGAATTTTATATGAAGTACCCAGAGCTACAAAAGCATTAACGACAACACTTTTTTGAAGGAGAGGGGAATGTTAGGTCCCTATATTACTATTATAGTCCCTTATTGTTGTTAGATTAACCCCCTTATTGTTATTATTGTACCCCTGTAACCCCCATATTTTTATTATTATGCCTTTAAATTATTATTGTTAGGTCGGCAAGGATTACACTGTGGGCCCACTGAATCCTATATATAGAAGGGAGGTTTTGTAATTTGTATCATACAATAATTGTTCATTCATGTAATGTATTGGAGGTTACCCCCTCGAAGTGGCTTATTTCTAAGGTGTTGTTATCTCTTTTCCTCCATTTTTGGCGCTGGATTCCCAACAATCATGTTATTGATTGGGAGAATTGGGCTCATTGTCTCATTTTCAGTGCCAATTCCACAGTCAGCATATCAACAACCCCTTAGACCACAGCTCCTTGGTGGTTCTACCTCAGACATTCGAGAAATATAACATCCCAGCAATGTTAATTTGTGGGTGGTGGAACCTCTACAGCTCCCTGGGAAAACGCGGTAAGAGTGGGGGTGGTTGTGTGTCTCTCATCTATGGGACCTGGTAGACACAAGTCGTGTTCCGAACTAACCTTAGCTGAGGGTTAGGTGATGGAAAATGGGAGTCCTCGATGAGAAATTTGTAAATGAATTGGAGCGTTCAACACCCAACTTTGAGGCAGAGTGTGCAGTTTTCATGCTGTGAGAGTGTTAGCAGGCTCGTCGTGGTGGTTTCGGCCAAGCAATAGATCCGAGATCGGCTCCCAAAGACCCTAGTTGACACTGGGAGTCAACGGAGATCATGCGCTCAGCAACGACCATGACTGTCTCCCTAGCTTAATCCCCCAACAAAATTGAGGTGCAAGTCACCCTTGACGCCATCTCCACCCAACTACACCGAATTCAACACAACCTAGACACCCTGCATGAGCAAAGGTATGAGGATCAAAATGAAATCGAGGATTACATTCGTGCTATTGAAAGCCTATAGACACCGACCATAGAGGACTTGGAGAGTATGTGCCGCATCCTGAGGCACTCTCAAGACCACCTCTGTGTCCTGGAGTGTCAAATGGACCACATCAGCTATGTAATATCCCTCGCGTAAGCCACCGTAAACACTCTCATAAAATGAGGGTTATTAAATAAATAAATATTATTAATTATTATAATATTTTACTTATGTTATATTATATAATTTTACTTATAATATATTATATTATTATATTATAATATTTTACTTATGTTATATTATGTTAATTACTATAATATATCATAAGTACAATATTATAATAAATTAACATCTCGTAAATTAATATTGATGTTAACCTTTATGGGAAGTATATAGTAATATACTTCCCATAAATATCATAATATTTCATTATATTTATGGACTGGAATAAATAATGAAATATTATTATTTATTATATTGGAAAAATCTTAGTAAGTCTAAGTATATTATTTATAATTAAATATTATAAATAATTATATTGATATTACCAGTTATCAATATTCCAATATTGTGATGTTTGACTGATCTAATTCACTAACCGATCATTCACTATAACATACAATTAAGTTTATATTGTTATTATACAATTGATGTCTGATAGCTTTTAGCTTCTACAATGGTCCTATTCTTCCTTTCTGCAACTTCATTCTGCTCTATATTGTATGGAGCAACATAAGCTTAAACCCTCATTGATTTTACATAACATGTAAATCAATATATTTTATCCCAAATTTCCTTGATTCCCATATTGTTATTATTTTAAAATTGTGCAAGTTATAAAAAAAAAAATATTCATAAATCAACCAAAGTTATTATTTATGAATATTTTTTTTTGTAGAATTAAGAGAGGGTGGGACGAGTTACTTATAAGCTGGCCCTACCACCCCATGTTAAATTTCATGTTATATTTTATTACTTATTATTTATGAATATTAAAGTTCATGAATATTATTATTTATTCATGTTAAAGTTCATGAATATTTTTAGTTATTAACATAGTTATTTTTATGAATATGAATATTATCATTGATTCATGTTAAAGTTCATTGATATTTTTTTAGTTATTTTTTTTATGAATATATTTTTTTTAGAATTAAGAGAGGCTGGGACCAGTTGCTTATAAGCTGGCCCTACCACCCCATGTTAAAGTTAATGTTATATTTTATTTTCTTTCTTTAAAGATATTTCCATTCAATTGCTATTATATTATAATATTATAATATTATAAATATTATAATATTTATAATATTTTGTTTGATTGCCTATACTGAGAAGAGTTGAAATATTATAATGTTTCATTTCTTGTCAGTGGATTGTTGGAATTACAAGAATATTCTTATAATTAATAATTAATAATATTTAATTAAACAATTAAATATTATTAATATTAATAATAATAATAATATTATTATTATTATTAATATTAATAATATTAATATTAATAATATTAATATTAATAGAATATTTCCTATTTTATATTATTTACAAATAAAATAATTAATAAATAATTCTTCCAATATTCTTATAATTAAGAATTACAAGAATATTCTTCATGTAATATTCTATTAATATTAATATTATTAATATTATTAATATTAATATTAATATTAATATAATTAATATTATTGATATCAATATTTAATAATGGTTGTATATTATTATTAAATATTTAATAATATTTAATAATATAAATATTATTAAATATTTATATTGATATTACATGAAGAATATTCTTGTAATTCTTAATTATAAAAATATTGGAAGAATTATTTCTTAATTATTTTATTTTGAGTAATTTATCTTCTTCTATGGAAATAAATTATACTCCAAGTTGGTATATTTTATGAGGTTTTAGAAATAATGAGTAATAGATTTGGAAATAGTATGGATAAGTGATATTTTGCTCACAAGGAAAAAAGCAAATATAGCTTTAAAAATAAAAGCATGTGATATTTATGGATTGTTTTTGTGAGTTAGAAAAGATGGAATGCTTTTATGATTTAGAAAAGATGGAATTATTTTATGATTTAGAAAAAAGCTAGAATACTTTTATGATTTAGAAAGGCTGTAATGCTTTTATGATTTAGAAAAGATGGAATTCTTTTATGATTTAGAAAAAATTTGGAATACTTTTATGATTTATAAAATCTATTCCATTCTATTAATTCTATTTAATATAAGACTATGAGGGAAATAGAAGAGGGGTTGGGAGAATACATGGAGAATGGAGCCAAGGAGGAGGAAGAGAGTATTCCAAGCATGCATCAAGAGATAAGCAACCATATTCTTAGAAAATATTTTTGTTTGAATATGGACCATGATTCTATAATGATTGAATTTATTTGCAATAAAAATTTCAGTGTATTAAAAGCTAGATCTACACTTATTTATGCATTATTTTCATAAAACCCCAAGGGGATCTTATTAAGAAAGCTGAGTAGGTCCATATCTGGTATGGATCTAATGTTTCAGCAATATATCAGTTGTAGATATAAATATTAACCTACAACAGCTAAATCTCCTCATATAAAATTTTTTCAAGTCTTTCTGCAGCTTTTCCATTTGTTTCTGCTATTATTTCTGAAGGATTCTTGTTCTTTCTTCAAGTAAATCCAATGCTTCTACAAAGGAACTTGATTATAGATATAATTTATTGATGCCATACTATAACATGATTCTAATGGCTGATTTCCAGTGTCTTCCAACAGAAACTGCGCAATTCCTGAAGGAGGGTTTCTCTATTTCCAAGCTCTCTCCTTTAACTGATTTTCAACTAGTGTTGATTGTGGGAGATCTGTTTAAAACCTCTAAACTAATTTTTTTTTGCTAAAACTATGCTTGGAGGTCCCACACAACCTATACCAAGGGAACCCATCCCTGGTCTGCATTATTTTCACACTGGCTTGCTTATACAACGTCCTCTTTGAGCCTATTGCAGATTTTTCTGAGAGTGGAATTTCCCGCTTCTTCCTTGGTTGTTTTTTGCTTCTCTTTTGGATCCATTGTTTATATTTGTAGATCTAAGGTTCCTAAGATTAGAAAACTCTAATATTATTGTGTCATTTCCACACTTGTTGTGTTTCACCATTCTCCGATAGATAGAGTCTGGAATGGGCCATGAAGCCTTTCAATTTCACTGTTCCTTGTGAAGGTGATGCATCTAGTAAATTCCCTACCAGTCTATATTTGGTTTAGATCTATTGGTGTAATTCCATATTTTTGTGATTCCATAGTGGAATATCTTAATATATTCCCTAATGAGCCGATTTTTTCCCATTTGGAGCATTACGTAATTGTATGCAAGGAAATAATTATTGTGTTAAAACTCTTCAAAATGAATAGAAGAGAAAAATATATCTTTGTATGCATTATTGGATTAGATTCTTGGAGAGTAAAAAGGGTAATCACATGGTTTATTATGTAAGATTATTTATAGAAACATATATGTTTGTATGCATGGGAAAAATATAGTTTTGAGTATTAGATTTCTAGAGAAAACGAAGATGAAATCACATAATATTTATTGTGTTAGCCCTCTTTTTGGTAAAATAATATGTATTTTGAAAACCTAAAGGGATTAGCTATGGTATTAGCCTTATATTGGGAGAATATTATGAGTATTTATTAGTTATATCTTTTGGATGAGAGGGAAATGTCACTTTGCATGCTTAAAATAAGTGGTATGCATTTGACCCTTGGAAAAGAAATGTGTTTATTTTTCCATGAAATATTTATTTAGTTTATTTTGGAAAGAAATATATGTTTTACATGCAGGAAGAACAATATATGTTATTGCATGTACAAAACTATAACTTGTATGTTAACTTTGTTTGAAATAGAGTTGACATTGTTATACATAATAAGCATTATGAATAGATCTTGGGTGGAAAATATGTTTTTGGAAAAGAACATGTATTCACATGCATAAGTATAACATCTATTGCATTAATCCATTTTGAAAAGAAAACATAAGAGTAGGAAAAAAGAGAAATTCCTTGTTGGGATAGTTATATTGAAATCTTGTTATGCATTTGAATGCACAATATTATTATATAGTATGTTATTTTTCTTTTGGAAATAATACAGAAGTGCAAGAAATATTTTGTTAGTGATTGTTAGAAAGAGGATGCTTGATAGTGATTTATTTGTTACTAATGCATGCGAAATAATGTTAAATAAGGAAACTAATGTCAATGTGGTTATTTTTTATACATGCATACAAATATTAGTTGAAGTGTCACAAATAGAGATTGATTATTGGTTTATTAGTATTTTATCTAATCATGATATCATGTGTGTTGACGAAAACAATGGCAGGAAAGAAGGGTGACTTGAGAAAAGGAATTTTCAAGTTTAACATTGTGGAAGATAAAGAGTTGTGAGTCCATGTAGGTTTAGTAGTTCCAATTGCACAATGATACCCTCAAGGAAACAGTTTGACTACAAAGACAAAGATTGATGATTTGTGGGTAAATGGTATCATGATGATTGTAATAGCTTATAGCTAGTTATGTTTCATTTAAGATTATTTTTCTATGTAAATTTTATGACAATTGTAAAGGTATGGAGTCCCTTATAAGCATTGAGTGAGGGGTGACAACCTTCACGAGCATTTAATAATAAAATTAAAAATTTGCTGGTTTTCACCCTACGGGGTTTCCATGATATATCGGTGTCTATTTATGTGATTGTTCACTGTGTCATTTCCATGATGTTAATTTCTTTCATGATGTGATATTTATATTATCAATTAGGTGATGTACTAATTGAATTAAAATTATCATGGGATTGATAGATATTTATAGCAAGAAATTTAAGTTAATATGCTACAACTAGGACAATTAATAGTTATGTAACTACCTATGATTTTACTAAATGTTTCTCTAAGAGATGATGATGGGTATTTAAATGGTTAATGGGGAAATATAAAAGGTAATTTATAAGGTTACACATTCGTATATTTTGAAAACAATTCCTAACTCCATGCATTTTCTTGCGAGGTTATCGAGGTATGTTACAAGCTACCACCTGCACCACAAAGACCGTTTCTTTGGGGCTCCTCCACCAGGTCCCCTGCATCCTTCTACTTGATGATATCTTATGTTTTGGGTTTTGTAATTTTGTGGATAATAACCAAGTGCTTCGAATTCCTTGGCTAGTACCCCAGATCCATGGGCAATGTATGTCATTTAGGGTGACGGAATGTAATCGAGCCACGATGGCTCATTTTTAAAATTTTGTTTTTAAGATGATATTATAATACCAGTTTTTGACAGACAAAAAATTTTTTTTGCATTAATTTATAAATGTGAAATTTATTTTTATATAAGTTTCTATGTTTAAAATTTACATAGTTTTTATTATTAATATTAATATTTTTTTTCTAAATAAAACTAATTCTATTTATAATAATTACTCGTACAAAATTGCCTCAGCGTCATCTATGGAAGCCTAAACACTGGGCTTGATAGCCATGAAAAACACGATAAGTCTAGACTGCCCTCAGAGGGAAACCAGTCCTTTAAGTAACATTTTGGCCACCCATAGAAGGGAAACCGGCCTACAATCCATACAGCATATCCTAATAGAAAAGTATAAGAAAAAGATAACATTCAGTTGTTTCTGCTAAGCCTTAAAACATGTAGAAGAAAATTCCCAAAATGATTAAACAGAGGTACCAATGAAATATGAAGGCAAAGAGAATCACTGATCATGAGCAGGGGACGGTGGTTCTTCCACAATTCTGCGGCAATATTCATCCTTGCCGACATCCATGTCTTCTTTGGAAGCACCTACCTTGTCTACAACCTGTTTCAGCTTGCGTTCCTTGTCCTGGGAAGACAGAGCGACACCTTCCAGTGATTTTGAGCGCAAAGCATCTTTCTTAACTATGGTGGGAAGGGGAAAGGCCGAAAGGGAGAGGTGATGGTGAGGAGTCTCTTCTCTAAGAGTCACAGTGAGAATAACAGTGATAATGGGCCTATCAAGGGAGCATTCAAAATAGAAGTCATCTCTCTGAGAAGTTTGATGCAGGGGAAAACTAGCAAACTCATAGGTGGCAGGGGGAATACTAGAGCCGGGAAGATCGACAGGGTGAGGCAGAGCAGGCTAGGAAAAATGGACATTTATGAGTGGTGGACATGACCCCTAGTGTTACACATCTCCAGGAGGTGACCCCACGTCATTTATTTAGAGGAGCACTCCGAATTCGAGCATGTGGTGGGTCGAGAATGGGCAGCATGGCCTCAACTAGAGCCTCGCCTACATCTCATTCTATGGCAGAGGCGCGACATGGAGGCCAAGGCAGGTTGGGAGTTCCTGTGATAGGTAGAGAAGAGAAGAGACGAAGGAAGCCTACAGTCATCAATAGTCTGAGAACAGTGAGAGGAATTGACACAATAGAAAAAACTTTGAGAAAAATGGTGTCCCGACAGCGTTTCTAGGCATCCAAGGATTGTGCAACAGCATCCTGTTTGTGTGAGAGCGCTAGTCTCAGAACAACCAGGAGGGAAAACACCACTCACAGGAGGCAGGGAACCACAGTTATCACAGTAGCAAGCCAAACAACCAAAGACAAACGCCATTGCAGGTCGAATGAGCAGGGCGGGTTGAAGTAGAAGCCGACCAGGAGGAATAAATGTCTTCTGAGCTCGTGAAGTAATGGCGTCATTAATGAATCTGCACGGGGCCATATGGCCACCCCATGTGAACTCCTTGGGGAGTCACGTAGTGACCGACGTCCCATCACCCCAGGCAACCATCCGAATCCGGAGTATTATTAATATTAATATTAATTAACACTAAAAGAGATATTGATATTTAATTTCAATATTAATAATTTCTAATTTAATTATAAATATTTTTATTTATTATTAATGTTAATATAAATCAATATTAATTTTAATAATTAATATTGATGATGAAAATATTCATAATACTAATAATATTTATATTAATATTAATAATTTATATGCTAATTTTAAATATTTATGTTTATCAATGTTTATTAATATTAATAAAAAGCATAAAGATTGAACTCAATAACAAACATAAATATTGAAAAAATTAATGTTAATAATAAAAAAATGTAGCAAATATCTAGTAATGTCCATTATGTGTATTACATGAATGACCCTCTTTGTATATGGATGAATCTCACTCATACATCAATATGAATTCTACAAATATTTATATCATGTACTATTTAATAATTGAAAATATAATCTCATAATTATAACAAATATTATGAATTTGATCTAATTTAAATAATTGATAATAAAAAAAAATTGTAAAAATATGAAATATTAATTCGCTGAAATTTTATTAATATCAGTTGTAATGGTAATATAAATTGTATTAATTGTATTATATTAATGTATCAATATATTAGTAATATGATATATTTGTAATACTATATTAATTGTATTAATTATATTATATTAACAATAATAATAACTAATAAATATTTATAAATAAATAATCAAAATGTTTCTTTAGTGAAGGGTAATGAAAAGAAAAAATCTTTAATATATAGTAAGATCTAATATTTTTATTACATGATAGGGCCTCTTTGTATATGGATGAATATTTAATACCCCTAGTTCCTATGCCTTTTACTTGACAATTGAATAAGCCCAAATGGGAAGTCGACTCCAATGGAGAACTAGTGTGTGGATTTATTTTATTTTTAATTAATAAAAATAAATGGAAAAGTTATGTGTGCAATGACTAGAATGAGAATTGAGATCTGAAACCTAAATCCACGAGGATGTGGATAAGGTGATGAGACTTTCCCACCCCTTCCAGAAATACTTGAAAGAAATGTTACCAAAATTAGATTTGGAGTTAAACATCTAATTTCGCCAATGAAGAGCAAAGTAATTGAGAAGATGAAGAAAAAGATGGAAAAGCAGAAAATAAAACTTTAAAGTACCTCAATAGGGGAAAGCCTAGGAAAAACAAGAATAAATGAGATTTCTGGACACAGAAATTGGAAATAGGCATGGGAAATCACAACTTAAATAAGCTACTACAGGTTAGAAAAACGGTTTTCCATCACTGGGAGAAAAGTTCTCGGCTTGGGGGTGAGTTACGAAGATAGAACTCTACAGTTAGGTGGAACTAGTTAGAGAAATTGGTATGCACACCTAAATAATATGTTTTCTGATCATTTGTATTTATTTTATGTGTTACATGATATCTTCTTAGGAAATTATTAAGAATTATATGTATGTGATATATGAATATGGTTGCAGTTAGAAATTTTGGGAACTACTTAGTTAAATTTTCGATTAGTGCAACATCTCGTAGGAGGCTATAAATTTAACAGATGTTGTCACGGTAGTAACATGTAAGTTTGTATAGTTGTATTGCTGAAAATTCGGGTTAGCTCCAACAACCAGAATATCTAAATATGGGTACAGATTTAAATCTAGAGTTAGGCAGTCTGACCGAAACTACTGCTAATCCTATTAAGGAAATGAACTGGTTATTATTATAGAAAGGAAATGTCATTTAACATATATTTCAAGTTACAGATTTGAAAAACATGCTCAATAGGATAAACCATTTAAATAAATGCAGGTAACCAAGTCATTTCTATCTTTAGAAAAATCAAATGCGAATATGAAACAAGGATGATTATTGAGATCGATATACATAGAAATTATATATATATATATATATATATATATATATATGAATAAATTATGGTTTAATCATTTCCAAATAATTTAGCAGTAAATAGAATAATAAAATTGGATATCTCCTAGAAGAAAATTTAACTATGATTTTAGCATGTTGTGTTATATACAAAATTTATAGACATACTGGCATATACATTAACGTAAAATTTAAATACATGGGTATATTATATGAGAAAAAGGAGTATTAGAAAAAGTAAATGCCAAAGAGACATGTGAACTGTTGTCGTACCCTTTTATCTAAAGTTCATAATAGAAAATTTAATAGATTTAAAATATCTAAATAGTATGACACAGTAACAGAGGATATAAAGTTGTGAACTAGAAATTGAAATTAAGGGAAGCTACTATTGTAGATGAGATACATATAGGATTATATCCTGACCTCGAAAATAGAAGATGAGACTGGTTAACATTGAATTATCAGTACTACTTTTCATTCTGGGGAATGGAAATTAATTTAGTTAACTACGTAAAAATCATACATATACAATTTACATTAGGTCCATCATAAGATAAACTTCTTCCTTCCAATAACCGAGAAATAAACATAAGACAAAAATACAGGCACAATGTTTCTGGATAACTAAAAAATTTAGCGAAGTTTAATACACTCCGATTGGTAGATTTTTTTAAAAACCCAACACAATTTAATTACATTACATATTAATGAATTATATTTACAGTGAACCATTGCTAGTTAATGTTATTAAGAAAATTCCAATATAGGTAGTGGCAGTTCTACAATATGGTCAGTCTAGCCAAAAATCATGAGTAACTTGATGCAACCTGTACAAAAATGTTTTTAGTGTCAAAAAGGGTACAGACTGAGTAATACGTCTTCTATTAAACCAACGAAAACCATCAGCACAGGGATATACCAACATGCACCAAAAAAATCAAAATAGCGATGTTAAATGTAACAAAAAAATTGTATAAATGAGGGCTACAAGATAATGGGTGTTGAGGGTAAGAGGGATACCTTCAGGAGGGTCGGTATTCATGAAAAACTATAGCTGCAATTGAACTAAAATGTGAGATTCAGTCTTTCGAGTAAAACTAGAAGATAAATAGAAGGGAACACGTATTAATTAGAAACTAAGATTATAAATATTACTTGTCAAAAACTTTGGAAGTGAAGCACCGCCTGATACATTAGCCAGATCATAATATTTTCCTCTGATGAGATTCAAACGGAAATCCAGAAAGGGTTTGAGGTAGATGAAATGGACAGAATGAATTTCATTGAAACTCCCTTAACCCAGTAGAAACAATACTGAAATTAAACGATGAAAAATCAAATATACGAAACTTAAATATTGACAGTTAAACGAAAAACCAATATTACCAACATAGGGACACCATCTCTCGAGACAACATATTAAAAAAATAAATATTCACAATATAAAAGGGAATGAGCTACAGAAATCCATAACCATTAATGAAAATAAGAAACCAGGAATCAATTTCTTTCTTCTATAAATTACCGTGAAAGTGGAATAAATTGAAATGGCAATCTAATTTTCACCAAACAAAAATCTAATAGTAGAAAGAGACAGAGTCACTTACCTTGAAAAAATAACGCAGCGTGAAGAAATTGCTCGAAAAATTGGGGGTTCATTCCTTACTTATGGAGGTGGAGGAGAAGAAAACGTTTCCTAGAAACAATGAAAATGAAAACGGAAAATGAAATTGGAATACAGGGAAGCCACATGACATACCCTTCATAAACCCTAAAGATACTCACATCTCCATCATCCACGTGGAAGATGATGGAAGGGTAAACGCTAGATTGGTGAGGTGGTTCCCGAAACCAAGGCAATTTATGTCAATCCTATATAGAATCTCGTCATATAATTTCCACAAATCAATGCTTTTGATAAACTATAGAAGGTCACACGGGATCCAAGGGCGAGAAATTAAGAGGTAGTACCAACTGTCACTTCGAAAGGTGTAGCAGCTGCCACGAAGTTTTGGGGGTAGAAAGGAGTATAAATGGATGTATGTGGATATTAATATCACCTTGAATCTTCTGAAATCAACTCACAGGTGGGTGGATGATTGCATATTAAATTTTTAATTCTAAATGTAGAGTAATATTTTCTTAGTAATTTGTGGAGATCTCACTAAGGTATGATATGATGTTAGAGTTAGAATCAAATTAGATTAAAGTAGATATGAGGTAATTCTAAAAGATGGAATTGTTGTAATGTGAAATAATTAGAGGTAGGAAAATATGAAATCTATTGCATTAAGGATGATACTTAATTTTATAGTATATGGACATCATGGTAATCTATGGAAAATTATTTAGTTCTTTGAACACATAAGTTCATGATATATATTACATAAGTGAATAAGGTGGTTACGATCAAGTAGGTTCTCCACTAACAATAAAATAAATTATATAGTTGGGGTACTGACCTTATATATATATATGTGTGTGTGTGTGTGTGTGTGTGTGTGTGTGTGTGTGTTATAAAAAGGAGTACCAATACATTGAAGTGAATCAATAGATTTAAGATAGTTATCTTAACTCAAGGACTTGTGAGAAAAGGACAATAAGAATTTACCTTAACGTGAGTGGTGTATAAGATGTAGGCCAAGATTACTGACATTCATAGTCAATGAATTTCTAAACCTAAAGAAGAGGAAATAATGAAATCAAATCTAAATGGAGAAATCAAATTTCTTTAGATGGCAAATAAATACTTATAAAATTTGTTAATAACATATAATAATAAAAAAAATTGTTTGTAAATGAGAGGCATTACAAATGGTATTAGAGAATTAGCTAAAACACTCGGAAAGTTATGTGCCCACAGAAAATATATGCTGCTGTAAAATTTTATGAAATTTAAATTTCACTAATGATATTTTCTTGTACAGTGAACAGTACTGGAGTATATAGCTATGAACCATGAGTGAAGGGGGTGAGTTGTATGTAGATCTGGGTAGAGAAAACACGCCAGATCCAAATTCCCCATCGATGGCTATGTTGCCTAGAATGCAACAAGACATGGCACAGATTAAAAGCGACAATGAAAGACTATCTTTAGCCAGCGAGGAGTAGAACAAAATAATAAGGGAATTGAATTTTCTTAATAGCCAAGAGGGTGAAGGTTTCGAAAGGAAGATAAAGGGAAGGGTCCATTTCTCAGAATATTCTGAGGAAGATGATGTCTTTAGACAACATTCTAGACAAAAGAAGGAATTACAGGGCGAATTTCGGAAAATAAAACCTCTCTCCTATGATGGAGAGAAAGAATAATATGCTAAAGCATGGCTTCTAAATATGATAAAGTACTTTTAGGTTTACGAATATGAAAGTAACTTAAGAACTAGTTATTTATCAGCTGCAAGGTAAGGCGATCTTGCAGTGGGAAGAAACAAAGATGGTTCATGCCATTGATGAGAAAATGGTGACTTGGGAGGATTTTCAAGTTAAGTTTAAAAATTGATACTTGAATGAATGCTACAATGATGACAAGGAAAAAGAGTTTAATGAAGTAAAAATGGGAAAAATCACGATTGATGAGTTTCTAACCAAATTCACAAATATGTTACGATATGTACCTTATATCAGATAGGAGAAGGAAGAGGTACAATGGTTCCTAAACTGTCTTCCCACTGTTTATAAAGAAAATATAGAGTTTGATAACCCAAAAATGATGGATGAGGTCGTGCGGAAGGCGAGACTGTGTTACCATCAATTCAAGGGTAAGATAGAACAAGGAAAGAATTTGTCAAAAAAAGGTGACTTCAGTGGAAAGAAACCTAAACGAGCATATCTAAAAAACTTTGAGAGAAACCACCAAAGAAATAAGTTCAGTAAAATGGATGAAAACCAAACTGCTCAATCCCGGACTCAGTCCAAACCAATGAATGAAAATAATAAGAGGAAACAGACTATTAAAATGAAAGAAAATTTGAAGTGTTGGGGGCGTGGTGAACCTCATTTATTGAGGGAATGTCCACATCAAAATATCCAGACAATACAAGTACTGAGAGAGACAACTATAGTTAATGATGTAGCTAGGAACATCCCCAAAACCAGCGCTGCCTTAGAATATCGTCAAGAGGAACACCAGTCCACCATGCTCGAGATGGAAGGTATGATTGGTGACCAATTTGTTACAGTTTTAATAGATCTAGGCACACGTTTAAGTTATATCAGTCCTCAAGTGGTAGAAAAATGTAAATTAAAGTCAGAGAATTTTCAACATTCTTGGTGTGTCCAGTTAGCCACTCGTAAAAAATGAAAAGTAACTCATAAGCTACCCCAAATAGCCATAAATCTGAATCGATATAAAACAGAATTAAACTTAAGTATTCTGCCATTGGGGTCTTATGATGTACTGATAGGGATGGACTGGTTATAAAAACAGAAGGCTATGATGAATTATTTTGACAAAACCTTACATTTCATTGATAAGAAGGGAAAACATGTTATAATCAAAGGAAAGCCTAAACCCATATCTGTGAGACAAATTTCAGCCCTTCAGTTAAAAAGAATTTCTAAGAAAGGGTATTAGGTGTATTCTGTGCATGTAGAGGAATTAGGACAACAAGAAAAGGAAAATATGCTAGAAACATTACCAGTGATAGAAGAATTTAAAGATATTTTTCTAGATTAAATTCCTCATCAACCCCCTAAGGGAGAAATTGTTTTTTCAATTGATTTAGTGTCGGGAGCAACTCCAGTTTCTAGAGCCCCATACAGAATGAGCACTCTAGAATTAATAGAGTTGAAAATGCAACTACAAGAGTTGTTAGACAGAGGTTACATCAGACTGAGTGTATCCACATGCGGAGCACCGGTGCTGTTTGTAGAAAAGAAAGATGGTAATTTATGTATGTGTATTGATTACCATCAATTGAAGAAACTGAAAATAAAAAAAGGTATCCCTTGCCTAGTATAGATGACATCTTTGACCAAGTTACAGGGTTAACAATGTTTTCCAAGATCAATTTAAGGACTGGTTACCATTAGTTAATGATTAAAAATGAGGATATCAGTAAAACAACATTTAAAACCTGGTATGGACATTATGAATTTGTGGTCTTACAGTTTGGGTTAACCAATGCACCTGCCACTTTTATGTGTTTAATGAATAGTGTCTTCAATAAATACGTGGACAAGTTTTTACTAGTATTTATAGATGACATTTTAATCTATTCAAAAAGTGAAGAAAAGCAAAAATAAGACCTCAGGATTCTACTGCAAACTCTTAGAGAAAATAAATTTTATGCTAATTTTAGCAAATGCGATTTTTTCAAAGATAAAATTCAATACTTAGGGAATATAATTTCATAAGAAGGGTTTGGTGTAGATCAAGAAAAGATAAAAATAATCAGATAATGGTGTGTACCTACTGATGTATTAGTTATAAGATCCTTTATGGGAATTGTAGGATATTACCGAAGGTTTGTAGAGAAATTTTCAACCTTAGCCTACCTGATTACTTCCTTTCAAACGAAGGGAGTAAAATTTGAATGGATTGAAAAATGTCAGAATAGCTTTGAGCAATTAAAACTGAAACTTACTACAACACCTATTCTAAAGATTGTTGACCCATGTCACAAGTTTTTAGTATGCACAAATGCTTGTGGATAAGGATTAGGGGGAATATCATTACAAGAAAATTTTGTTATAACTTATGAATCTAGAAAACTTTAGAAGCATGAACAAAATTATAGTGTTTATGACCTTGAGTTAGTCGTTGTAATACATGATCTTAAGATGTTGAGACATTAACTTTTAGGAAAGAAAATTGTGTTGATGACAGATCACATCAGCCTAAATTATTTCTTCAGCTCACCAGACCTGAATCTTAGGAAAGCAAGGTGGTTGTATTTCCTAAGTGAATTTGACATGCAAATAAAACACATCAAAGGTAAATAAAATAAGATTTCAGATGCCTTAAGCAGAAATGCTTGGCAAACTATGAATAATATTGGAAGTAGTGTCAACTTTGACTTAGAAGGACTGATTCAAAGAGTAGTGAACTAAGACCAAGACTATGAAAAACTTCAAACTGAAATGATGAAAAAAGAAATGAAAGGGTATATACAAAATCAGAATGGGCTGATTTTTTATCGAGATATATTGTACATTCCTAATTTAGACTCTTTAAAAAAGGAAATTCTGGATGAATATCATAAAAATCCATATTCTGGACATCTTGGATACCATAAATTACTCACAGCCTTGTGAAAGAATTTATTCTAGCCTAGAATGAAAAGAGAAGTAGCAAGTTACTTGGCTAGATGCATTGAATTTCAAAAGGTAAAAGTTGAACATCAGTATCTAACTGGGTTGTTGAATCCTTTACCTATCTCAGAATGGAAATGAAAAATTATTTCTATGGAATTTAGAACTGATTTACCAAGAGCCAAATATCAGCATGACTTGGTGATGGTTATAGTGGATACTTTAACTAAAGGTGCTCATTTTTTACCTGTTCAGTCTACCTTTGGGACAACCCAAGTAGAAAATGTGTTTATGAAAGAGATTGTAAGGATACATGGATTTCCTAAAATGATAATTTTAGACAGGGATGAAAAATTTACTGCAGCCTTTTGGAGGAGCTTGTTTGGAGGCATGTGCACTAAATTAAATATTAATACTCCCTGCCATCCCCAAACAGATGCCCAAACAGAAAGGAAAAACCAAATTCTAGAGGATATGTTAAGGATGTATGTTATGGATAGGCCAACCAAGTGGCAATATTATCTACACTTAGTATAATTTCCCTACAGCAGTAGCTACCAAACTTCCAAGAAGATGAGTCTGTTTGAAGAAATTTATGGTAGGAGGTGGCATACTCCCTTAAGTTGGAGTCAACCTGAAGAGAAATTGATACCTAGACTAGAAGTGTTGCAAGAAACAGAAAATGTTGTTAAACAGATTTAGAAAAATATGAAAATAGCTCAAGATAGACAGAAATGTTATACAGACAAAAAGAGAGTTCACTGGGAATTCTGTGTGGGTGATCATGTATATCTGAGGATTAAGCCTAAGAAGAGAAATTTGCATAGAGGAAGTTGTGAAAAATTAGCTCCATACTGTGGACAGTTTGAAGTGCTGGAAAGAGTGTGACCAGTTTCCTATAAATTGGCCTTACCCGTTCATATTAAGGTTCAAGATATGTTTCATGTTTCATTATTAAAAAAATATGTACATGATTCTGCTCACGTTATTGATTGGAATGTGATTAAGGTGGAACGAGAAGGGGAATTCCTTCTAGAGCCGCTTCAAATCTTAGAGCAGGAATAAATTGAGCTTCAGCACCAGACAGTAGCCACGGTAAAAGTGTAGTGGAGGCACTTTACACCCAAAGAAGCTACTTGGGAACGAGAATCCAAAATGACGGAAAAGTATCCCTCACTCTTTACACAATGAATTAGTTAATTATTTTTTCAACACCGAGGATGGTGTTTTTTTTAGAGGGAGAATATGTAATACCGTGAGTTTCTATTATTTTTACTTGACAACTCAATAAGTCCAAAGGGGAAGTGGCCCTGATGGAGAACTAGTGTGTGGATTTATTTTATTTTTAATTAATAAAAATAAATTCAAAAGTTATGTGTGCAATGACTAGAATGAGAATTGAGATCTAAAGCCTGAATCCATGAGGATGTGAATAAGGTGATGAGACTTTCCCACCCCTTCCAGAAATCCTTGGAAGTAATATTACCAAAATTAGATTTTGAGATAAACATCTAATTTCCCCAATGAAAAGGAAAGTAATTGGGAAGAGGAAGAAAAAGCTCGAAAAGAGAAAAATACAACTTTAGAGTACCTCAATGAGGGAAAGCCTAGGCAAAACAGGAGGAAAGCATCCTGAAATTTTTAGACGCAAAAATTGGAAATAGGCTCGGGAAAGCACAACTTAGATAAACTACTCCAAGATAGACAAAGGGTTGTCTATCAGGGGGCGGGGGGAGCTCTAGGCTCGGGGGTGAGTTACAATGATAGAACTCTACGATTTGGTGGAACTAGTCATGGAAATTACTATGCACGCCTAAATAATATGTTTTCTGATTATCTGTATTTATTATATGTGTTACATGATATATGTTTAGGAAATTATTAAGAATTATATGTATGTGATATATGAAGATGGTTGCACTTAGAAATTGTGGGAACTACTTAGTTAAATTGTCAATTAGTGCAGTAAGCTATAGGAGGCCATACATTTAACAGATGTTTTCATGGTAGTAACATGTAAATCTGTATAGTTGTATGGGTGACAATTCGGGTTAGCTCGAACAACCAAAATGTCTAAATCTAGATACAGATTTAAATATGGAGTTAGGCAGTCTAACTGAAAATGTTGCTAGTCCTATTAACGAAATGTCATTTAGCATATATTTCAAGTTATAGATCTGAAAAACCTCGTCAATAGGGTAAACCATTTAAATAAGTGCAGGTAACCAAGTCATTTCTATCTTTAGAAAAATCAAATGTGAACAGGAAATAAGCATGATTATTGAGATCGATATATATACAAATTATATATATATGAATAAATTGTAGTTTAATCATTTCAAAATAAATTAGCAGTAAATAGAATAATATAACTGGATAGCTGGTATAAGAAAATTTAACTACGATTTTAGCATCTTGTGCTATATACAGAATTTATAGACATACTGGCATATACATTAACGTGAAATTTAAATACATGGGTATTGTATATGAGAAAACGAGTATTAGAAAATGTAAATTCCAAAGAGAGATGTGAACTGTTGTCGTACAAATATTTCTAAAGTTCATAATAGAAAAATTAATAGATTTAAAATATGTAAATAGTATGACACAGTAACAGATATAAAGCTCTGAACTAGAAATTAAAATTAAGGGAAACTAATATTGTAGATGAGATACATATAGGATTATATCCTAAACTAGAAAATATTTATATGAAATTAATTGACATTGAATTATCAGTACTACTTATCATTATTATGAATGGAAATTAATGTAGTTAACTATATAAAAAGAATACATATACAATTTACATTAGGTCCATCAGAAGATAAACTTCTTCCTTCCAATAGCCGAGAAATATGCATAAGATAAAAAGATAGGCACAGTGTTTTTGGATAACTAAAAACTTTAGCGAAGTGTAATACAATCCGGTTGGTAGTTTTTTTTTAAAACCCAATCCTGTTTAATTACATTACATATTAATGAATTATATTTACAGTGAACCATTGCTAGTTAAGGTTATTGCAAAAATTCCAACATAAGTAGCCGAAATATGGCGAGTGTGGCCAAAAATCATAAGTAACTTGACCTGTAAAAAAATGTTTTTAATGTCAAAAAGGGTTCGGACTGAGTAATACATCTTTTAGTAAACCAACGAAAATCATTAGCGCAGGGATATACCTACATCCACCAAGAAAACTGAAATAGCGATGTTAAATGCAATTAAAAAATTGTATAAATGAGGGTTACAAGATAATGGGTGTCCAGGGTAAGAGGGATACCTTTAGGAGGGTCGGTCTTTATGACAAACTACACCTGCAATTGAACTAAAATGTGAGATTTAGTGTTTCCAATACAACTAGAAGATAAAGAGAAAGGAACCCATATAAGTGAGAAACTAAGGTTATAAATCGTACCTGTGAAAAACTTTGGAAGTGAAACACTACCTGATACGTTAGACAGATCGTAATACGTTCCTATGATGAGATTCAAATACAAAAATGAAAAGGGTCCGAGGTAGATGAAATGGACGGAATGAGTTGCATTGAGCCTCCCTTAACCCAGTAGAAACAATACCGAAATTAAACGATGAAAAATAAAAGATACGAAGCTTAAATCTTGATAGTTAAACGAAAAATGAGTATTACCAACATACGGACACCGTCTCCCGAGACGGAATATTAACCAAATAAAGATTCACACTATAAAAGAGAATGAGCTATAGAAATCCATAACCATTAACTAAAATAAGAAACCAGGAATCGATATATTGCTTCTATCAATTACTGCGAAAGTGAAATAAATCGAAATGAGAATCTAGTTTTCACCAAACAAAAAGATAATAGTAGAAAGACACGGAGTCACTTACCTTGGAAAAATAATGCATTGTGAAGAAATTGCTTGAAAAATCGAGGGTTCGTTCCTTACTAATGCCGGCGGAGGAGTAGAAAATGTTTCATAGAAACCATGAAAATAAAAATGAAAAATAAAACTGGAATACAGAGAAGCCACATGATATACCCTTCGTAAACCCTAAAGATCCTCACATCTCCATCGTCCATGTGAAAGAGGATGCAAGGGTAAACATTGTATCGGTGAGGTGGTTCCAGAAACCAAGGAAATTTATGTCAATCCTGTGTAAAATCCCATCATGTAATTTCCACAAACCGATGCATTTAATAAACTATACAAGGCCACATGGGATCCAATGGCAAGAAATTAACAGGTAGTACCAACTTTCACCTCGAAAGGTGTAGCAGCTGCCACAAAGTTTTCGGGGTAGAATCGAGTGTAAAGGGATTTATGTGGATATTAATAACACCTGAAACCTTCTCGAATCAACTCATAGGTGGGTGGATGATTGTATATTAAATTGTTAATTGTAAATGTAGAGTAATATTTTCTTAGGAAGTTGTGGAGATCTCGCTAAGGTATGATACAATTCCATAGTTATAATAAAATGAGATGAAATTAGAAATGAGGTAATTTTGAAAGATGGAACTGTTGTAATGTGTAATAATTAGAGGGAGGAAAATATGAAATCTATTGCATTAAGGATGATACTTAATTTTATAGTATATGGGCATCATCTTAATCTATGGAAGATTATGTAGTTCTTTCAACACATAAGTTCATGATATATATTAAGTAAGTGAATAAGGTGGTTACGATCAATTTGGTTCGTTATCTTAACTCAAGGAGTTGCCAAAAAAAGACTAAGAATTTACCTTAACTTGAGTGGTGTATAAGATGTAGGCCAAGAGTACTCACATTGAGAGCCAACGAATTTCTAAACCTAAAGAAGAGGAAATAATCAAATGAAATCTAAATGGAGAAATCGAATTTCGTTAGATGTCGACGAAATACTTATAAATGTTGTTAATAACATTTAATAGAAAAAAAAAAATTATATTGTGCGTAAATGAGGGGCATTACAGAGTCTCACTCATGCACAATTATTAATTATATAAATATTTATATTATTTATTATTTAAAAATTTAAATGATAATTTGTTAATAATATTAAATATATATTTATAATCTTGATAATATGTATTTTAATTTATTTAATGGTAAAAAATAATATAAATTTCGAAATATAAAATAATTAATATTTGAAATTTTATTAATATAGATTATAATGATAATATAAATTATATTAAAGTATCAATATATTTAGAGTAATAGTATTTTACATTAATAATAATTGTATTGATTGTAATAATTATGTTATATTAACACTAACAATATTCATAAATACAAAATATTAATAAATAAATAATCAATATAAAGTAAACTTTTGATATGTGTCTCAACTAATTTTATTTATTATCAACATTACTAATTTAATTATATAATATGCACAAATTTACAATTCAACAAATAAACATTATAAACTATTATAAATATGACATGTATAAATTATAATTTTTAAGTGTTAACATGTCATTGGCATTGTGATATGCTTGGATATGTTACATAAAGTCACCATGTTTTAAATTTGAAATTTAACTAATCACATATTAACATGATCTATATTTGTTTAGAAAAACTAATAAATTAACAATGTAACAAAATAAAATTTTGTTTTTTAATATTTTATGTAACAAATATTTTATTTCTAATAATATTTATTAATTATCTAGGTTTTAAAAATTCATTAATATGTTATATTTTAAAAATATTTCTCAATCACTAAATTTTTTAATATTAAGAATTTTTAATATTTTTAAATTATTTATTATAAATATTTTATAATATTCCTATATGTTTCATTATAAATAAAACATAAGAACTTACTCCGCCTCCTCTTTTATCTCCATATTTGAAATATAATTGTGTAAATTTTTATGGAATCTGAGGTAAAGCTATTTTTCATATATTTTAATATTCATTATATAACAAAACAAATTTTATTATGGGGTAGATCCAAGTAAGCTCAATGACTCTATGGAAATACACTCACAGTCCCACTTATTTCTGGCGCTGAAAATATATTAAACACACAGTTCTTGAGGCTCCGCTATTAACTAGTATTTTTAAAATATTAACGATGGACTTATATTCACATTGGAGGCAACAAAACCAAGCCTATGGAGGGGAATGAGCCTCCACTGGAGTGAGAGGCAAAGGAATCTCTTTAATGTAAGTACGGACTTACAATAGTATTTATAAAAAAATGAATCTAATAAAATTTCAATTTATGTTGGTTATATACTATTGAGAGGAATAAAATTTTAATTTATAATTATAGTGCAGTAGCAAACTATAAAGCTGATAAAGCTGATGGACTTTTAAAACCATTTTTTTCTAACAATTTTAATGAATCTTAATGTTAATATAATATATTTAAATGTATATTTATAAATATATTAAATTTTTTTAAACATTGGTACAATACTTAACATATTTACCCTAAAAAAAAAGTGTTCCAGCTTATCTCTACAAATGAAGAGCCCTTGAAAAAGAACTAATAAATGTGATAAACACAAATAAAAATGAAATTGCTCTATAATGGTAAGCTTCATTAAAACCAGTTGACAATAAGAATAAAAATACCCAAACCAAGAAATGGGGGAGAGAAGTTACTATAAAAAAAAAGACTAAATGCAAGTTCTTATGATCTTGTACCAAAGCACTGAGCCCTAACAAGGGAAATTTATTACTGCTATAAAATGACACTGAATTTAAATTGTTATCATTAAGCAAGCACTAATAGTTAAGTTATAATTTAGAAGGATTAATAGGATTTAAGAATATGTCTGCATACAGTAAGTTTATTTTTCTAGTTAACATAAATTAGTTTTAAGTGATAAAATGATAAAAATACACTACTTTTAATTCTCATATGCATATCAAAGTAAAATAGCAGTCCGAGTTATATGTACGGCTAAAAACATATATCAAACTCGCAGTCCAGCCAATTTCTGAGGCTGAAAAGAGATTAAGCGCATAGTTCCTCAGGCTCAACTATTAACTAGCATTTCTATACTATTAACCATGCACTTATATATAGATTGTAGGCAACAAAACCAAGCCTATGATGTGGAATGAGCCTCCACTACACTGAGAGGCAGGGGAATCTCTTTAATTCAAGTACGGATTCTCCTGTATGCGGTTTCTAATAGTATTCATAATAAAATGAATCTATATTGGCTATATAATATCAAGAGGAATTAAATTGAGGAATAAAATTTCAATTTATAATTATAATTATAATTTAGTGGAAAACTATAAAGGGGAGGAACTTTTAAAACTATTTCTTTTTAACAATTTTAATGAATCTTACTATTTCTTAAAATGTTAATATAAAATATTTAAATATATCTTTATAAAAATATTCAACTTTTTAAAACATTGGTACAATATCGTACATATTTAGTCTTAAAGAAATGTTTTCAAGCTTATCTTCCCAAATGAAGAGCCCTTGCAAAATAATTGAGAAATGTGATGAATGCAAACAGAAATGAAATGCCTTTACAATGATAAGTTTCATTGGAACCATTTGTTGAATTGGAGTATTGATGTGATTGTTTTAGATTTTATTAAACTGCAGGGTTACATATATCCTTCTCTAAAACAATTATAACTCATAAATGAAAAATAACTAAACTAAACTGCTAAATTTCCTAACTAATAAATTGCCACCTAACTATACAATATCCCATAGGATTACAAGATTTACCCCCTTAATTCGAAGGGACATATTACATACCTCTTAAGGATCTAAATTTTTGAAGTGTTCATGACATAATGGATTGGTAAAAATATCTGCAATTTTTTCTAAAGTTGGAGAATGTGTCAAATGAATTGTTTTGACCTCTACATCATGTGAAATGAAATGATTCTTAGTGTTGATATGTTCGGTTTTATCATTAAACTTTGGATATTTGGTCAACTAAATTGCAGAAGAGTTCTCGACAAATAGACGAGTTGAATTTTTTTTTTCTCCTGCAAATATTTGAGTATTTTTCAAAGCCAAATGATTTCCTTAGTGGCTTGAGATGCTGCAACATATTTGGCTTTGGTAGTAGAATCACTAGGAACAAATTTTGTGCGTGATCTGTAACTGACGAATGCTAATCTAAGATTCATTCAATATCCAGAAGTTGAGACTCCATTTTCTTTATCTCCATCAAAATCTGAATCTGAATAACCAACAAGATGGAAGTCTAAAACCTTGGAATATTTGATGTCTTAAGTTTGAGTTCCTTTTTAATATTTCAAAACTCTTTTTGCTACTACCAAATGCCCCTCTCAAGGATGATGCATAAACCTAGAAATTATTCTGACAACAAAGGTTATATGAGGTCGAGTAGTACACATGTAAATCAAGCTTCCAACAAGCTGCCTTTAATTTGTTGGATCTTCAAATGACTTTCCTCCTTCGGAAGTGAGTTTCATATTCTGCTCCATTAGAGTAGCAACATGATTACATTATGTAATACTATATTTTTTCAATAAATTATCAACATATTTCTTCTAAGAGATGAAAATGTGTTGTGGTTTTTCATCAACTTCAATACGAAGATAATAATGAAGTAAACCTAAATATGTTATACCAAAAAAAAATTTAATTCCTTGTTTATAGATGATATATATTCATCATTGTTTCCTGTGATCATCAAATCATAAACATATACAACTAGATATACAACTGATCTGCCAACATTCTTAACGAAAAGATTTGCGTCATCTAGGTCAAAATGTTTATAGTTTAATTTAAGAAGATGTTCAGTTAGCTTCTCATACCATGCTTGTCGTGCTTGTTTCAAGCCGTACAAAGACTTCATTAGTTTGCAAACCTTTTCTTCTTTACCTTTAATAGAAAAGCCTTATGGCTGAAACATGTAAACATGTTCTTTTAAATATCCATTTTAAAAGGAATTTCTAACATCCATATGATGAATTTTCCATTCTTTCTAAGCTCCAATAGAAAACAAAGATCTAATAGTGCCCAATTTAGCTATAGGAGCAAAATTATATGTATATTCGACACCCTTTGTCTATGCATATCCATTTTCTACAAGTCTTGTTTTATTTTTGTCTACCGAACCACAAACCTTATACTTAGTATTATAAATGCATTAGCAACCAATAGGTCTGATGCCAACATGTGGATCCACTAGCCTCCATGTACCATTTTTTATGAGAGCATCATATAAAATTTGCATTGAATCTTTCCATTGTTAATAACTAGCACCCTCTTTAAAGCAAGTAGGTTCATATTCCATAAAAAAAAAAAACATCACAATGAGAATAGTTACCTCACGAACTTCCAACCTTAAACTCATCATATTTTTTTGGAAATACTCGAATATGAGTTTACCTTCACAAAGGTAGTGTAGGAAGTTGTTGAGGAAGTTATTCATCTTCTTCATCTCACTTACCTCTTTCCATTTCTGTTATTTTTTCTATAGGAACACTTGCATCAATTAATTCCTCATCAACAAAAAAAAACTACCATCATCAACCACAACCAGTTTCTCATCATTGAGAGAAGGAAAATCCATAAACTGATCTTATATAGGAATCCCCCCTTCACAATGGGGAAGTATATTATTATCCAATTCATAATAAAACTTTTGAGGCACAAAATTTTCTATTCAATTAAGTTGTCTATCAATAGTCAGGGAATATTGAACGAACAGGTTCTAGAGAGCATCGGGAATAGTCTGGGGCGGTATATTAAAACCGACATGGAAAGGTTGGAAAATAGAATCTTCACCTTTGCCCAGATCTGCATAGAAGTGGATCTAAGCAAAGGATTACCAGACAACATCATGCTGATCTATAAGCAACAAAACTGGCTGCAATCACTTTCTTACGAGAATACTGCCTTCAGATGCAGGAATTGTAGTATGACAGGACATCTTCAAAATACTTTCCCAGTGATTAACAAAGCAAACATCAAAAAGAAACCGAACAGGAAGTAGAGGAAAGGTTGGCAGTTTCCCCCTCTTGACTCAGAGGAGGATGAGCCAGAAGAAGAAGAGGAACCAGCTCCACCAGAAAGCAAATAACCTACACAGGAACTTGAGGTGCAAACAGCGGACACAACGGTTCTCATGGATCCACACCTTCGGACGAAACAATCAGACAGGAATGTTGTGGACTCAGGCAACGGAGGAATTAAAAGACACCATACATCAGAAACATCAGATTCAGACAAGGATACAGGAACCCAGCATGTAGAAAATCAGATTGTCCTTGCCACTTGTGAGCCATCTCAGGGAGAATGGCACAAGGTTGAGAAGAAGAAAGGGAGAAAAACGTGATTTGTGGGATGTATTTCCCACTATCTAGAAGCTTCCGGTTTTTCTGCCTCTTTCTCTCTTCCCTTCTCTCTTTCTTTTTCTTTTATTCTTTCTGAACCCAAGGTAGCCTCGCTACGTCGCATTGTGTGCAAAAACACATGAGCCTAATGGGAAACTTTTGAAAATGCTTCAATGCATATGCTATGTGTAACTTTTCATTTTTGTAAATAAAAGGTTACCGATTTTTTCTGCGGAAAAGAAAACAGTGAGGGAATATTTATCAGTTTCAAGAAAAATTACATGTGTTGACAAAATAAAATTTTTGATCTCTTCCTCATACAATCAGTATGCCTTAGAATTCATGGAATACCTTAAAAATATACATTTTCTGCTTCGTTCATTCAACTTATCCCTCTCATGTTTAGGAATCAAAGCATAACATTGAGAATATAAAATTTAGAAATGTTTAACAATAGGAAGATGATTATAACACATTTAATATGGAATTTCATTGTTAATGACAGAGGAATGACACCGATTTCTAATGTATGCGACATAGAGCACAGATTATCCCCAAAACATTAATTTTAAATTCTTTAAAAACATCATTGACCTTACCATATTAAGTAATGTTCGATACATTATTTTAGCAACATTGTTTTGTTGTAGATTAAATGGTATTGTGGTCTGGTGTTTGATTCCATTCTCTTGCAAATATGTTTCAAAATCATGAAAAGTATATTATCCTCCATTATCATTCCTTATAGTACCAATAGCAAGTTGTGCTTCATTTTTTATCAAGAGATGAAATTTCTTAAACATATCAAAAAATTGTGATTTTTCTTCAAGTAGATAATCCCAACACATCCTGGAATAATCATCAATAAAATTGAGTATGTATTTATTTCCATTCACAATTGATACAAGCATTGGACCGCATAAATCAGAGTGTATGAGGCTTAATTTTATTGTAGCTCTAGACATAGAATTCTGAAAATATTGTTTGTGATGCCTTCCCAATATACCAGCATTACATGGGGTTAATTTTCTGGGAACTGTTGAAATTCCCTTAATCCCATTTTGTTTCATAATTCGAATACTTTCATAATTAACATGACCAAAGCATGCACACAATAATAAAGAAGAGGATAAAGTATCATTTTGTTGAACCAAATAAGTTGTGTTCAATGCAACAAATGACATAATATAAAACTTCAATAATTCGTCTTCTTCAACAACAATCATTACAGTTTTATTGTCAACTTCTCTTCTAATTTCTACTTTATCATAAAATCTGTGAATCGAATGTCCCTACTGTCTTATTTGTATAAGAGATAAAAAATTTCTTTGGAACTGCGAAATGAAAAGAACATCATTCAAAATATAATTTGGAATTCGAGGAATTTTTAACGGAATTGAACCAATCCCTTATGGTTTTATTTGGAAATTATCAGCAAAATACACTAATCTATCAATATTATCACTTAAGTTATCAAAAAAATCTCTTCGAAAGGTCATATGACATGTGACACCTGTGTCTAGAATCCAGCTATCATACCATTAAGAAAAAGAAGTACTAATGTAATGGCCCTAGTTTCTATGCTTTTATTAGACATTTGAACAAATCCAAAAGGGTACATTGGACCCCAATAGAAAATAATTGTGTGGATTTATTTTATTATTTCGAGTTAATAAAATAAAATGGAAATTAATTGTGCAAAGACTAGATTGTGATTAGAGATCTGGAAACCAAGTCCATGAGGATGGATAAGGTTCATAAGACTTTCCCCAAGTCCTCCTAAAATCTTTGGAGGAAATAAATAAAATATTAAAATTATATTGGAGATAAAACTAAAAAATATACCAGAGTAAAGAGGAAATTGCTAGGAAAAGGTGTAATAAATCTAGAAAGAGGAAAACCTAGCTTTAAAGTACTTTTGTGGAAGAAACAAAAGGAAAGCCTAGGCACATAGGAAAGAAGTATCCTAATTTAATAGGACATAGTTAGGGAAAAAACGATGATGGGAAATAGAGCTTAAATAAGTAGTTTAAGGATAGATAAGGGGTTTTCTATTGCTGGAGAATTTGATCTCTGCTCGGGGGGAGCAATGGAGAAAGAGCTCAAAGTTTGGGTGGAACCTAATCTAACTTAAGCGGTATGCACAATTTAATATCACTTTAGATTATAGTTTATCTCTGTTATCAGATTATTAATTGAGCAATATAGTATAGAGTTATATGAAGTGGTTAAAATCTAAATATGATCTTATATTGTGGAATTAAGGTTAAGTTGTAATAATTGTGGAAGGTTTATACACTAACAAATTTGATTATACTAAATATACTTTGTTCTGTATTGTTGTACAAACATAAATATGAAGAGTACTAACTCTCAGAATGTCTAAACCTTGTCGCAGGCCTAGATATGAGGTTAGGTGATTCTCAAGAAATTGTGATTGAGTTAATATTTATGTTTCGTATTTATTTACAAAAAGCAGTAAATTCCATTAGAGAACTAATAAAAAATAAAATACCTACTATAGCCAAATAAGGTTTGATGGAGTAGTATAAATGGGTAAGATAAATTATTATATCAGAAATTCTAAACAGGGAAAAGAAAGATATATCTTCATGATACATTCAGAAAATTCTGTTTAGGAAATTATCACAGAAAAGAGAAAACTAGTGCATGAAAAATGATAGTTATGTGATTCCTATGCTTGAATTATGAATGTACAAGTTATGGTATGAGTTCAATATGTACAGTAAAGAAGGGAAATATACATGTATTTAATATATCTAGAAACTAGTATTGTAATAGAAGCACTACCTAAAAATATCAAGAAATTCATTATAGAACATCATATTATGTCCCTTATATTACATTTCTATTATAGCATGAAAATCACAGTCCCTAGATTTACATAGTCCAAAGGTATTTTGGGAAATAAATTTATACAAATTTAAAACTATGTTCCTTGTAAATAAACTAGGAGGGGTCCTGGAAGGTTATGGAGAGGTTGCATATCAAAAAATTCCAAAATAGCATGTTGGACCAAACTGAAGAGAAAGGATTCCATAAATTAGGCTCAACTGTGAAATAATGGAAATCTTTATCTAAGATAGGTATGGTTCGTAATACATCTACATTTATTAGACAAATTGAATTTTTTTTGAGTTACGGTTATTAGAGATAATAATCGATTTTAAAAACTCAAATAGAGGTAAGGTGTTTACCTTGGAAACCATGAAGGAGTATCGAACCTGCAATTATAATAAGAGGAAATTAATTATTACAAAAATACCGTTATTTCAGTACGGTTTTCAAAATTATTAAGAGACTTTGTATACGAAATTGACAAAAACACAGTGAACACACTATAGAAATCCTAAATTCTATTGCGGAATAATTATTGAAAACTCAAGGAAGATTTACTGCTGAAGAGAGAATTAAAAGGGATAGTTGAAAACATAAAAGATTATTCAGAGTATAAGTCCTTTATTTTGAGATAATAGCGAACATGTTTCAAATGAAATAAAATGTAAATCATGAAAGGGAGAAAAAATATACTACTACAGAAGAGATATGAACCCTTAGAAAGCTAGACGAACCATGAGCCCTCGGAATGGGGCTGTTATGAACCCAAATCATTCTCATGCATGGAGAAGTTATCCATAGTAAGGTGCAGAATAGGTAGTGCCTCTAAAAAATGAGGGATACCCATAAATATACTCTACGAAATTGAGGCTAAGCAGAAATGTACCAGATTATACATAGAAACTAGCCATGGATAGAAGAGGGAGAATTTAGAAGAACATACTTGGAGAAATGAATAATGACAAAGGGTTAAAACCAGTACGTATGGAACCGGAAATGAAAAACCCATTCTTTTCTTGATTTCCATGTGCTGGTGGGCATCATGAATATTAGAAATTCTTACTTATCAAAAATATACATTGAAGAAATTGATAGTAGAAAACTAGATTTCACTCATATAACCATTCATATAAAACCTAGAAATGATAATTTTAGGAGGAAATGACAATATATTTATACGAACTAATTAAAATACAAGTTAAGGAAGTTAACGGGAAAATGTACCTTGAACTAAGGCTGCTAAAAAATAATGGCTGAAGAATTGCGAGCTGTAGGCTCCTCTGCAAATTAGAAGCAAATGCGAAACCAAAGTTATTATATGTGTCTAGAATATTTGAAGAGATAAAGACAATGGATAACAAAATGTCTCGTTGACAAAACTAAATGAAAGCTAATAACTTAAACAATAAACTCAGAATCTCTACCTGGGTTGAAGATTTCTGGAGAGGTTGAATTTAGTGTTGAATGTAAATGCATAACTAATTTTCTGTGTCCTTAAGAAAATCATTTAATAAAAAATTACCATAGCTATAAGTTAAAGCTTCGGTTGTGGCCAAAAATAGAAATGAAACCAAAGATGAGCGAGGGTGTCCAATAAAGAACTCAAAAATGAGTGTTCGCAAAAAAAACTAAAGGTTTTTTTGGATCTAAAAATGCTATTTCGTAATAGATCAGAACCCTCCACGTGTCGTCAATCCATATTGTCGAAATACAATCTCTCGGATGGATGGGTGGAATCCAAGAACCACGTGAACGAGTACTTCAAAATTAATATAAAAAATATCGAGAGATATATTGTGCAGTTGCGGTTATAATTGGTCTATGGAACATTAAAAACATATATGTTCACATTAAATGCCAGGAGGGTTGAGAATGTTGTTGGGAGTGATGTGGAGTCTCCCAGGGGGGAGTGATAATTCTATTACATGACACATTAGGTCAACCGACAAACTCTTAAAAGTCCTATGGGAGATATTTCATAAAATTCTAGTATCGTTTCATATCAAATTGACATATATATAATATGTAATGGGAACTAGAGTTAGGATAAATACAAAAAATTAAATAATTATAGATATATGTGGCAGAGGCTTTTAATAGTGGTTGCATAAAACAATTCGAAGTAGTAAGTGAGATATTGGTGAGTAGTGTAAATTAGTGCCATAGAATTTACAAAAATGTTGGAAGACTCATTGTTAGGGGTTATCAACATTTAAAAACCGAAATTTTATATGTACAGGAATAAATGTATTATAGCATGGTCAATGTGAACGCAAATATATATATATATATATATATATATATATATATATATATATATATATATATATATATATATATATATATATATAAGGGTTGGATAATATAGTTATGTGAGTTCAAATTTTGACAATGCAGAGATATATTAAATTAATTATTGATACCCTTATAATTGTAAGTGGTTGAATGAAATTTAATGTAATGGCTTTTTAATAAAGGCTAAGTAATGGATAGAATGTTGAAGGGAACTAAACAAAAATGGATATTAATTATTATTTTTAAATGGGAACTTTATGTTAATAGGTAGGAAGGGAAGGTAATTATTAGTATACATGTTTCCATGTTAAATAAGAAACGGAAGTATTTCTTAAGTGAAAATATTAGTTGATGTTATTCAATTGGAATATTTTCATCACGATCACATGAGTAAAAAATGACATAGTAATGGTAATTCACTTGTTAGTGGAGGAAGTACATCAAAATATGAAAAATGATATTATGTCCATAAGAGTAAATTAGTCAAAGTACTATAATTAGACGAATTTTTTTTTGTCGAAATTTGAGATGTTACAAATGGTATGATAGGCCATAATGTGTGCTCACACCAAAGAAAAATTATGTTGTTTTAAATTGTTATTAAATTTAATTTTCACTAATGTTTAATTTTATGTACAGTGAAATAGTGCAGAAGCATACAGTTGCAAACCATGGGTAAAGAGGATAAGCTATATGTGGATCTGTGTGGTGAAGAGAATCCAACATATCTGAATGCTCAATTGATGGCTATGATGCATCGAATTAAAAGAGAAATGATGCAACTGAAAAACCACAATGAAAGGTTATCTTTAGCCAGCGAAGAGAAAGAAAGGTTAGTCATAGAATTGACATCCCAGAACCATCATGAAGGTGAAGGTTTTGGAAGAAGGATAAAGGGAACTGTATATCACTCATAATATTCTAAGGAATATGAAGCCTCTACGTAGTAGTCTAAGAGGAACAAGAAATTACAGGGTGAATTCCAAAAAATCAAGCTTCCCTCTTATGATGGAGAGAAGGAGGAAGATGCAGAATCTTGGCTTCTAAACATGATAAAGTAATTTCAGGTTTATGAATACGAAAGTAACTTGAGAGCCAGGCTGGCTATATATCAATTACAAGGAAAGGCTACCTTGTGGTGGGAACAAACCAAGATGGTTCATGTGATTGATGAGAAAACTGTCACTTGGGAGGCTTCACAAATAAAATTTAAACATAGATATCTGAATGAACACTATTATGATGATAAAGCCAAAGAGTTTCATGAGCTTAGGTTGGGAAAAGTTACCATTGATGATTTTTTTACCAAATTGACCAACCTCCTTCGCTATGTGCCTTATATCAGACAGGAGAAGGCAAAGGTATAACGATTTTTAAACTTCCTACCTACTATATACAAGGATAAGATAGAGTTTGATAATCCGAAGACTATGGATGAAGTGGTGTGCAAGGAAATACTATGTTACCATTAGCTCAAAGGCAAAAATTAGCAAGCAAAGAATTGGAAAAACAAGAAAAGGGTGACTCTAGTGGGAAAAGAAAAAAAACATCATACTTAAAGAACTTTGGGATAAATCACCAAAGGAAGAAATTTTCCAAAATTGGAGAGAATCACCTAGACCAATCGCAAACAGGGTATAAAAAAATAGATGGAAATAGTAAGAGAGAAGGAATTGTTAAGATGAGGGTGCCTCTAAAGTTTTTTGGTTGTTGATAACCTCATCTACTAAGAGACTATCCACACAAAAACATTCATACCACACAAGTGCTGAGAGATGCAACTGCTGTAAATGATGTGGCAAAAAACATCCCCAAAATCATTGCTGCCCTGGAAGATCATTAAGCTTAACACCAATCCACAATGGTTGAAGTAGAAGGTATGATTTTTGAGCAACTTCTTTCTATTTTGACAGATATAGGTGCATCTTTAAGTTATATGAGTCCTCAAATGGTAGAAAAATGCAAATTAAAATTAGAAAATTTTTAGCAATCATGGTTAGTTCAGTTAGCTACCAGGACAAAAATAAAAGTGACTCATAAACTACCCTAGATATCTATAAATATAAATCGGTACAAAAATGAACTATGTTTGAATATTCTAGCTCTAGGTTCCTTTTATGTGTTGGTAGGAATGGACTAGTTAGAAAAACAGAAATCTATGTTGACTTGTTTAGACAAAACATTACACTGCATAGATGGTGAAGGAAAACCTGCGATAGTGAAAGGAAAACCAAAACTAATATGAGTAAGAAAAATAACAACACTTTAGTTAAAGAGAAAAACAATAAAGGGTTTCCAAGTGTATGTTGTGCATGTGTAAGAGTTGGGAAGGAAACTTGAAAGTGATCTTTTGGAGAATTTACCAGTCATCTGGGATTTCAAGGATGTGTTTCCAGATGAAATTCCTGATCTACCCCCTAAAAGAAAAATTGATTTCCCAATTGACTTAGTGCCAAGAGAAAGAATAGTCTCTAGAGTCCCATACAAAATGATTACCCCAGAATTGGTGGAGTTGAATATGGAACTACAAGAGCTACTAGATAGAGGTTATAAAACACTAAGTGTGTCCCCATGGGTAGCACGTATACTTTTTATCAAAAATAAATATAGTACATTTATAATGTGTATAGATTACCATCAATTGAATAAACTAAAAATCAAGAATAGATATCCTATACCCAATATAGATGATCTATTTGACCAAGTTAGAGGAGCCATAGTCTTTTCAAAAATTGATCTAAGGATAGGCTACCATCAACTCAAAATTAAGGATGAAGACATAAGTAAAACTACATTTCGTACAAGATATGGGCACTATGAGTTTGTGGTCCTACCTTTTGGGTTGACTAATGCACCTTCTACTTTTATGTGCTTAATGAACAATGTATTAAATAAGTACCTGGACAAATTTGTACTAGTATTTGTTGATGACATTCTCATTTATTTTAAGAATGAAGCTGAACATAAAGAACATCTCAGAATTGTCTTACAAACACTAAGAGAAAATAAGTTGTATGCCAAATTTAGAAAATGTAATTTTTTCAAAGATAAAATTCAATACTTGGGTAATATAATTTCAATGAAAGGATTAGCAGTAAACCCAGAAAAGATACAAGCGATAAGGGATTGGCCTATACCTATTGATGTTTCCTCTCTAAGATCCTTCATGGGAATTGCTAGATATTATAGGATATTTTTTGAGAGATTTTCAGCTTTAGCATACCCTATTACATCTCTACAGAGAAAAGGAGCTAATTTTGAGTGGACTTAAACATGTCAAAATAGCTTTGAATAGTTAAAAATTAAACTTACAACAATGCCTATTTTAAAGATTGTGGATGCAAATCAATAATTTGTAGTTTGTACAAATTCTTGTGGAGAGGGATTAGGAGGAGTGTTACTACAAGAAAAATCAGTCATACCATAGGATTTAATGAAAATCAAGAAACATGAATAGAATTATAGTGTGTATGATTTATAGTTAGCTACTGTAATACATTCTTTTAAGATGTGGACACATTATATTTTAGGGAAAAAGTTTATATTGATGATAGATCACATCAGTTTAAAGTATTTTCTTACACAACCTAGTTTGAATGCTAGACAATCTAGATGCTTGTCCATCCTTACTGATTTTGAGATGGAGATCAAACATATTAAGGGGAAGGAAAACAAGATTGCAGATTCATTAAGCATAAATTCTTGTAAAAGTGGTCATAATGTTGGAAGTAGTGCAAACTTTGATATTAAAGGATTGATACATGAAGTGATGAGACAAGAACCAAATTATGGACAAATTCAAGAAAAAGTTCAGAGACAAGAGATGAAAGGGTATACACAAAACCAGTGGGCATTTATTTTTAATAAAGACAGATTATACATCCCTAATGTGGACACCTTAAAAAGGTAAATCATGGATTAGTATCACAAAAGAGTCTATGCAAGACATCCAGGATAACAGAAATTAATTTTAGCTTCAAGAAAGAACCTGTTCTGGCATGATATGAAAAAGTATAGGGAAAATTATTTAGCTAGATGTTTGGAATGTCAATAGATAAAGGTAGAGCATCAACATCCAACATGATTGTTGAATCCTTTACCCATTCCACAATGGAAATGGGAGACAGTTTCCATGGATTTTATTACTGGTTTACCAATAACAAAATAACAACATGACTCTATCATGGTAGTATTTGATACTTTGACTAAACCTGCACACTTTATACCAGTACAATCTACCTTTTTTACAGCTCAAGTAGGTAATGTATTTATGAAAGAAATTGTAAAATTTCATGGTATTCCTAAGATGATCATATCAGACAGAGATGCAAAGTTTACTGTAGCTTTTTGGAGGAGTCTGTTTGGGGTAATGGGTAACAAATTGAACTTTAGTACTACATACCATCCCCAAAATTATCGGAAAACTGAAAGAACAAAATGGATTTTAGAACACATGTTGAGAATGTATGCAATGGACAAACCAACAAAGTGGGAAGTCTTCCTACATTTAGCAGAGTTTTCCTACAACAATAACTACTAAGCCCCGATCAGTATGAGTCCTTTTGAAGCACTATATGGTAAAAAGTGCCACACACCTCTATGTTGGAGCCAACTAGAGGATAAGTTAATACTTGGTTTGATGCTTTGTAGGAAATGGAAATAACTGTAAGGAAAATTCAACAAAATATCAAAACAGCACAAGACATGCAGAAAAGTTATGAAGATAAAAAGAGAGTTCATAGAGAATTCAACATAGTTGATCATTTTTACCTAAGGATTAAACCCATGAAGAGTAATTTGTACACTGGTATCTGTGAAAAACTAGCACCATGCTATTGTGGACCTTTTGAAGTACTGGAAAGAGTTGGACGAGTTGCATACAAGTTGGCTTTACCTAGTCACATTAAGGTTCATAATTTTTTTCATGTTTCATTATTAAAAAATTATGTGCATGACCCTACTCATCTTATTGATTGGAATGTGATACAAGTGGAACAAGAAGGGGAATTACTTCCGGATCCACTTCGAATATTCACAGGGGAAGAAATTGACCTCCAAAACGGAACAGTGGCTAGGGTGAAAGTGCAGTGGAGGCACTTTGTACCTGAGGAGGCTACTTCGGAGTGAGAGGAAGATATGAAGGACAAATACCCATCACTATTTGAAAAGTGAAATTTATATTTTGTCTTTACAACACTGAGGATGGTGTCTTGTTTTAGAGGGGGAATATGTAATGTGCCTAGTTTCTATGCTTTTATTAGACATTTGAACAAGTCCAAAAGGGTACAGTGGACCCCAATGGAAAACAACTGTGTGGATTTATTTTATTATTTCAAGTTAATAAAATAAAATGGAAATTAATTGTGCGAAGACTAGATTATGATTAGATATTTGGAAACCAAATCCATGAGGATGGTTAAGCTTCATAAGACTTTCCCCAAGTCCTCAAAAAATCGTTGGAGGAAATAAATTAAATATTAAAATTAGATTGGAGATAAAAATCTAAAAATCCACCCCAGTAAAAAGGAAATTAATAGGAAGGGGTTTCATAAAGCTAGAAAGAGGAAAAGCTATCATTAAAGTACTTTTGTGGAAGAAACAAATGGAAAGCCTAGTGACAAAGGAAAGCAACATCTTGTCTTAACTAGACGTAGTTAAGGGAAACATGATGATGGGAAGGAAGCTTAAATGAGCAGTTTCAAGATAGACAAGGAGTTGCCTATTGCTGGAGAATTTGATATATCCTCAAGGGAAGATGTGGAGAAAGAGCTCAAAGGCTACGTGGAACCCAATCTACCTTAAGTGGTATACACCAATTAATTTCATTTTAAATTAAACATTAGAAATTTTCTGAGATTAATTATTGAGTAAGATAGTATAGAGTTATATGAACTGGTTGAAATATGAATATTAGCTTATACTGTGGAATTAAGGTTAAGTAGTAATAATTGTAGAAGATCTCTACATTGACATATTTGACTATAACAAATATAGTTTGTTCTGTATTGTTGTACAAATATAAATCTGAAGAGTACCAACTCTCAAAATGTCTAAAACTTGTCGCAGGCTTACCTATGAAGTTATGTGATTCTCAGGAAATTGTGATTGAGTTAATATTTTTTTTTAGTATTTCTTCTAAAACAATAGTTAATTCGATTACAGAACTGATGGAGAAGTAAATACACAGTATAAAAAAATAAATTTTTATACTGTAGTATAAAAGTGTAAGATAAAGTATTAACTCAGAAATACTAGACAGGAAAAAGAAAGATATATTTTCATGATGCATTTAGAAAATTCTCTTTAGGAAATTATCACAAAAAAGAGAAAATGAGTGCATGAAAAATGATAGATATGTGATTCCTATGCTGGAATTATAAATGTACATATTATAGTATGAGTTGAATATGTACAATAAAGAAGGGAAATATACATGTATTCAATAGATCTAGAAACTAGTACTGTAACTAAAAGTACTACCTAAAAATATCAAGAAATTGATTATAGAACATCGGATTCTATCCCTTATATTACATTGCTACAATAGCATGAAAATCAAAGTCCCTAGATTTACATAGTCCAAAGGAATTTTGGAAAATTAATTTATAGAAATTTAAAACAATGTTCCTTGTAAATAAACTGGCAAGGGTCCTCGAAGATTATGGAAAGGTTTCATATCAGAAAATTCCAAAATAGCATGCTAGACCAACCTAAGGAGAAAGGAGTCGATAAATTAGGCTCAGCTGTGAAATAATGGAAATATTTATGTGAGACAGGTAGGGTTCATAATACACCTGCATTAAATAAAGATAATAAATTATCTTTGAGTTAGAGTTATTAGAGATAATAATTGATTTTAAAAACTCAAATAGAGTTAAGGAATTAACCTTGGAAACCATGAAGGAGTATCTGACCTAAAATTATAATAAGAGGGAATTAATTATTATAGAATCCTTTTATTTCTGTATGGGTTGCAAAGTTATTAAGAGACTCTATATACGAAATTGACAAAAACATAGTGAACACATTGTAGAAATATTAAATTTCTATTCCAGAGTAAGTATGGAAAAATCAAGGCAGATTTACTGTTGAAGAGAGAATTAAAATGGATACTCGAAAACATAAAAAATTATTCATATTATAAGTATTTTATTCTTATATAATAGCAAACACGTTTCAAATGAAATCAAATGTAAATCATGAAAGGGAGAAAACCTATACTGTTACAGAACAGGTATCAACCCTCATAAAACTAGACGAACCACGAGCCCTCAGAATGGGCCTATTATGAGCCCAAGTAATTCTCACGCATGGAGAAGTTATCCATAGTAAGGTGAAGAATATCTAATGCCTCTATAAATGAGGGATACCCATAAAGAGACTCTACGAAATTGAAGCTAAGCAGAAGTGTACTAGAGTATACATAGAAACTAGCCATGGATAGAAGACAGAGAATCTAGAAGAACATACCTAGAGAAGCAGGTAAAGACAAATGGCTGAACCCAGTATGCATAGAACTGGAAATGAAAAACCTATTCCTTTCTCGATTTCACTACACTCGCAGGCATCATGAATATTAGGAATTCTTACGTATCAGAAATATACATTGAAGAAATTGACATTAGAAAACTAGATTTCACTCATATAACCATTCATATGAAACTAAGATATGATAATTTCAGGAGGAAATGAAAGTATAGTTATAAAAACTAATTAAACTATAGGTTAAGGAAGTTAAATGGAAAACGTATCTTCAACCAAGGCCACTCCACAATAATTGCTGAAGCATTGAGATCTATAAGCTCCTCTGCAACTCAAAAACAAATATGAAACCCAAATTAGTATATGTATCTAAAATATTTTAAGATATAAAGATAGTGGATAATAAAATTTCCATTTGACTGAACAAAACAAAAGCTAATAAGTTAAACACTAAATGGAGAATTACTACCTAGGGTGAAGATTTTCGAAGAGGTGGAATTCAGCATTGAATGTAAACATAGAACTAGCTTTGTGTGTCCTTAAGAAAACCATATATGAAAAAATCACCATAGTTCTGAGCTAAAGCTTTGGTTGTCAGCAAAAATAGAAATGAAACCAGAGACAAGTGCAAGTGTCCAAGAGAGAACTCAGAAATGAGTGTTCACAAAAAAAACTACAGGTTTTTATTGGATGTGAAAATCCTAATTCGTAATAGATGAGAACCCTCCATGCGTCATCAATCCATATGGTCAGAATACAATCCCGCTGATGGATGGGTGGAATCCAAGAACCACATGAAGGGTTGTGGAAATTATTGGGAGTAACGTGGAGTCTCCCAATAGGGAGTGATAACTCTATGACATGACATGTTAGGTTATCCAGCAAAGTCATAGAAGTCCTGTGGGAGATATTTCATAAAAATCCAGTATATTTTCATATCGAACTGACACACACACACACACACACAAGAATATATAAATATTATGTAATGGGAACTATATTTAAGAGAAAGACAACAAATTAAATAATTACAGATATTCATGGTATAGGCTTTTAATATTGGTTGCATAAAACAATTCAAAGTAGTAAGTGAAATATAGGTGAGTAGTGTAAATTGGTGCCATAGAATGTGAAAAAAAGTTGGAAGACTCATTGTTAGGGGTTATCAACATGTAAAAACCCAAATTTTATATGTACAGGAATAAATGAATTATAGCATATTCAAAGTGAACGCAAATAACTATATATGTATATATATAAGGGTTGGATAATATAGTTATGTGAGTTTAGATTTTGACAATGAAAAGATATATTAAAGTAATTATCGATACCCTTATAATTGTAAGTGGTTGAATGAAATTTAATGTAATGGATTTTTAATAAAGGCTAAGTAATGGATAGAATGTGGAAGGGAACTAAACATAAAGGGATATTAATTATTATTGTTAAAATGGAACATTGTGTTAATAGTTAAGAAGGGAAGGTAATTATTAATATATAAGTCTGCATGTTAAATAAGAAAGGGAAGTCTTTCTTAAGTGAAAATCTTAATTGATGTTTTTCAATTGGAATATTGTCATCGCGAGTACATGAGTAAACAACGACAGAATAAAGCTAAGTCACTTGTTAGTGGAGGAAGTATGTCAAAATACGTTGAATGATATTCTATCAATACGAGTAAATTAGCGAAAGTAATATAATTAAAAAAAAAACATTTTGTCGAAATTTGAGATGTTACAACAAAAAACATTTTCCATACGGAAATTACAATGAGTGACAACATAGTCTTCATTCTCAGAAGACTGTCCTCTGTTTGGCAGTATATGATCTTTCTTTTCAAGTAATTTTTCTCTTTTTTCATTTCCTCAGGTAGAGAATTATACAATTTGTAGCAGTATGTCAAAGATTTCACATCAAAAAACATTTCGTAGCTGGTTTATTAGAAAAAAATATTTTTTTTCATTATATTGTCTATCTCCTAGAATATTTCTGCCCTGTGCCACTATAATTCTTCCTACCTTGACCTATATTACCCTTTGTATTTCTAAAATATTCTTCTTGAGGTTTTTTCTCTTTTTGAGCAAGACATAGGGTTTCGATATTATAACTATGTGATGCTTATTTCTTGCCAAAATCCTTCTCTATTTCTGCAATTTTCCCTACTAATTTGTCAAAATCTATAACTTTTAATTGCCCACTAGCTTGGAGAGATTCCAAATAGTGTGAATAACTAGGCTAAAGAGATTTTATAAAGGAAATAAGTGGAAAATCAACTTTAACTCCAGTACATTCAATTTCATGGTTTATGGTTTCAATTTCAAAGGGAACTTTTATAGGATCATTATCGCTCATTTCCAGATTAAACAATTTCAACAATAACTAAATTATCTCCAATTCAGAGTGTTAATCATAAAGATATTTTATTTTTTTATGGCATCATAAGATGTTTTAATCTTATTAGTGCATGTGCTCTACTGCATTCTCTCCTTCTCCTTCATAACCTTCATCCCATAAATCATTAAAAAGAGAGTATTTTTAACCTTTATAAACCATTCCTAGTAATTTTATTTTCCATTCAAAACAACCCCAACTAAAGATACCAAGAAATTCATATTAAAAATGTGATTTGATATTTAAAAAATTATGATTCAACCACAAAAAAAAAATTCAATCATCAGAAGTGATTTCTCCAAAAAACTATGTTTTTAACTAACAGATTCACTACTTCTATTTTTAACTAGGAGCCCACAAAAAAGTCTCTTAAAAAAACACTATGTTTTTAACTTGCAGATTCAAAGGTTTTCATTGTTTTTTTTCTCAACAAAGCACTTATTTCCTTTAAAAATTTTTTTTTTTTTAATTTATAGATCATCAAAAATGATGCTAGAAAAATAGTTCAATTTGTTTTTCCAGCAGAAATCCTCTCCCAGGGTTCACACTGGCAGTCACCATAGAAAAATACAAACATTCCTCGACAACGCTGGTCCACCAAAAAAAAAAATTCCCTTCTTCACCCACAATCTGTTGGCAAACAAAATTCGCTGGTAGTGGTGGCGTAGTGCTGACAGTCTCTCCTAGGTGAAATTTGTTTCTTCTTCTACACCAGAAATATGTTGGTCGGTGATCTATGCGACTGGGATACATATGGAGAGTAACATGCATTGAAGATAGAGGGGGGCACATTTCAGGTTGAAAAATAGAAAATCATTCAACCACTCCGTTAACATCAATGTTGCCGCCAGCCTCCTCAGATCTCAAGTGCTCTTATACCACTGTTAAATTAGAATATTGATGTGTTTGTGGTATATTTTATTAAACTGAAGGGTTACATATATCCTTCTCTAAAACACTAATAACTAATAACTAAAAAATAACTAAACTAAACTGATAAACTTCCTAACTGCTACCTAACTATACAATATCCCGTAGGATTGCAGCACTGTTTGACAATAATAATAAAAATACACAAACCAAGCAATGGGGGGATGGAGCCTACTATAAGAAATACTGATTACGAGTTTTTATGATCCTGTAGAAAAGTGTTAAGCCCTAACAAGGGGAGTTTATTGGTGATATAAGATGAGACTAAGCTGGATTTTTTATGATCAAGCAAGCATTGATAATTGGTAGTCTAGTAGGGAAGCACCATGAAAGGTAGAGGATAAAGTCAGGCTGAGTATACTATATAGCTCTTCTTTTCTGAATAGTGAAAAAATTGGTATTTTATTTGAACTGAAGAGACACTATGGTGGAAGGAGATTAAGGCGGATGAGAAGTGGTAATCATCTCAGCAATGGGGGAGGGAGCCTACTATAAGAAATACCCAAAACAAGCTTGGGGAGGGAGACTATAATCCAAATCTGAAATTTGCACTATAATTTACATCTGCAATCTTTGTGTCCTTCTATTCTCTAGTTGTATCCCTCATCAAGCATGATTATCGAAACAAATAGGGCCTGACTTTTACATACCTCCTACTTTGTATTGTGACTCAAACAATTTAATAAAGTCTTTAAGGCGGAATTTATGACATTGAGGCTAGGGATCAAATAGAATCTTTGTGTACCTGCTTACCACGGTCAATCTATTATATACCATTCAATCTATGAAACTTAATAAATTTCTCCGTAATTTTGGAAAAAAACCAATGAACCAAAAAATTGGACTAATGTCAATATCAAATTGAAACTTATGAAGAAATAATAAACTTGCACAAAAAATCAAGTTTATGAAATGAAACTTGCAACATGTCGCAATTTGTTCGATTTATTTTTAAATAAGCTTCATTTTATATTGTATTGAATTCGTTTTGTGCAATTTGAATGAAAACCATTTCAATTTAAAAAAAATGTATTAAATAAAGAATATGGAAGATGAGGCATGCACCTAGATAGAACATTTTTCCATGGATCAAACTATATCATTTGAATTAACTAAATAATAAATAATTAGTTACATTTATATTTGGATTAATTTAACTCTTGGTATGTTATATTTATATTATAGTATATATATATATATATATATATATATATATATATATATATATATATATATATATATATATATATATATATATATATATATATATATAGAGTTTGCAATGTTCCATCCTAAAAGCTTTGAAACTCTACATACATAATGTTTGGATAATTAGAGTTTAGAGTGTATAATTCTTTCATTTATGTGGAGTAAATTTGATTCGATATTATTTTATTGAACAAAATTGAGTAGAAATAATAAGCTTCCATATATGGTATTTTTAGGTTTTCACTTTTCCAAAAAAAATTATAAAAAATCCTGAAATGTTAATTAAAAATTTAATAATATAAAAAATTTAAGAAAACTATTAGATTCAAATGATGAAATAATAAAGATTCTAAGAAAAAATATAATTTATTACTCATATTTGATAAAGTAATATGTAGACTGAGTTGAGGATATTCTTTTTTGAGTTGTACATATAAATGAGAAGAGGAAGTTGTGGAGTACTGAAAAGGTATGATTTTGCTGGTTACTTTAATGACTTTTTAATACAATTTGTGAACCTTTTGTATCATGGATTTGGAAAGTCATAAGAAACTATCACAAAACATGTGAGAATCGATGTGTATAATAATACATGATAATGGTTATTTTCTATACGGGGAAAGAAGAAAGCGAAGAAGTTGAAAATAAGATAGAAGCAGTGGAGATAGCTGTTATTCCTCACGGATGAGAACGAGAAACCAAACATAATAAAACAAGATGGTGGTCGGCAGGACAAGGAGGATTTGGCTGGTATGATAGCAAAAGCGGATGAAGAAGTTAAGCTGGCGTCCTAAGGATCAGTCTTGAGGATATTCTTATTTATCTAGCTGCTTGGACATCTCCGCCATCGTCCTTATAAAGAGAGACAGCACTGTTAGTTTAGGACTGGCGAGATAAGATACGTTTTATGTAATCTTCTGTAAAACATCAGACTTGGTTATTAAGCTCTGTTGAGAACTGGTTCGATGTATTTTTGATCAATGTCTTAATGAAAGCCTGGTGATTATTCTATCTTCGCGTCTGCGTTAACCTAAAGCGGCGCATCCTTGGAGGCTAAGGGCCCGGCCCCGAAGGACACTTGCTTCTGTACCATTACAGCTTCGTTTCTGTGTGGTTTGTTTATTATTTCTATTCGATTGTTTGATATTCTTTACAAGTTCATATTACATGCTCTGTTCCAGTTTGAATCATTGAAGTTTCTACAACTAGACTTGTGTGTTAACTCCGCATTACGTTATTATTCCTTTCAAGAGTTAATCGCATATCCTTACTGTTATGTTGCAGAGCTGTTATATTAACATTTGTGTTGCGTGCGTTCCACTGAATCAGTGCACCATAGTTAGTTGTCATTTGTTATTTGTTTCATTAATATGATTTGTGTAATTAGCCTTTGAATGATAGAATGTTCATGATTAAGTGTTATAGATTGAGTTTGATTATAACTAGCGGGGACTTAGTATTCATTTCTTGTTCTACACTTAGAGTTCTGTACATTCCATTTCGATTAGTTTATTCATTTTGACTGCCCTATTTGATCTCTTTATCTTGCATTTGGTAGTTTCTTGTGAAGATGATCTGGAAGTTGTGGTAAGCGTGCTCGGTCCATGTTTAGCTCTGAACATGATCTATGCTGCAGTTGCATATCGAGTTTACAGAAGGGATGGTTTATTGTACAGACCCTTGGTGATGAGTTATTGAGTTTTCTGAGTGTGTGATTTATCCTTTGAAGTGATTTAGTTACAAGCAAGCATCCGTTTACTCTTTTATTTCTTAAGCACTGTACTACTAGCATTACTCTGACAAATGATAGCCTCGGATTGAGTCACTCTTTGTAATAACAAAACGCTCCCGGATTGACATATTAATGTGAGGTAATTAGAGGTAAAAGAGACCCTTTTTATAGCTCCACATTTTGGCGCCGTTCTTAGGAAATGGAAGAGAAGAAGTGTAATGGCTACATCTTTTTGGAAGTAGTGTACCAATGGCTTTGCTAGAGAGGAGAGTTGGATAAAGCAGGTAAGAACCTACGTGCAGAGCATGTAAAAGACCTGCTCATTATCCGCTTTCCGTTGTTGCTTGTTTGAATAAAAGTTCGTAGTTTATTTTTGAGTGCATGACTAAGCAGAAAAGACCAGAAAAGAATATCAAACCCCCATCCAAACCTGAAAAAGCTAAGGGGCCGGTGACCCTTGGCCGAACGACCTTCATAGACGAAATCTATAAGAAAACAGAGTCTCAGCCATCAGTAGGTTTCAAGAAAAACACTTCTAAACCGCCTACTAGTTCCCTTCTGGCCACAGGATCACCATCTGTAGCCTGTGCTGAGGTGCATAGCCAAACTGAGGAGCAGGACTTTCAAGAAGTTGAAAATTCCACTCCAGAATTATTGCAGGAAGGGAACTCTAGCAACTTTTGCGAAGGAGAAGGAGAAACAGGGGAAACCAAGGAACTAAAATCTCCTCTTGAAACAAATCAGCCATTACATAGCCCAGATAAGGGGAGTGCTGCGAAAGTCATTGTTGAAGAGATTCAATCTCCTCAAACACCTGGTATTCCCATTATTCCAGATAAAGGAAGCGCTATTAAAAAGATCCCTGTCAAAACCGTTCCCACCCAACCTAGGAATACCCTCCTAGATATCCCAGAAGGTTACTGGCATATATTCGATCCCATGACTCAAAACCAACCAAACGCTCAAAACCAGCCAAACACTCAAACCTCTACATTACAATATCCCATAGTGGATTCTGCAGCAAATGCACCCATGAAAGCTATCCCTCTTCAGCATATCCCCACATTTCACGGACTCACATCAGAAGATCCGGATGCATTCCTATTTGAATTCGATGTGTTATGTCGGGGGTATGATTACACCACCGATCCCCAAAAATTGAAAATATTCCCCTCTACATTGAAAGGGGCTGCTTTAAGATGGTTTATGGGGCTAGGTGGCGGGGTTATCAACAATTGGGATCAAATGAAAGAATCCTTCTTAAAAAAATACCAGGATTATTGTAGGTCTAGAGAATTAAAAGACGAAATATTTCAGATGACAGCCAGACCAAATGAAACATTAGAGGAGTATGTGGAACGTTTTCAGTATAACTTACAAAGATATCCTTATGCATCGCTACCTTTACCTGATAATGTGTTAAAAACTGCATTAATGAGGGGTATGAAGGAACAATGGATTGAAACATTAAAAATTATGGGCAAAGGGGATATTTATCAAGAGAATTTTACTGACATCCTTGACTTATGTATCAGGAGTTCGAGAGGCAGCACAAGAATAAAACCGACAGAATATGATCGGTTTGCAAGAGATAACAAAGTATCAGTAGAAGGAGTAACACGTGCAGAAATTGGAAATTTATTAGAGAATTTTAAAACTGATATTATGGGGACACTAACTACACAACTTGATATTGTGCAGGCTAAACAAAAGCAGCTGGAGGCAGAACAGAATATGGCAATCTTTTGCCCCCGATGCAGAAAGAAACACAGCCACAAGGGGTGTCCATTAGATAAAGTCCAAACATGCGCCATCTGTACAAAAGATCACCTTACGGAAAGCTGCCCCTCACTTCCTGGATTGAAAGCAGTATATAAGGAAGCAGAAGAAGAACCAGAATCGGTGAATTCAATCAACCAGCGCCGCCCGTGGCAGCCAAGACAACCTGGTATGTTTCCGGACCCAAACTCTTTCTTTCAAAACCCACAGTATAATGCTCAACAATATGGTATGTGGCAAAATCAATCTCAAACCCCATTTACAAACTGGTCACCACAATCATTTCCTTCTCCAAATCCATGGCTAAATCAAACAAGCCAAACTGGTTGGCCAAATTTCCCTTACACTCCACAATATTGGCAAAATGGCCCATATCCTTCACAATGGACTCCCTCTACTTCACAAAGTTCACCCTGGCAGACAAGCTGGCAAAGACCAATGTACCACCCAGCTGGAACTATTCCGCTCCCTCAACCTACTTTGCCAGCTTTACAACAAAATCCCCAGTCTAACCTGAGACCGCAACTCCCAGCCCAACCCGATCCCAATCCAAGCAACAGGCAGGTCCAATCTATTCAAATCATAGAATCACCAGAACTAGGACCCGACCTGAGGGAGTGCAATGATCTTCAGTTAAGATCTGGACGTATAATTGAAACTGAGGGAGATAAAACAGTTCATATTGAAGATCAGTTACCCAGAGAACATCAGTCACAACAAGAGGATGTAAATAAGCAACAAAATCATAATCAAGCAACCACATCCTCTCCCCCGTTCCCAGAACGATTAGCCATACCTCGATCCATACAATATCCTGACTTCGACATTCTGGGAGAATTACAAAACTTGTACATAAAAATTCCATTCCTCCAAGCCATTCAAGACATTCCCATATACGCCAAAACCATAAAAGAATTGTGCATAAAGAAACCGAGGAGGAATATAACAAACAATCCAAGAGTCCAAGTAGTTGGCACCTTATCTGACCTATTGTCGGGAAGAGAAACACCCCTTAAATATGAAGACCCCGGGAACCCAATTATAATTGTTCAAATTTATGGCCAGACCCTGCCTAATGCCTTAGTTGACTTAGGGGCTGCAATTAATATTTTAACAACTACAACTTGCCAAAAGCTCGGCATTACATCTGTAGAACCCACCTCTACTCTGTTAGAATTGGCTGACCGATCTGTGGTTAGACCAGAGGGCACTCTACATGATGTCATGGTCTCTGTAGAATCCTGGGAGTATCCAACCGATTTCCTGATAATTAATCCAAAAAACCGACTTGATGGACACCCGCTAATTTTAGGTAGACCTTGGCTCGCTACTGCCGATGCCTACATTGGCTGTCGGCAGGGAAATATGACCATAACCAGAGGACCAAATAGCAAAAATTTAGTTCTATATCCTCCAGCGCAGCCAAGTGTCACAATGATTAAAATGAATAAGCACCCTGTATCATATCTTACTGATAACATTAGATCTCCATTAACTATACAAGAGGCACTCGATTTCAAAGATCAAACAGAAGACGATGCCATTAATAATTTCATTACTCAAACTGAACCTCGCACACAATGTCACATGATAAAAGCAGCATTTGATAATGAATTAGAAGAAGATCCCCTGAAAGATATTCATGATCAAATAATACTTGTCACTTCTGTTGCAAATAGTAAAACTGTGGAAATTGCACCGGGGAAAACTTTAAACATCAATGCTAATCTCACACCGGAACAAGAAACAAAGCTCATCCATCTGTTAACAAAATATCAAGAAGCATTTGCATGGGACTACCCTGATATGAAAGGAATCGATCCCCAGTTATGTACACACCACATTTACATAGAAAAAGATGCCAGACCTGTGCGTCAGCCGCAAAGGAGACTTAATCCCCATCTAAAAGATGTTGTAAAAACTGAACTTCAAAAACTTTTAGATGTGAATTTTATCTACCCTATCTCTGATAGTAAATGGGTCTCTCCACTTGTGGTGGTACCAAAAAAGAATGGAAAATGGAGAATTTGTGTGGATTATAGAGAACTTAACAAGGCAACACAAAAAGATCATTTTCCTCTTCCTTTCATAGATCAAGTATTGGACACTTTAGCAGGGAAGAAGTTCTTTTCTTTCATGGATGGCTTCAGTGGATACAATCAGATTCAGATTGCCCCTGAAGACCAGGATAAAACTACCTTTACTTGCCCCTGGGGAACATTTGCCTATCGAGTTTTACCTTTTGGCTTATGTAATGCTCCTGCCACATTTCAGAGGGCTATCCTTAGTATTTTTGCAGATTTAATCAACGATGGACTTGAAGTTTACATGGATGACTTTACACCATACGGAGATGACTTCGATCCAGCTCTAGACACCCTAGAGAAAGTCCTACAACGCTGCATTGTTACTAGGCTTTGCCTAAGCAATGAAAAATGTTTTTTGATGATGACTGAAGGACTTATCCTAGGACACTATGTCTCAGCAGCCGGCATTCAGGTAGACCTGGCCAAAATCCAAATACTTTTGCTTATTCCTACTCCTACTACTCAAACAGAGGTACGCATTTTTCTTGGATTTTCAGGTTATTATAGACGATTCATAGAGCATTATTCACACATTGCTGCTCCTTTATATGCACTGACTGGTAACGTTGATTTCCTTTGGACAGACAAATGTGACCATGCTTTCGAGGATCTAAAGAAGCTTGTATCCATAGCCCCAGTCCTTCGAGGACCAAACTGGGACCTACCATTCCAGATATCATCTGATGCCTCAGATACAGCCATTGGTGCAGTCCTTGGGCAGGAAGAGGATAAAAAACCATATGCTATATATTACATCAGCAAAAATTTATCCTCTGCTGAATTGAATTACACTGTTACTGAAAAAGAATTTCTAGCTGTAATACATGCTGTCAATAAATTTAGACATTATATCACAGGCTACCCTGTTATCTTGTATACAGATCATTCTGCCATAAAATATTTAGCAAATAAGCCTGTCAAAAATGCCAGAGTAACTCGATGGTTAATCTTATTGAAGGAATTCGATATCACAATCAAGGACCGTCCTGGCAAAGAAAACCCTGTAGCCGATTTTCTTTCAAGGATACCAAAATCAAGCGATGCAGCAGCAGTGGAAGATCAATTTCTGGATGAACACCTGTTTGCTGTTGCTGTTCAAACGCCCTGGTATGCTGATGTTGCCAATTACTTTGCAGTAGGTAAATTACCAAAACATCTAACTCCTAATGAGCGTAAGCAGATTATTCAGAAAAGTTCTCGATTTTCGTGGATTGGAGGTTATTTGTTTCACACAGGAACAGACATGCATATCAGGCGATGTGTTAGAGAGGATGAAATCTTTGACATCCTCAAAGCCTGTCACGATGGACCATGTGGGGGGCACTTCGCTGAGCGTAGGACTGGACATAAAGTATTGCAGACAGGATATTACTGGCCTACGATCTTTAAGGATGCAAAGAAGTTCGTCCAAGCCTGTGACAGTTGCCAGCGAGCAGGACGACCTGGTCAAGCTGATAAAATGCCTCTGAAACCACAGTTAGTCATCGAACCATTCGAACGGTGGGCTCTGGATTTCGTTGGACCCATCAACCCTTCATCAAATCAGAAAACATATATTTTGGTGGCAACAGAATATGTCACCAAATGGGTTGAGGCAGAAGCATTGCCAAGAGCCACAGAGGACTCTGTCATACAGTTCCTGTTCCATCTATTTGTACGTTATGGCCTTCCAAGGGAAATAATTACGGATGGAGGACCACAATTTGCTAGGAATAGATTAGCTGCAACACTCAACAATTATCACGTCTAGCATAAAATCACTACTCCATATCACCCACAGGCGAATGGGCAGGTAAGCGCAACAAGATAATAGAATCTAATTCTGTTATTGCATCACATAGGGGGCGTGGTGCAGGCTGCAGGCTACACAAGCACTGCGGGCCTGTCGAACACATGGAGGAGCACCATTTGGTTGCTCACCTTGTCAACTAGTGTTTGAAAACAACCCTATTTTCCTTAAATTCGAGAAATCCGAGCAACGTCGACGCGGAAGTTGGCCTGAACTTAACGGAGGCACAACTCAATCGACTACAGCAGATCAATGAATTAGACGAAATTCGGCTCTCTGCACTACAAAATACAGCATTAATTCAACAGCAGCGAGCCAAATGGCATGATGCGCTCATTAAGAACAAAGTCTTCCACGAGGGAGACTGGGCTCTGTTATACGATTCTCGGTTTCAGGACTTCCCTGGAAAACTTCAGACTCGATGGTTGGGACCATACGAAATCCAGAAGGTACATGATAATGGAACTCTTACTCTAATCACTATTAACGGTTCTGGATATGCATTCAAGGTAAATGGCCACCGAGTCCGTCTCTACCGTAAACCACTTACTCGGGAATCCTTCTGCCAGCAGATACGCCGAGATACTGATCTGGAGATCTTAGGAGAGGAAGAGAAATCTTCCTCACCTGTAATTCATTAAGGGTCTATTTCTTTTTGCAAATTGTACATAAAGTTTTTGTTTTTGAGTGATCCTTGTACATAAGTTTGATTTGAATAAATTCTTGTCATTTTGTTGTTCCTTTTTCTTCCACAAAGTTTGATTTTTGCTCTTCTAATAGCATATGTATGTTTTTTATTTTGGTTTTGCTTGTTCTGCTGTTCCTTTTCTAAAGGAACAGCATTCGGATCTCTGCTGTTCCTTTTTCAGAAGAACGATATTGTTACGTCTATCGTTGTTCCTTTTTGGTTACCATTGTTCCTTTTCCTTCAAAGAAACATCGTTCTTTTATTTCTGTGTTGACTTTTTCAACGGAATGGCATATTGAGTGTTTAGTATGATTGCCGTTCCTTTTCCCAAAAGGAACGGCATTTGCAGTTTTCTTCCTTTTTCTATTATCCATCGTTGTTGCTTTTTCAACAGAACACCATCTGCATACTTTTGATCTCTTTGCTGATTTAAATTGAGGATGCTTTTTCCCGTCTTCTTTCTAGTCTTCAAAGCTTCAGCTATGTATTTGTGCGATGAAATATAAAAACACAGCATACCGAAAATCTGCAAATCATAAATCGCTATATCTATAAGGCTCTGCATTAATAAGAGGACAGATGGAAGGACATACTTATTTCTTACCTTTTGTGACATGGTTTTACTAATTTTGCCTTGATTGGTTATCTTTATCATGCTGATTCCCTTAAAAATCTTTTTATTAGTACTTGGGAATAAGAGCAAAGAGTTTATATCTTCCTATTGAGATAATAAAACTTCTTCCACCATTCCTACTCTTAAGGAGTGTTGAACCACCCTTTGTGTATAAATAAGGAAAAAGAAAAAGCATGTCAAATGTCAAATGCAGGATAGGGGGTCTCATCGAGAGCCAGCCTACCATGATCATGAGGATGGAAGTGAAGTGGCATTCCCATTCTGGCCACCACACCAGGGATATGGTCCAAAAGGTGTATTAAAATAAACGAACCTTGGAACAGGAGGTCTCATTAAGAGCCGGCCTGCCCACGTTTTGCTCTTTCCTCGTGAATGGCATTATGGTTAACTGGTCACCAAGCCAGCATAATGGTCTACATTCTGACATAATAACAGTCCTAAGTATACACACAGGATCATGGTTCCGGGGGTGAAAAACAACTCTGCCAAGGTTATGGACACCTGTTGGCAGCAGAGTAATGTTAATGGTATCGAAGTCACCTTGCTTACACCAATAGGTAAGATATTAACACTCTTTTGTTTTCATATCCGAGGCACTAATTATATGTTATTTCCTGATTTATACACCGCATGAATATTTTATTACCAATCATGGCAACGGAGGTGACCATGACCGCTTAAGATTGGCGAGTACGATACATGACTATCCATCAGCCTCAAATCATAACACAGCAGCCTCAAATCATAACACGCGATCCATCCTCTGCCTCGATTTCGGTAATCTGTTGTCCTCTCTCAACATGGCATAAATTCACATGCTGTTCCTTTCTGACTTGAGTACAGACTGGGTGCCGCTCCATTATTTGCCGGCTGGGACAGCCTATCACACTGAGGGGGGGGGAGGTTAACCTCATCATTCTATGTATTACGTGTCAATTCATCATTCGGAAAATCTGGTTCACGACGATTTGGCATGGTTTCACGGCATGGCAAATTTTTATTTTTATCTTTTCGCACAAGTTGTTTTTGCTGCACTATTGCATACTCTGTGTTTTCTTTTGCGAAACCTTGCTCTCTGTGTTTCAAACCGAAAACGTTTTTTTGCTGTTCCATTTAGAAATCACAGCGAAATCATGGGGGGAAAGGCAATTCGTAGTGAGCCTCAACAGCTAACGATCTCTGCTGCCGCCCGAGAAATCCTGGAAAGAGCAGGATGGTTAAACTATTTCAATCGCTTACAAGAGGGTAATGAGACAGTAGCAATGGAGTTCTTGCAGAATTTACAAGATAACTACTCCATGGTAAGAGAAAAACGAATAGCGGTCACTGATGCCATAATTGCAGAAGTCTCAGGACTACCAGCTACTGGACCGGTATGGACATTCAAGAAAGAACGATTACAGAAGGTCATCGACATCTTCCAGGATGAAGGCCAGCATTTGACAATCAAAGGGAAGGGAATTCTGCCAGCGACCCTAGGCGAACCCTGGACAGAGCTAGCAAGAATAGTACTGAGCTACATTACTTGCGAAGGAAGAAAAGACGTGGTAAGACCACGACACCTTAAACTTTTAGCTGTTCTAAAACAGAAATGCTCTGTGAATTTACCGGCACTCTTAAACTCGTTATTGCATGATGCTGCACAAAGTATGAAAAGGGCACAGCACGTAGAGGCAATTGTTAGTCACCACGGGTTAATTCGACTTGTTGTTAGTTATAGTCTTACCTAGCAGCAGAGCAGCTGGGAAGAGCTCATTACACTGATTGAAGGGGGATCGACAGAACCATCCCCGAAACGTAGACATTCTATAAACCCACCAGAACAACCGGCAAAACGCAGAGAAAATGTTGCTAGTACATCACAACAACCAGAGACACACCAAGAACCCGCAAAGCGAAAGCATGTAGTTGATTCACCCGAGCAACCAGGGGAACCCAGGAAATCAGCTCGGTTAGCTCAGATGAGAGGAAGCATAAATAAACCCAGAAAGTCAGCCCGGTTGGCTCGAATAAGGGGAAGGCTAGAACAGCTTCAGGGAAGCACTAGCCAACCAGTAATAATTGAAGATGAGCAACCCGAAGAAGAAGTACCCGAACCTTCGGGAACAGAAAAAGAAGCAGAAACTGAACAGGAGGAAGAAAGGGGACAGCAGGAGAATAGTCCATTACAAGACCTACTAAGAGAAGATGACTTGGCCTCCATCCTAACCAATATGAGTAAATACGGTCAACCTTCTAGCTCAAAGAATTCCCACGACCAATTTCAAGAAGAGAACATGCCTATGCATGATGAAGAGGAAGAAAATACCGAACGGGAACAATCTGTTCCCATGTCACAAGAGGAAAGTCTAAAGGAAGAACCCCAGGAGGAAGAATCAGAACCAGTTGAGGTGCATACACCAGAACAGCCGGAGCAGAGCAGTGAGGAAGAACCCCAGGAGGAAGAGTTAGCAACTGGTCATGATCCAGTCCACCATCGACGGACTGTCGTTCCTTCAAAGGAATCAATGGAAATCAAGAAGCTGAGGAAGGAACGGACTAAACTGTTAAACAAAATAACCCAGCTCAGGCAACAAATAAGGATTTTGAAAAAGAACCAGAAGGTAAAGAGGAAAAAGAGGGCCAACAAACAGCCTGTTTTCCAAGACTCTGAGGATCCAGCTGCCGTTCCGATTAAGACAGAAATGGATCCAGCTGCCATTCCGATTAAGATAGAAAAGGATGATAAGCAAATTCAGACGGAGGCACCACCCTCAGGGGTAATCAGGGTCCTGAACTCCAAACAGCGTAACAAAAAGGTTCAGGTAAAACTCCCGGCCTCCACTGATGCATGGCGGAAAGATCCAAAGACAAAAACCTTGCACAAGATGGTGAAACAAGCACGGCAAGAAATGGAGCAACTTAAAGAGCAAACGGCTCCGCTAGAGAAATATGAAGAGTTGCAGCAGCAACTAAGGGATGTCAGTCAATCTAAAAGACAGGTTTTTGAAGGATGGATGAAGGAACAAGAGGAAGTCACAAAGGTAACTTATAAACTAGATACTACTATCAAACAGATGAATGACTTGTGTTCTTTATATAATAATGTTTTAGCATGTAGGGCTCCTGCTAAAAACTATGCTCTGTTTCTATTAGAACGATATTTACAATTACAAATAAAAGCTGTTAAGGCAGGCACCCCTATCCAGATCAACAATGTCAATGATTTTATCGACTGTTGTAAACATTATGGAGTGAAAGTCCAGAGATTGTTGTGTGAACTTTATTTACACGACCTTGTGCTAAGTCGGGAGACTGAAGTGAACCCTGGTCCCTCCATTGGTGATATTCAATTCCAAGCATTCATTTCATTCGGGGCTAATCAGATTAAGTGGCTGAAAGCCTATGATACCTTCCAGAGTCAAGAAAATGGTCTAGATTTAAGAGTTAGGGCTGAGCCTAGGAACCCAGTACGGTTATGGACAGCTCATGTAAACCACATAAGGACTCCAGGTGTCATTGTAACATTAGGGCCTATGCATGAGGCACTCATTCAAGAAGGTTTAGAGTATTTCTTTTCCATCAAAGACTTGGCCATTAATGCAGCCAAATTTCGATATCGAATCTCTGATCCACACATCCAGCTCAGAGAACCATTTAAATATGAGAACTTTGAGTTAGCCGCTGACCGTTTGAATTTCTATGGCCAGAGCCTTCTGAAAGCAGGGTCATCTTGGTTAGGGTGTAGATTTCGCGCTCCAATTATTTGGCATCCTACACATGGATACCAGGCCCTGTATGATATGCCTGAGGGGCAAGCAGGTCAGTTCTTTGATTATTTAATCACTCAACATGGTTGTAGGCCTCCACATGAAACTCCTTCTCCAGCATACTCTCTCACTGCATTACATGTCAACTACAATTTTTTCATGAGGACATGAAACAAGGTAAGCAGGGGGGTGTGTGGAGTACTGAAAAGGTATGATTTTGCTGATTACTTTAATGACTTTTTAATACAATTTGTGAACCTTTTGTATCATGGATTTGGAAAGTCATAAGAAACTATCACAAAACATGTGAAAATCGATGTGTATAACTTAGCCACTGATAATGGTTATTTTCTATACAGGGAAAGAAGAAAACGAAGAGTTGCCGCTCTAAAGATAAGAACGAAGTGGAGATAACTGATGTTCCTCTGGATGAGAACCGAACGCAAACATAGGGAAACAAGATCAAGGTGAATCGGCTCGGGCAAGAAGGAGAGGACACCAGCTCAGCGCAATAGCAAAGACAGGATGAAGAAGTTAACTGTTTGGCGAATCCCTCAGGATCGAAGATCCTGAGGGATCGCTGCTTTATTTATCTAGCTGCTTGGACATCTCCGCCATCGTCCTTATAAAGAGAGACAGCACTGTTAGTTTAGGAATGGCGAGATAAGATACATTTTATGTAATCTTCTGTAAAACAACAGACTTGGTTACTAAGCTCTGTTAAGAACTGGTTCGATGTATTTTTGATCAATGTCTTAATGAAAGCCTAGTGATTATTCCATCTTCGCGTCTGCGTTAACCTAAAGCGGTGCATCCTTGGAGGCTAAGGGCCCGGCCCCGAAGGACACTTGCTTCTGTACCATTACAGCTTCGTTTCTGTGTGGTTTGTTTATTATTGATATTCGATTGTTTGATATGCTTTACAAGTTCATATTAGATGCTCTGTTCCAGTTTGAATCATTGAAGTTTCTACAACTAGACTTGTGTGTTAACTCCGCATTACGTTATTATTCCTTTCAAGAGTTAATCGCATATCCTTACTGTTATGTTGCAGAGCTGTTATATTAACATTTGTGTTGCGTGCGTTTCACTGAATCAGTATTGTCCCATAATTCGTTAATCGTTATTGCTGTTCCATTAATATGATTTGTGTAATTCGCCTTTAGAATGATAGAATGTTCCTTGATTGCAAAGAGTGTATAGATTGAGTTTGATTATAACCCGCGAGACTTAGTATTCATTTGCTGTTCCATTTTAGAGTTGCTGTTCCATTTTAGAATTATGGTTTAATCCTTTATGTCCTTTGCTGATCTATTTATCTGCATTTGATGGTTTGCTGTGAGAGATGATCTAAGACTGTAGTGAGCAGTATCAGTCACTGTTTAGCTCCCAGGCTTGTGATCTATGCTTTAGTTCTTTTTCCATCAGTTTCTGAAGGGATGGTTTATTATTACTGAACCCTTGACTGATGAGTCATTGAGTTTCCTGAGTGTGTGATTTATTTCTTTAAAGTAATTTGATTTCAGTTAAGCATCTGTTTACTCTTGTATTTCTTAAGCACTGTACTACTAGCATTACTCTGACAAATGAGCCTCGGATTGAGTCACTCTTTGTAATGACAAAACGCTCTCGGGTTGACATATTAATGTGAGGTGATTAGAGGTGAAAGAGACCCTTTTTATAGCTCTACAGAAGTTAATTGTGAATGAACCATTTCTCGGTTCAGAATGTGAAGAGGCATCAGTTTCACGTTTTGAATGATTATGAATCAGAATGAACATGTGGCTCTATAAGATATTTCAAAGTTATATTATCTCTTTGTAGGACACGTTTCATATTTTTATGGTGGTTCAAATAACGGAGGACTTTTTTGGAAGTTTCATAAATCCGTGATGTTAATTAATTTTCATTAATAGTCATACGTGGTCAATATTTAATAACACAGTGAACTTTTAACTATAATTTGGTAAAAAAAATATTTAAGCGGGGTTTAATATAATATCCCTATTTCTCTTCATTTATATAAAAAATTAATATTCCTAAAGGTTAAGTGGACAGAAAGGAAAACTATATGTGGAAATATTATTATTGTGCAAATACTAGAGTAAATTGGAGACTAAGATTTCAAATCCATGAAGATGGAATAAAATCCTAAAACATTCACAAAATTCTCCAAATATCCTTGGAGAAAAATAACATATAATAAATATTAGATGTGAGATAATAATCTAATAAATACCTCAGTAAAGTGGAAAGTTACTCATAAGAGGTAAGAATAAAACTAGAAAAAGGAAAAAGCTAGTTTTAAAGAAGATATTGTGGAAAAAACAGAAGTAAGGCATAGGATAAGGGAAAACAACATCTTGAATTAACTGGACGTAGTTATGGAAACATGCTACGGGAAAGAAAGATAAAATAAGTTATTCCTAGCTAGACAAGGGGTTGTCTACACTGTGGAAGAATTGGTCTCTGCTCGGGGAGTTTTGGACTAAGCTCAAGGTTGGGTGGCACATAGTCCTTACCATAATTGGTGCGCACATTTATTTTGTCTTACGATATTGTTTTGTTTTATGAAATTCTGGTGGAGTCAAATATGATTTTTTTTTATGAACTATAGCTGAAAGAATTATACATTTTATTATAAATTAAGTGTAATACTATGTTGTTTTCATAAATGAGTAGTTTTTAATATGTATTTATCATAATTTTAACCATAGCTGGTATATTTAATTATCTTGTATGGTTACATAGACTAAAAAAATTATTTTCACCAACACACAAAATTTCTAAACTATGTGGAAGGGTTTAAATCTATTGTTAGTTCCATGTTATAAATTTCATTACACAGATAGAGAAAATGATTTAACTTAATCAAAATCATAACAGTACCTAAGTGAAAAGATATAAACATCTAAACAAAATATAGTTTAGAAATCTAATTGATATATAAACATATGTTTGAGTGATGCATAGATAGTTCAGAAGTAAAATGTATATAGAATAGTGAAAATAAAAATCTGAATAATAAAAAGATACTCCATATTTAAAATAGATATTCCCATTCTATGAAAAATCATACATATAGTGACACATATGTATTAAAAATAAATATTTCTAAGGTTCAAATAAAATTTCATAGATATAGGAACCTCCTCTTATAGAGGTGAGTATAAAAACTTACAATTAGTTAAAAACATAAATTACAATATTTTAATTACATCTTGACTTAAAGTCATCAATCAAATAATTCAACTACAAAGTGTGGAGTCGAAATCAGCAAACAATGTATATAGATGGCTGAAACCTCTATATTTGGATGACTGACCGAGAAGAATACGAAACGTGTCATAAGATCTTCTCACTTGTAATTGAAATTAACTGTAATAGAATTGAATGAAATATAAAATACCTATAAAGAAACATATGCAATTGTGTTAGACTAACACCAATACTAATAAAAATAGTTTGTAAAAGACATAAAAGTTTTATAATCAATAATATTAAAAAATACACCTTTCTAAGGAGAATTAAGGTTGAAACTCCTCCTGCACATGACAGAAATAAAATATTAAGTTTAGAAAATTAAAAGAGAATTAATGAATGTGAAAACTGTAATTAATTTAAATGCAAAGCTAAGTAATTTTTTACCTATGAGAAGGATTGTAACCTCGTAGAGGGTATCGGGATATAATTGAGGAAATTATGGAAATCTGGAAAAAGGGGTTTTTCTAGGATTACAGTAAAAATAAAAATGTATTCTGAGAATTAAACAAAACCAAATTCAATTCAGAATAATATATTTTTATAAGAATTAAAAATCTTAGTATATCAATTTAATTGTATATACGAAAAATCAAGTTATACTCTGTATATTATGTAAAGTTGTATTATACAAATATTAAAGCTAAAAAATGGGACAATCTTACCATAGCCACATAAAAGGTGGATACATACATGAAATAGAGATATAATTAAGTTTAAAATATAAACTGGCATACCTATGTCTTATTCATGAAAAGACAAACATTGAAATAAATTAATTCGATATAAATACACAGAGGTAATACTCCAAAATTTAGTGTGTCATACCAATAATAAGGATAGTAAACATGGGTCAAGATTGAACACAATGATGTTCGGGTCCAAACGCCATCTCTGTAAACTTAAGGAGAAGAGGGACTTCATACACAAAAACTTATAAAAAAGAAGAAAAAAATGGTTACAATATGGGAAAGTTGTGAATATGGAATAATTCATACAAATACTAACACAATTGCTTATAGTTAATAAAATGAAGAATGCATCCAATTTCATGGATATATATATACATTCAAGGGTAAACCTTTCACGTAGTAAGTAAAATCGATTTCGGTAAACTTGGGAATTTGAAGAAATTGATAATGGGGCAAACAATTCGTATACCAATTAATGGAAATGCCAAAAATTATTTTTACCATTAGAAAACCATAAATAGGAATACTATGTAAACGATGAAAATGAGAAAATTATTAAATAGAAATCTACAGGAGACATTATGATAATGATTTTAAATAAAACAATGCTTTCCCATAAGAATAATTTAATCAAATTGGGAAAACCTTTATGCAAACTCGGACAGATAAATCGATAAAATCACTAAAAATGTAAATAAAGAAACAAACCCAATTAAGTTATCTGAATGATAAAACCAGAGAACGAATTCAAAATGGTCGAATGGAGGTAAATTGGGGAAAATCCCTAATTAACTATCCTGAACAAAAAACAACGGACATTATGAATAGGTTTAGTAATGTGTGTTAGCACACATGTAAATTCCATTCGGGAATACCCACCAAAAAATGGGGAATGGACAACCAAATTAAAATCATATTTTATTTTTAACTCACCTATACAATTTTGAATTAGGGGACTTTGGTATTACCTTGACCTATCCAGAAAACTTCTAACTCTGTGATATGTGATATGGGAAGGATAGTAATACAGTTTAGGAGTAAAAATGTAACATGTCCTTTTTGACAATTTGTTTTTTCTATCTATAGTGCTAACAATAATTTCGTCCTATGTATACATTATTCATTATAATTTTCTGACGTATATCTGACATCGACAAGTTCCTTTATTGTATGGTTACCTCTTTCAAACTTATTCATATACTAGTTTGAACTGATATTCCAATTATAAAATCTCAATGGAATGCTAAGCTTAGGAATTCATCCGTAGTTTATTTTTCATGGAAATTTGTATATCAAGAGTTAACCTCCCCCTCTTAACTATTGATAAAAATTCCCATTCCATACTAATAACTTAGAAATTTTCTAACATATCCACTCCTCAATCCTATATACATAATTTTAGCCTTTACCTTAAAACTATCACACACAGACACACACACACACATATATATATTCCGACCCATGTATATATTTCCTGAGCCATAACCCCACATTGGTTATAAAGATTATTTACTTAGAAATATTGTTTACAATATATATACGAACCTTCATTCCACGATTTTAATTATTTAAATTTGAGTGGGACTTTCATGACCCACTTTAAATCTATATTACCCATCATAATGTATTACATGGCATCATGGTCTCATCCTCGCTTTTTCTTTACTCTGTCTCTTAACATATATGGATAATTTATCAAGTTTATATGATATTTTAAGATCTAATTGTAATTTATTCAACTCCACCTATATGTCAAGCCCTGTTTGCATCTATACTTGTAACTAAAAGACACCTATGGTAAATCATGTTTGGTATGCTTCACGTTCTTTCCGTGACACATTGAGGTTTGACATTTATTATGAATTTCATGTGGTTACTCCTCTGTATCAATCTCACCAACTTTCATATCTAATATATCTAGCGATGAGATTTCACTTAAGTATTAGTATTGTATCACATGGCCCATTAGGTTTTATGTAGCTCATCGATCCACGAGAGTTCTGCGAAGCACCCGATCTATTACATGTGGGGGGTTCGAATCTAATATCCATTAGTGTTTGAGACTCCATAACTAGTTTCGTTTTGGCTTGGGGTTATTTTTCATCCATGTATTTTTGTGAGTAGACTTCATTTTGCCTCAGTTACGCATTTAACTTACTGAGTATTGATTTCATGGTTAATTATTCAGTCATTTATTAATGAGGGGATACCATTCTCTGGTCCATGGAAGGCGAAAATTCGAGTTTCTACTTAGAGATTTACATCTTCATGCTCTACAGGTAAAAGACTTCAATACCTCATATTAAATTAAGCTCAACCCTATTGAATTTATGGGTTTCATCATTTCCATTATTTTCTTCTCATTTCCCATTTTGTTCGCTCCCTCTTGACAGGATCAATGAAACTGTGTACCTCACCTTGCTCAAGACTTTAGTTACGCATGGTTGAAATAACCCTTTTCCCCAGGTATTCCTCCAACTATAATACATCTTACTCTATTTAAAGTTTTCATCTTTTCTCTCCTTGAGTTAAACATAATTCAATTTTGATGTTCGAGTTCAAATGCTTGGTAGTTTATTGAATTCGCGGAATATTTATCGTTGTATTCAATTTTTGGTATCACATTGAATTTACCAGATCAAAAATACATTATGGACGTCTCTTGCCCTTACACATTCAAATGCACAAGTTTGTTTCTAAATTTATGGTTGTCCCTCCATTTCAACATGTTCATTTTGTAGTTCTTGTTGTGCAATCTCATGGCATACTATCATTGTTATTTCGTTGTGACTAATTTTTGTTGGGTTAACCTCATTGGCTAGACAAGATCCCTCCTCTTATCAAGTTTTGACCATTTCAGAGTCAGTATCATCTTTACAAGCATTCCTCAATACGACCACATTTTCATTTAATGGTTTTTAATTACCAAATGAAAATGAACTTACGTTGGTTATCCACTGGAATAACTCCCTTCATTTTTCCGAAAGTTTCAAGTCTTTAAAATTTTATATAACAAACAATAATGAATCGCTATGGTAAAATTTAGAGCGTAATTGATAAAAAACACATGTCCAAATAATTTTGGATGAATATTTGTTTTTTCTCATACACTACTAGGGATTCTCCATTTATCAAGACAGATTATCCTATATTGTGTTTATAAATTAATTTCATATAATCCTAGAATGAAATGAAGTTCTATCTGGATAGTTCCAGTTTAAAACATTTCCACAAATGGGTTTTTTTATTCATGGATTTTCTCATATGGGTTCTCTCTCATTATTTCATCATGTCGTACCTACTGGTAGGTCACCACGATTAGAATTCAACTTCAGTAAGGCTAATCATAGCTTCTATAATATCCCAAAATGGGGAAGCAACAATATATGAACATAAAACTAGAAATAGTTGTAAATAACATTACATCAAAATGTACGAAAAACATGGACCCATTTTACTATGTAAATCAACAGTAAATAAGTACAATAGAAGTGGGCACAACTCAAACAATCAAGGAAAATAAGCCTCCCATGGATATCTATGCCAAAAGTGAAATGTTGCTACATAGCAAATTCCCAAAGAACAATTAAAGGGCATTCATAGATGGTACACTGCTAATGGAAATTTAAAATAACATATATCTGCAAATATATGTCTTATACAATGTCACGAGTAAATATATAAGCTCCCAAACATGATTTCAAGACAACCTAGGAAGGATTTTATGAAATATGCGAACGTGCAAAAATGCTCGAATGTAGCCCTAGGACTGAATAGCAGCTACAACTCAGTAACTGGATGAAGATGGATGTAGATTATACATATAATTAATTAATGTCATCGAATATATCCTTCAGGTGAAATTATTATCGAATCACTGAAGATCTCACCCTCCAATCACACACTAAAACCCCTCACTACAATTGCTCATTGAAATAACATAGTCAGAGAGGGATACTATGTTGTAAGTGATCGAAAATATGTTGGCCAAGTGCCAAGATGTGAAATCTGCTCCAGAATATTTCTCACTAATATCCCAAAGAGAATAATGCTTCCTCCTCTGAAAACTAGCTCAGAAGTGGGTTTCTTAACCCTCCACTGCAACACCCTAGAAAACAACACAATCATCTGTAGAAATTGTGCTGTAGTTGAAGACTGAAGCTTGGAATTAAGCCTGATTTTGGAAAAGGAACTAAAAAGATATTGAAAGAGGCCTCTCAAGGAAGGAGATGAGATTCCTTCTCGAGAAGACCTGGTGCTAAGCAGCCCAAAAATCTCAGCTAAACAGCTGAAGAATGAAAAATAGTCATGCAGATCGTAAAATCAATAATCAATAACATGGCTCACTATGGTTGCCTTTCCCTCCTTATAAACAAGTGTGAGCCTTCTTACCTTGGGTCCCACTCATTAGGCTTGCCACCTTGATGGAATATTCCTCCCACTATCACTGGACTATCTCTATTGATGAGCTACTCCATCCATACTAGCATTGTTGACTTGGTCAAAATTGACATTGTCCACATGTATTTTCCCTTGTTCACACATGAGGGTGATGTATCCAACTATTATTATAATCCCTTTTCACATCAAGAGGGATTATATGCATGTTTAAGACATGTAAGCGTAGCCTTGCCCATTTATTCATCTAAATAGGTGTCTAAAACAAAATTAATATTCCCATTAGCTGCATGTTAACATAGAAATATTACAGTCCTACCCCCCAAATTTTTCTTGTCCTCAAGCAAATGCAAGGATAGAACTGAAGAGCCTCCTCTCCTCCTTCTGTAACATCCCCATCAAATAAAATCCTCCAAGGAATAATGTTTTGTCTCCTCAATAAATCTCCATATTGCCCCTCCCTAAGTATGCAAGTTAGCTTTTGGTGACCATCCCAAATAGTTATCATCATTAAGAAGTAAAATACCCAAGGAGGCAACAAGGTGTTTTCTAGAGGTCCTCTCGAGGCATGGACTCTGAAGTGCATTGGGAACTATCAATCCCATGTGAAATCTCCATTCCCAAGCTATCATCCATACAAAATGAGTCACCTCCCAACATGGAAACTATTGAAAAATTCCCTCCACCTGAAGCTCCTGAAGAATAGGTGGGTTGCATAGCTGAACATGATGGGTCAAATTACCCATCCCACGCTGTATCCCTCTCCACTTATGGAAAATTTAGAGCTATTGCTAAATTTGGGCTGCATGATGTTGCCTTCATGAAGCAAAAATGCAGTTGAATCTTCAAAGATCCACTGTTTGGTTCTTGCCCATACTATCCCATACAAAGTAAATATGACATGATCATCAGATGGGATCCAAATGGGAGATGTACTGCAAATTTTTCATGGTGATAGAAAGTAACAATAGTCTCTGAAGTAATCATAACACAACTTTTCTAACTGTCATGTTAGAAATAACATGGCAAGTTGTTTCTTAACAAACTACTAGTTGTGTATGTTATCACATATACTAGTGAATAGTAAATGGTTTTGTGTATCAATTAAGCATCTATAAAATGATAAAACACTTGCGAGAGGCCACACAGGAGATGGTTGTCTCCATCATACAAGCTGGCCCAAAATTGACCACGAAGTCCAATGAGAGGCTTTCCCTCTTGTGGAGAAATCCATTGTATAGAAATGGTAAGAGCATGCAAATACTGTGTTATATAATTAATAAATGAAAAATAATAATTTCTTACCATGTACTGAGAGTAAGATGATGATAAGATCCATGAATAAGCCCTCTATAGTGGCATGACATACACCCATGAAGAGGAATGAATCATATGTTGCATGAGGATCATTCTTCTTATGCTTGGAAATGCAAGTCAAGAAAAGCATATCATAGTAATAGATGTCTCCATCCACTACTCCATCACTCTCACCTCCTCCTTGTCCACCAATTGCATCATATTTGAAGTGATCCTGGGAACACTTCATCAATAAACCGAAGCTCCCAAGTGACAACATTTTTGGTGTCTAAAATAAGGCTCTTGTCACCTCATAGCTCCATTCTTTGACATGTCCAATGTCAAAGTCATCTACCATAATGTTGCTGCATATGGGAGATTCCTTCCAAAATGGAAGTAGCTCCTGATCTTCCAAGTCTAAGGAGTAGCCCCTTTGCACCATGATAGTACCATCACCTACTCCTGAAACATCATGCGAAACATGGGAGAGCATGAACCCATACTCTCTCAAGAAAACCCAATGCACCAACATCTCTTGTTGCTCCCTTATCTCTCCGTAGTAAAATCCATGGAGTAAGATCATGATGGTTGACTTGTAGAATTCCCCATATAGCCAAATATTTTGTTGCCATAATATATGGGTGCCATGTAATCCCCTAACCCATAACATACCTTTTGAAAAAGGATATGTCACATGGTGGCCAAACTCTTTTAAGAGTAGCCATCGCAGCCTTGCCTCCTGCTGCCTTGTGTCATAGATCTGGAAGGGGCTTGCCAGCCTCTTTCTCATCAAAATCACCCATCCAACCAATGGTGAGTGTCTATCATCATGCTCAGCATAGGTATCCCTCAAATGAAGAACACCATCATAGTAATGGGAGACAAGAGGTATCTCATCAACCATATGCATATCCTTCACTACACATGTGGAATGGTCATTGGAATGCCCCACTAATGGCTTGGCCCTCGAATAATTACTGCTACTCGAGAAAAATGTTGTTCATCTCCATGATGGTGAACTTTCTGTTGCAAGATCATGTTCACTGTTGAACACATAGTTCTGCATTGCATTTCCTAGGACAATGCTCATCCCGTCCTCCAAAAATCTACACTCCAAACTCAAGAGTGGTGTGCAGCTCAAGAATGAGTGACCAAGATGAATGTTTTTCTCTTCCTTGAGTCTATCAAGGCTCCTCAGCGTAGTGATAGTGTACTTCTACAAATCAGCAGTGTATCTTGACCCTAGGTCATGCAATGGAATACAACTCTCCATATGATCTACTGAAATGACAGGAAATGGAAACTTAGGCATACCTTGGTGAAGATTGGGATCATTTTGTATGGCTACAATATTTCGTTCCTCCAATGTGATGTTTCCCCCAACTATTGGTGCTACTGGTTGCCCCTCCATAGTGGCATCAGCACTAGTACAAGTATCTTCAAGTGGTGGTGAGGGATTCTCCTCCTCTGATTTCTCCTTGCCAAATTTTTTAATCACCCTTTCAGTAAATTCTGCAAAAGCAGTCACTCTTGCATGACTCAAATGGCTAAACCACCAAGTGTTTTCTTCACCCTCAAGGTCCACCGCTACAATTTCTACAACCTCTCTTTCTACCACTGGATGTAGTAGGAATAATTCATCTAAATTTCTTGCCCAAGCCCTTTCTGTACATGTGGATGACCCATCAAAAGTAGACAATAGAAACCTATTGCCCTTGATTCCCCTACTACTACAACGTCTCCTCTCTTACTCAAGCAGGCTGAACTGTGGGAGAGTTAGAATCTCCTTGAAAGCTACAGGTTTAGATTTATATTCATCGTGGTATTCACTTATAATTTCATGATCCAAGTGTCCTCCATCTCTACGCATTTTGTCTCCTTTTTCAAAATGAAAGGGCATAGTTCCATTGCTTCTTTCCACTCTTATTTGCTTGACCTCCTTGGTGAGGCCCTTCCTGGAACTGAAAAGAGATGAGATAAAACTCATTTTCTCCATCATTCTGATATTTCTCTTCTTCTTATTCTCTTGATAACATAATGGCTGAGATCTACAGGTTGAGCCAAGGCTATTCTCCGATACCACTATAATATCCCAAAATGGGGAAGCAGCAATATATGAACATAAAACTGGAAAAAAAAAGTGAATAAAATTACACCAAAATGTATGAAAACCATCAATCCATTTTATTATGTAAATCCATAGCAAATAAGTACAATAGAAGTGGTCACAACTCAAATAATCAAGGCAAATAAGCCTCCCATGGATATCTATCCCGAAAGTGAAATGCTGCTACATAGAAGATTGCCCAAGAACAAGTACATCACACTCATAGATGGTAGACTACTATTGGAAATGTAAAATAACATATATCTGCAAATATATGGCTCATACAATGCCGAGAGTAAAGATCTCCTAAACATGATTTGAAGACAACCCGGGAAGGATTTCCTGAAATATGCAAAAGTACAAAAATGATGGAATGCAGCCCTCTGAATGAATATCAGTTGAAACTAAATAACTAGATGAATATGGCTATATATGATACGTATAATGAATTAATCTCATCCAATATATCCTTTAGGTGAAATTTTTATCCAGTCACTGAAGATCTCAACCTCAAATCACACACTGAAACCCCTCACTATAATTTCTCACTGAAATAATGCAGTCAAGTGAGATACTATGTTGTAGGTGATGGAGAATATGTCGAACAAGTGCCAAGATGTGAAATCTGCTCCAGAATCTTCCTCACTGATCTCCCAAAGAGAAGAATGCTTCCCCCTCTAAAAACTAGCTTAGAAGTGGGTTTCTTAACCCTCCACTGCAATACCTTGCAACACAACACAATCCTATGTAGAAACTACACTGTAGTTGAAGACTAAAGCTTGGCCTTAAGAATGAGTGTGGAAAATGAATTGAAAATATCCCCCAAGATGCCTCTCAAAAAAGGATATGGGATTCCCGCTGAGGAACACCCAATTTTAAGTAGCACATCAATCTCAACTAAACAACTGAAGAATGCAAAACAGTCATGCATACCATAAAATCAATAATCAATAACATGCCTCACTATGGATGTCTTGCCCTCCTTATAAAAATGTGTTAGCCTTATTACCTTGGGTCCCACTCATTAGGGTTTCCACCTTCATGGAATCTTCCTCCCACTATGATTGTGTTGTCTCTATTGATGAGCTACTCCATCCATACCAATGTTGTTGACTTGGTCAAAAGTTACCTTGTCCACATGTATTTTCCCCTATTCACACATGAGGGTGCTATATCTAGCTATTATTATGATCCCTTTTCACATCAAGAGGGGATTTATGCCTATTTAAGATATGTATCAACCTCCTTACCCATTTATTCATCTAACTAGGTGTTGAAAACAAAATTAATATTCCCATTAGCTGCATGCTAATTTAGGAATATTACAACTTCTTAACCTTGGTTTTCAACATGGTGATAGAATAGTGCTATTATTCTTAAGTAGAAGATATATATAATTAGTACTCTCAGAATTCTGGTATAATTATTTTCATTTAATTATATGGGAGTTGGAATGTACATTAGTACTTCTCGGCAATGACTAATTCCTTTGTTTTGATTGCAAGTTGAAGGTATTATATACGTCCTCAAGGTAATGAAGTAAGTCATTTCTTGTTTTTAAATCTATTACTACTTACTGTTATTTTTATATTCAAGATACAAAGCTAATTCCGAGTTTTGTACTGTGCAAGTACATTTCCCATTTTACTGGATCTGCCAACTACTATTATACTTTTTTGTTCAAACATAATGATGGATATTTTTCTCTACAGGTTGGTCCAGAAACTGACATTGGAATTTTTTGACATACTATCTCAGTATAATTACAGAGATATTGTTGAGTTATATTTTATGAGACAAAGTTCTCATTCTTTAGAATTTCATTATTATCACATCTCCACTTACCAAATTTTTCTTTTCCTATTTAAAGTATTAAACATATACCATTATATATATGTTACCACTTTAAAGTTCTATTTACAGGATTAACCATATACCAATCAATACATGTAATCACTCAAAGTTCCACTAACCCCCCCCCCCCCTTTTTTTTTACAATCGATAATTATATCTATAGATACATAGCCATATCGATTTTCAATCAAACCATATCGATTTCGAATCAAACAATATGTTTATTTCTCCCTCGCTTAAGTTATCAACAAAACGATATGACCATATCATTTTAATTATTGATCTCTCACGATTTTTTTTTGTGTCTTATGTCAACGCTACGTATAGACTTTACGTTGAAGTTGAATATCGTTGTTTTGGTTTTCATGGCGCGAAGTCCATTCGCCTTTCCATATAATGTTATGGTTAATATTTTTGGATTTGAGACTTCTTCTCATGACACACGCCTACTGTCTCTTCTCTACCATACTTTAGCTTATCGTTGTGATCAAATCTCTAGCTCAACGATACGACGAGCAACTAGATGCCTGAATATTTAATGGTGTATCGTTCTGGTTTTGTCACAATACATATTCATTTATGGACTGGAGAATTCTTTTCCTCGAGCCTTTCGCGACTTAATTCTGGACAAGACATCTGTATGCCTTGAGTCGACTTTGCCTATCTGTCTATGTACTCCATCATATGATCGGATTTAGGGTTTCTGACCTGGGATTTTCATCGTTGATCCTTGTGATACTCGCTCAATTAATGACAAGTGTATCATTGAGATCTTAAGGTTTTTCCTCTTACGGTTGCCATTAAACCTCTTTTACTTCACGGTTTCATTTTTCTCGGGAGTCTTCTTCCCTCTCAGCATCATTGTAGGAGGTTTTTTCAAGTGGAGTTAGGTGATTTCTATCTGGACGCAATGCATCTCCAATAACTAGGTAACGTTGTGGGTCTTCCTCACGCTTTTTCGTTGTTATTTCTAAATTTGTTTAAACTTGTTTTCAGCATAAAAATTTCCTGAGCATCCTCACCCTATCTCACAGGATAGACGAGGATCGTTCTGGACAGAATGGCGTAGAAATTTTTGGTTTAATAGCACCGCCATGCCCTCGGTAAATTCTATATTCTTGTTCTCAAGAATTTATGTAGTATTTAGTTATGGCTAGTGTTGCATAGTTCGATTTCCTCATTTCCTTCTTAATGAGAAGGTGTTACTTCATTGTTGGCCATAGAGCTTAAATCAGTCGTTCGTTCTGTCTCAGGTATCATAATTTCATTAGTTTGGTCTTCTCGACATTGCAACCCTGCATGGTAAATGTTACCATTTCACCTCAAGCAATACCTTGACATTGAGCTTCCTTTATTGATTTTATAGATACGTCCTGCGTTGAGATTTATCTGTTACTAATTGAATTGGTAATTACACTACAAGAAAAAATCACATTGGTGAGGGTCATGCTTGTGACGAAACTTTAAGGTCCGTCACCAATGTCACATGTGGTGACGGTCCTTAAAAAACCGTCACTGTAAGTGTATATAGTGATGGTCCTTTATGGTCCGTCACCAAAGACATTTTCAATGACACCTTTGGTGAGGATCGTTAAAGGCCCATCACTAATTCTCTCTTTGGTGACACTTCTAGTGATGAACTTTTAATGACCCTCACCAATGTTCTTTTTGTTACTTTTGGTGATGGTCAAAAAATGTCTGTCATCATTGATCATTAAAAAACCGTCACTGTAAGTGTATATAGTGATGGTCCTTTATGGTCTGTCACCAAAGAAAATTTCAATGACACTTTTGGTGAGGGTCGTTAAAGGCCCATCACTAATTCTCTCTTTGGTGAAACTTCTAGTGACGAACTTTTAATGACCCTCACCAATGCTCTTTTTGTTACTTTTGGTGACGGTCAAAAAATGCCCGTCATCATTGATCATTCCAATGAGTTTTTGATGACGCTATGTGTCTGTTAATATATTTTTTGTCAAAAGATAACGATTTAATACAATTATTGTGGAGTGTCTTTTATAATATGTCCAAGGCCATAGTGGTTAGGGTCAGTCAATTTTTGTAGAAGTAATTAGTGTGTATCATTTCCCTCAAGTAATGACTAGTCGAATAGAGATTTCCTATGAGTCAACAAATGATTCATATCTATTAAGTTTATTATCTACCAAATTCCCTTTAGATAAAGTTCCACTATTGTGTGTAGGACATATATTATTTAATACATAATCAAGCTTCGACAATTCTATTAATGAGAAAGACCTAACAATCCTAAAAAATATGGGCACACCTTAAATTAATGCTTTGGCACACACTAACATTTGTTAGCACCCCACATGTGTTGGAACATCTTTGTACCTATAACATATTGTGATGACACTGATGCCCAAGCACATGGTGGCATGCGCTAGCACAACATGGAACTCTCCTAGCATGTGTTGGCATACTACATATAGTCCCTAGCATGCCCTGGAACACCTTGGTTCAATGCATTAACATACATTAGCACTTGGTACACAATGCCACTTGGCATGTATTGGGACCTATTATTAGTGTGCCTAGCATGCCCCTTTTCAAAAAGATAAAGTCTTGACTTATCAACCCTCTTAATATTGGTTCTTCCTTTTATTGCCTTGACACATATTGACATACCCTGGCACCCTGCACCACAATATCCTTAGCACCTAGCATGTATTGGCATATCTTGGCACTATTAATTGGCACATGATATAATTAGCACACCCTGGAACTCCCAAGCACACTTTGGGAATTCTTGACATGCCTTGATATTCCCTAGCATGCCTTACCAATTCTTAGAATACCTTGTCACTCCCTCCTTGGCATGACAACTAACACTCATTAACACTAGTCTCTGGAACACATTCCTCATATTCATTAGCTTCCATGAATTTTTACCTAGTGCTCCCTTAATGTTTTTTCCTAGTAATCCTTAACACTCATCAACAAGCATTATCACTCTCTAGCACACCTTAGCACTCTTCAACATTCCCTTCCACTTCATAACATGCATAACACTAGTCCCTGACACATATTGGCACTTGGCACGTGTTGGTTCTTGGAAAGTATTATCATGTATGGAATATGCTGAGATGCCTTGATATGATTTGGCATGGTTTAATGCACCCACACTGGTTACATTTTCTACATGGTATCACAGCAAGAATGTTTTGTACGGTGAGTTTGCAGAAAATATCTGAAGATTTTGGTTTAAAATTTTCAAAAACAAATAGAATATTTGGAATCCTTGTGAAAATATAGCCAAATGGAAAAAAAAATCGGTCGAATCAAAGCTCGGATGAGGGAGATATCATCGATTTAAAATCAATTCCTTTTTAGAAACTTTTTGTAACGTCGGGACAATTACATTGTGCGCGAGTCAAGAACCTATATGTACTTGAGGTACCAGATGCATGTAAAGCTTTGAGAAGAAAGGCAGAATTTAGAGACTTGGTGGTTTAGAGGGAGCATAAATTACCTCTCAACATGCATTCTCATGAGAAGCGGTCTCAGAAGGTTGTGGAGTAGCTGCCACAATTGGAGAAGTAGAGAGGAGACCGAGTGGAAGCATCCACTCAAGTAGAGACCTCCATGAGGGGGAAATTTTGAGCCAGATAGGAAGAGGGAGCAACCATACCTTGAGGTGTATGGTGGGGTGATGTGTAGACATAATCCCAAGATAAAAAATTTGGGCAAGGTCCATTGAGATGGCATGTCTCATGGATTGAACCTAGCTACAAGGAGCCCACAGTACAACAGTAGTAGGAAGGATCAATTAGATTGATGTAGTTAGATGTCAACAAGACAAAAATCAGAGTGAAAGATGTCAAATACTGGAGCACAAATCAAAGTTAGCAACAGTTCAAAGGGCACGGATGTAGATGTCAGCAGTAGCACAGAGAATCCACTACTAGATAGGTGCAATAGCTAGTAGCAGCCAGAAGACTCTGATGACATATGCATTATACTGATTTAGTTGTTCGGAGGCTATTCATTTTCAGGATTTTTAGGTGCAAACAACACTAGAGAAGTGTAGCATGCAGAACATTCCAAAGGTACCGGATGGGGATTGATTGAATTCCTTTCTTGTTGAGAGGGAGTGTTGAAATTTGCAACAAGAAAAAGTGAAACTGGCAACTAGAAAGGAAAAAGAAAAAATGCACCCACACTGGTGAGGAATTTTGATGTACCAGGAGTGAGGAATGTGAGGTGTCTGATTTATTTTTTCCTTAAATAAATTAGACAATAAATTGTAATTTCGTCTCATAACAACGTTTTTCAGTTAACTAAGTCATGATGATTGAGTTAGCTCAAGAAATTCGATTGAAGGTGATCAAGGTGGATATTTGTGGCCACCCATATATTCCACTTACGCCCTCGCCATTGTCTCTTTCAGTTTTTCGGTTTCCTTAATTATAGCACAATTTACTATTTTTGTCAATTTTTTGGGTTCTGAACTTCCAGAGCCGTTTTGAGGCCCCAAACAACGTTTTTTGGGCATGTAAGGTTTGGTGATTTCATGTAAATTGCATTAGCAGTTGTATTCCTTGGAGAGATCTTTCTAACGAGGTATCATGTGCGTCAAATGAAGATCATATGACCAAGTTACGACCTCGGGAAGTTGGCTGCCCAACTAACCCCAACGAGGCCCATAAACTCTTGGTGTTACATCTCCTCGAGTTAGGGTTTTGGTTGTTTAGGGTTTTATCTTATTTTTAAATGATAAAAAGACCCTTCATCCTTATTATAACACAGTTCAGAGGAACTAACTATCAGTTATATTTATAGAAAATTTCCCATGTGTGGAAATAGCAGATCCAAAGGAGGGTGGAACCTAAGCAAAAGATTGAGCATGCAGAAGAAATGTGCCATGTGCAGAATGGATTGACATGTTGAGGAGTTGATTTGGTGGACTATCCATGGATTTTTGGACATATATCTGAAGCAACCTATAAAAAATAATTCAATGGACTATTAGTGGTTGATTTGTGACCCTAGTTCAGTCATCTACAGATTGTTAGAAGGATGATAAGAGGAGCAGTTCAGATTTATTCATAGATTGGACAATAAAGATAAAATTTTCAATACACAAGAACAATGATTTTGAGAGGACTCAAATCATTGTTATGTGGAAGATTTGAAGAGTCCTAGATGAAGAAAATATTGTGAGCCCTAGATCAATAAAAATAATTGACTATGGTTGGGCAGATTGATGCTAGTCCAAGTATAGCTGGAGAGTTGTTAGGTGACTGTCAAAGAAGAACCCTAACTCTTGTACTTGTGAAGGAAAAATATATTGGTAGAAGGGTAGGTGTATAGGGCCTAAGGATGTGCATAATTTGAAGGACTAAAGTAGCAGTCAAGTGGGTCAACCAACTAGCCCTAGTTCACTATATTGTGGAGGATCAATTCAATGAGAAGAAGGGCAACCTCCATATCCCTAGACTTCTCATCTTGGAGCCTTAGTATGGAAAAAGTGGGCATACCAAAGAGTTGTTCACAAATGGATTTGTGAACAACTTGTTACCACTCAAACTAGTAGTGGACCTAAAAGGGATTCCTAAGAGGGAAACAACTAGGACAAGGGAAACTATGGAGGCTTGGCCCATTGTCACCACAGCTAAGGCTCCTTGCTCTTCAAAAAATTTCACCGATCGGAGGAGTCCTAGTAGTTTAGGAAGTCACTCGTATATTATAGGTCAATGAATAGGTGGGAAGTGACCCTAGAATCCCTTTCCCTAAGATAGAATATAGAGTGGGACATGCTTTCCTTTTAAGCAAGGGACTTGATCTTCTAGGGAGAGAGGAGGGGATTGAAGGGTTGAGGGAGAATAATAAGACTTATAAAGGAAGTTACCAATCCCTAAAATCCTTTGGGAACTTGGATTCCCAAATGTTCCTTGATGAAAGGCCTTTGACACCAAATGGGACCACATGGGGCGAAGTGGACCCAACCTAGGTTCAGGGATGGAATTTAACAACCAATGATGTTCCTATCTTGGAAAATGTGAGGGGAAAGGATTAGGCAATATTTTTTACTTCGATGGGTCAAATTGATCCTACTAGCCTCTAGCCTTGGGAACACCTATGCAAAACTTGATCCTAGAGCTAGGGCTTGAGGTATTTGAAGATTCCATTGTCAGAATTGGCCCAAATTATGAGGAGAGTGAAGGCGCCTACCAATTTTTTTGCCTCTAGGAGATCAAAGTTTTCCTCTCACTATATTCTTGGGAAATTGATGCCCTAGGTGACCTAATGGGGCTAGACCTAGGGAAAAATGGAAAATTGTGAAAAAGGGGCCGGAGGGGGGGGGGGGGAATCATCACCCTTCTTGAGGTACTAGTTAATAATTCACTTGGGGATATGGAGTCAGGGGTGATAATGAACAATGATTTATTTTCTTGATCATGGAGGCCCAGACAGTCAACTTCGTCTAATGTTAGAGGAAAACGAAAAGTGACCTTCAAGCATTTATACTTCATACAAGTGGTGCAAGTTTATTGAGATAAAATGATCTCTAAGATATTTCATTCATCCAACAATGGCCCATAAATTAAATAAGATAAATAGACACATAATTCCACATTTCCATCATGCATCAGTTAACCCTAATTATAGTGAAATTCAATAGTATGCAAAAACAACAGGAATAACGTTAAAGTTTCACTCACAATGTTAGAGAGTATATCCAACCAGCTTCACATTTGCAAAAGCAAATCTCCAAGATAAAAATAGCCCAAATCCATACATCAAAATGCATCCATCATCCAAAATAGTCCTCCAAGGAAAAATGTGAAGTTCTCTAAACATAGACAGATCCCAAATCAAGTGATCATACAAATGAATCCAACTAACTCCTATTTATACATTGATTAAGAGTTGATCAAATTAGATTATGGGCCTACATTAGCCCCTAGACATAAAATATTATGCAAGTAACCCTAAATTTTGGTGACAATCGCACCAAAATATCTCATACATGGAATAATAAGCCTCATAAGAGCTCAACTGATGTCTTAGGGCCTTCTAGGAGGCATATTGGGGTCCATGAGTGCCATAATGAAGCATGGGACCCATCAAAAGTGTTGGACAAGGGGGTGGCCCCTTGTTCTTCAAACATTAAACTTGTGGTTCTCTCATTAAACTTGTGGACTGAAAGGGTTGTGTGTGGCCACCATCAAAAAGTAGGTCAAGTGTTGTCTTCTTCATGATAGATTTTTTGTCAAAGGATTAACACCAATCCCTAGTTTTATTCCTTGTATCAGTGTGATTGTAAAGGGTCATGATCCATGGTACAAGAGCTCTAGCCTGTTGTATTGTAGTTTGTAATATAATGAAGAAGGGTTTGCACACTAACACTCCGTGACATGCCCTGGCACTCTAGCATACCTTGGAATTTCCTAACATGTAACCTTGCTACTCCCTCCTTATCACACCTGAAACTCACTGACACTCCATATCAAACACTCTTATTCATTCATTACCAGGCATTTTGAACTAGTTCTCCCTTGTGTTTCCATGGCACTCCCTAGCACGCATTGACACACCCTAGCATTTCGCACATCCTAGCATGTCACCCTGGCACTCTAGAATTTCTTGGCACTAACTTGCATACCTTTAAACTCCCTCCTTAGCACACCTAGAACTTGTTGATAATCCCTTTCACACACTCTTATTCATTCATTTCCATGCACTTGACACTAGTGCTCCCTTGTTTTTCCTTGGCACTCCCAAACACTCCACACTGGCATGCACTGGCACACCGTTTCCCTAGCCTCTAGCATGCCTTAACACTGACTAGCATGCCTTGACGTAACTCCCTCCTTAGCACACCTAAAACTCACTGACACTTCCTGTCACAAACTCTTATTCATTCATTTTTAAATATAGTTTTATCTGTTCTGTTATGATGAACTGTCTAGTGGAATATCCATTATAGTTTACGAATCACCCCAACATATATCATTTATGCAAGTCATATGATGATATTTCTTCACCCTTATTTATCTCTAGTTGTCCCAACACAGTGCAGGTCATCACCACTGCCCTTGGAAAACTGAACATGATAGGCTCGTGGTCCTATCTAAGCTTGGAAGAAAAATTCAAAACTTAGTTACACAACATGATGGAAGATTATTATTATTAAGGTTTCCCATGCTTTCTAATCAATAATATCTAGTGGGATTGGAACAACAACACATTTTTTTCATGATAAATATCCATGATAGTTTACGAATCACCCCAGCATATATCTTTTATGCAAGTCATATGATGATATTTCTTCACACTTATTTATATCTTGTCTCGACACAGAGCAAGTCATCACCACCACCCTTGAAAAATTGAACATGATAGGCCTGTGGTCCTATCTAAGCTTGGAAGAAAATTTCAAAAATTAGTTACAGAACATCATCGAAGATTATTAAAAGGGCTTCCCATGCATTCTAATCAACAATATCTGGTGGGATTGGAATAGCAACAGATTTTTTCACAAGAAATATCCATGATAGTTTACGAATCACCCCAACATCTATCCTTTATGCAAGTCATATGATGATATTTCTTCACACTTATTTATCTCTTGTCCCAACACAATGCAAGTCATCACCACCACCCTTGCAAAATTGAACATGATAGGCTCGTGGTCCTATCTAAGCTTGGAAGAAAAATTCAAAACTTAGTTACACAACAGGATGGAAGATTATTATTATTAAGGTTTCCCATGCTTTCTAATCAATAATATCTAGTGGGATTGGAACAACAACACATTTTTTTCATGATAAATATCCATGATAGTTTACGAATCACCCCAGCATATATCCTTTATGCAAGTCATATTATGATATTTCTTCACACTTATTTATCTCTTGTCTCGACACAGTGCAAGTCATCACCACCACCCTTGCAAAATTGAAGAGGGTAGGCCTGTCGTCCTATCTAAGCTTGGAAGAAAATTTCAAAACTTAGTTACACAACATCATGGAAGATTATTAAAAAGGTTTCCCATGCATTCTAATCAACAATATCTAGTGGGATTGGAACAACAACACATTTTGTTCACGAAAAATATCCATGATAGTTTACGAATCAGCCCAACATCTATCCTTTAGGAAATTCATTTGATGATATTTCTTCACACTTATTTATCTCCTCTCCTAACAAAGTGTAGGTCATGATCACCACCACCCTTGCAAAATTGAACATGATAGGCTTGTGGTCCTATCTGAAAGTTGGAAAAAAATTTCGAAACTTAGTTACTCAATATCATGGAAGATTATTATAAAGGTTTCCCATGCATTCTAATCAACAATGTCTGGTGGGATTGGAACAACAACACATTTTTTTCACGAGAAATTATAAGAAAGATCACAATTGAATTGATAAAAAATAGTGTTTAGAAGACAAGATTCATCCTAAACCACAAAAATAATGGATTTTGGTAATTTCTCCACTCCCTCTTGGATGCCCTTGTGACTTCTTTGATGGTGTTGCACAAGTTATCCCACCTAGCTGCAAAGTGGGTGTGGTACTCTTCCTCTCCCAGTCTTATAATGATAAAGTAAGGTATACCCAAAGTTAAGGCTCCAACAACTGAGTTGATTCCATTGCTCTTTGTACACTTCTGGAAATTACATCCATCAAAAGAGTCAAATCCTGATAGATCATGGGGGATTAAAAAATCATGATCAATTGGGTCAATAATTCATGATAGAAAACAACTACCTACATCCCATCCTATAGGATATCATAGATCCCCCAAACTATTTGGACTAGCTATCTTTCACACACATTCTCTAGGAGCTAAACACAACAAGACACAAGCTTTCAAAAGAATCTCTCAAACTTCACATCGATACATTTGTGATACTAGATTCCATCGATAGTATGGAGTATGACCAAATGATTATTCATGTCTAAGCTCGAAAAACAACCCAATGTAGATTGATGCATGCACATTCCAATCATGACAATCAGTTTCTACATCTTCTCAAAAGAGAAAACATGTAAATTTTTTCTTTGTTTACTTTACAACATAAACACCAATTTCACCCACAATGTTAAGATAAGCTGAATGATATGACCGAAAAGGTGGGAGGAGTATTTTGTGGTGTATTGAACGGGACTAGGGGACACACATATAGCATGGATGGCTAGAAGTGGGATGTCCAAGCATGATTTAATAAGATCTATAATCCACACATTAGAGAATGAGAAGGGGGATTAAGACCTAATTTAATAGGGGCTAGGGGGCCTGGAGGGAAGGTAACAAGAGGAATTGAAAGAGGAACCCCCGATAGTGGTGATAAGGGGATTAGGGGCGCCATTATCACAACGAATAAGCCATTAACCCATAACTACTAAATTCCCTATCCCTTAACCCCAAAGCCATAATCTCTTAACCCTACACTCATAACTCATAAGCCATCAACCCCTTGATGCATTAGACCTTAAGCCATTAACTCCTAACGTAGAATTTATGAACCCCCTAAGCACTAACCCCTTATTCTCTTAACTCATGACCCTTAAACCTTAATCCATAACCCCTAAACACCTTAAAACCCAACCCTAAACCCCTAACACCTAAATCCCTTAATTATTAAGCCCTTAACCCCTAAATCCCTTCCCCCCCAAGCCCTTGGCCCTTAAATCTTAGCCCTTTAAGCCCTTCACCACTTAGTATCCAAGGCAAAAAAAAACACATCAAACCAACAAAATAACCTATTAGGAGAATCCTTCACCTCTAACTAAGAATATTGGTACCATTTGATTTTTAGATAACTAGGTGTTGGTCTCGAGGGTGTGTGTTTGTGGGTAATTCCCTTATTAACATGTATACAAAATGTGGAAAAACTGGATAATTTACAAAACCTCAATAAGAATTTCTCACAATATTTACACTTCATGTTGACATGGAGCTTGTAGTGCTCTCCCACATAAGGAGTTGGCAATGAATAGATCACTCACAATGACACAACCTCTTCAACCCTAATGCACAAGGAGCCAACCCTTGATACAAATATTTTGTTTGCTAAAAAAACACAATTGTTTCAATGTAGAATACTATACACAAGAGAAAATAAAATGATATTATCCACATCAATGCTTGAAATAGCCTCACATTTTCCATGAGTGGTGAGCCAAGGGGTGAATGTAGGGCACTATTAAAGTTACATCATGTTTAAATTTCTTTTACATCACGAGATTGTTCTCCATTAGGGTTGATGCATCATCATAAGGGAGCATAACACCTTTTTGTGGGGGAGCGATTAAAGTTGTAACATGATCAAGTTACATAGACCTCCAATGTAAATGACATTATTATATATCTCTGTCAAGTTGTTAAAGAGGTTATTTATAAATAATAAATTTAGTACTTGAACTTCATCTTTTCATGGCCTTGACACTAAGATGGATTTGTACTAGGAACACGTCATGCAAATAAGAGGTGGCCTTATTTTTAAACCCTCATACACACTAGAGCACTAGATGTTGCCCTTAAGATCCGCCTTGGTGGTTTCAATGTGGGTTTACATTAGTGTCTAGTTGAAACTAATGACATCATTATATTCCTCTTCTCAATAAGATATTCTAGCTTTTCCATATACAAAACATTAAGTCAGAGGATCACCTCATATGTAGATGCTCCATTTATTATGGATTCAAGGGATGTTCTATTTTATTTTATCAAGATTTATATGGTCGTTATCTACTTTCTTTCAATACATTTCTAACCATTTTTATGAGGAAGGTCCTTGGATTTAGATCTTTATATAAGACCTTATGTGGCCTTCCCCTTTTGAACTTTTCCAAGGGGGTCACCTCCTTCCATGTTGCCTTGCCTACTTAGGGCCAAAATTGACAAGCCAATATTCAAACTTCTTCAACTATCAAATTGGTGGGGCCTCATACCTCTTATTGAACCCCTTAATGAGACATTATTTCTCCAAAGAGACTGTTGAGGATTTTCCATTGCAAATCATAGGTTGGATGTCATAGGACCTGTTATCCCACTTTCTATATGATTTTTTAGAGGATAATTTTAAATTTTGATTGACATATCAACCCTTTTTATTCTTGTGACATTAATAATTTTCCAATTAAGATATACAAATGACTGTATAATTGGTTTGATGACACCTTACCTTGGCCATCTAAGACACTAGGTGTAGGAAGATGTTGCTTTAGCGATCACTTTAACTTGATATATATGATCCATGTATATATCTATAATATGTATTAATTTTATTGTGATCACATAAAAACTCTATTCTAACTCTTAAATGTTTTAACCATAATTCCTATGCTAAATTATTCCATAGTATTTTATAGTTTTACTCATAAGAATGTGTCACCTTAATAATTTAAATATATAATAGTGATTTAAGTAATTACTACACATCCTATTTTATTATACCATTATTATACCTGGTCAAATTTTAATTTCATAATTTCATAGCATATTCATTCATTTTAATTACGATGTCCTGCCCTATGATTCCCGCGAGTAGGAAATCAATTATTTAATTCATAAAACTATGTAAACTACTATGTTTCAATTTTATCATCGTGATTTCATGTCGGGTTTTTGATCTATCAGTTGTGCAAGTTCATTGAACGATCTTGAGGCTCTTTTTCTGCACAAGCTTAACCCAACTCGACCTTGACCTCAAATTACAAGAAAAAGAATTGTATGATGAATCACTTGGCAAGCAGATTACATGGTCATGATATGGTGGCCCACTGTTGATGACACTCTCAGAATCACCCATATGGACAATTTTTTGAAGGGGGCTCGCAATTCTTTCTATGGGGGATTTTTTATTCTTCCATGGATTTGGTTCCTCAATTGCTTTTACTTTTGGCCTCTTTTCATACATCGCTCTTGTTACCTTAAATTTTGACCAGGTATGTACACACTTTCTCTAAATCCTCCTGAATGAAAATGTAATTCGATTTTTTAGGGTATATGAAATTGCAATGATTTCGGTTTGCTACTCTTCCAAAATGAATCTTCATGAATGTCGTATAAACTCAAGATTTCTATCTTTACTATTTATTGAGGCACCTCTGCCGATAGCAGTAGAACTGTTCCAAAGTGCCATGCACGTTTTCTCCAAGAAGTTATTCAATATTGAAAGCTTCAAATGTGTTGTAGTTTCTTTTGTCGTAGAATCCCTATCGCTTCTTCTTAGACTAACATGGTATCGTGCATATTTCACGATGGAAAGGAGACCATAGAAGTGCCATAGAGGAGCTGATATAACCAAGCATCTCTGCTGTGCAGACTTATATTTCAAATCTTTCAAACTTCCATGTTCGTTACCTTTGAGAGATGCAGGACTTCTGTGACTGACATGAATCCAGTTGAAACTCTACTCTAAACGAAGATTAATTCTGTTAAAAAAAATGAAAACATCTCCACATCTTGATGCCAGAAGCTATCTTGCTTACGAATGTAACCCAAAAAATTCTATACTCAGTGTGTACCCACTGTAACTAAAAGAAACTTTAACAGGTTGGCTAAGAAGTGTATGAGCTGATGTGGATTGAGAAAATCAAGGGTCTCATACAGAGGCATATATTTTGTATAGATGCATTTTTATGCTATTATCCACAATAATGATGAGCCTTGATGATTCATTTTCCTATGACTCCTTTGCTAGCCTCCTTTTGTATGGAGAAGATTTTCAACATACATTCTATGGCCATGACCTTTCCACCACTTAGATTGGAAGCAAGCCTTATCATCAGAACTTCCAAAAACTTTGACAGTAAGCCATGACTGATTTGAACAACAATGCATATCTCAATTCTTCTTTCAAGGCTGACTGAACGTATGTATATTAATAATGGTCTGCCTGAAAATATGATGTCATGGCAATTGAAAACTATATTGAAGAGGGATAGGAGGAAACACTTATTGCAAAATATATGATTACTCAGAGTCATAACAGGAGTAAATATAGATCAGCTTACATGCCTGAGATGATGTTTATAATATCCAGAACCTATACCCTAATTTCCATAACTTGTATATATATATGGTGCAGCCATACTTTTCACATGTTGAGAACTTGAGATTGCAAAGGGAGAACCATACAAGATGTTCACATAGACTGTGGGGTTGTTTCAATTGAGAGTAAACTAGTACGAACCAAGATATAAGAGATTGAGCAATGCCTTCTTCAGAGGAACTGAGCTAACTAAGTGATACCATATATGATACTGCACTAGGACAAATATTTTCCTATCATAGTGATAATTCTTAGAAGATGAGATCCATTGAAGGATCACAGAGAAACACGGCTTGTTGATGATATGATTTTTTTGAACAATTACTTTAACCCTTAGCAGGGAACCATGGTGGGAAGGCCTTATCACAGAGGATTTCTATCTTCAAAATGAAGTATTCTTAAAGGCACACTAAAAGAGCCAAACTAAAGAGAATACTGAACTGCTGATACAAACAATGATCATAGTGATCATGCCCAAAAGACCTAGGATTTTGTATCCATGTGTTATTCCCAGGACTGTGAATTTATGGTTGAGAAACTCTGCTTCAAATATAATGAAGATACAGTCTGAATGGGACTGATAAATAATCCTTGGAAAATATATTACTGGAACATACCTTGATGACTTTCAACTTTCGCTCATGATATTTGAGTTGCTCTTGGATAGGAGCCCATGTCCACTGATTAGGGCTAGTAGAAGACCCTAAGAAAATACCACATATTTGACTTTCTTGATCCCTAACACAGAGGGATAGAGGTACCAATGAAATTCTTCAGATGCTTCTAACTGATTGCAATCTCTTTGAGCTTGGGATTGTTCTCTCCTATGCTCTTATTCCATGATAATTTTGGAAACATGTTCTTTTCTTAGGATAGTTACTTCATTCAATCATGAGCCCATTAATCCATGATCAATTACATTAAATAATATATGATAGTAACTAACGAAAGTGTCAAGAATTAGGTAGGGAAAGAGCTAATAAAAATTCTCATACATGATAGTGGTTTTAGCTACTTCTTACTTATCATCTTCGTTCATTATTATGATTACGTTTAAAAAATCAAACAACCATGAAAAACAATAACATCAGTGACACAATAGTTAGGCTCTAAGCCAGGGCTAAAACCCATCTCGATGGGAAAAACCACAAATCTCTTCTTATAGATTCTTCACCTGATGACTACAATTACCATGACAAGCCTTGACCTAAATTGCCTCTCCTAGACCAAGACACAATCATCCTCCTTTGTAGCACCATGTAGCACTGTGTAGCATATTCCATAATCGAGACCTTCTACTAAACATCATCTTTGTACTAACAATCACCATGACTGTATCATGGTTGAGCTGGCCTTCTTTTACAGTGTTTATATCTTGCACTGTAACAATATCTTCTCTCTGCACTCCTTGCATAGACCTTTAACACGATGTAGAACCTAACAAATATTTTAAGACCCAAGATAGAGATATACTAAAGCTCTTTTATGTTCGCTAAATATTCTTCCTTCTTCGCATCATATCACAGACCTTAACCGCGCCTTTTTCTCCATATGCACTGAAGTAGAATCCAAACTGTGATAAGTATCCGAACTGTGGAACCTATCCAAAAGCTTCAGAAGATATTCGAATTGTATACATAGACGTATCCGCATTGATTTCTTCAGTTGTGACCACATACCATATGTGTGTGTGTGTGTGTGTGTGTGTATATATATATATATATATATATATAGAGAGAGAGAGAGAGAGGGCACATCCCCTTGAGCAAGCCGACCATATAGCTATGAGTGAGGCCGAATAGATAATGTTTATCTCAGCATTGATGAGGTACTTCATTTCATGCATTTTGAGGCTTGTCTTTCATCATTGCATTGAGGACTGTTCTGAGATTATTTCATAAGATCCTAGAGCATATAGCTAGAGTATATTTGACACTTAACTCAAACCTAATTAACATCAAGAAGAAGTCGATCTACTTAATAAAATATTTCTCATGAAACCCATGAAGCAAGCACACCAAAAATACACTTTATTATCTTTGTCTTCTTCTTTTCATAAATACAGAATTACATAGCCAACATGAAGACCGACCTAGTTACACTTTTCAACAAAAAGAACATTAATGAGAAATGCTGAAGACAAGCCAAGACCAAAGAACAAGATAATATGGCACAAGCGAGGGAAAAACCCCAAAATGGGGAAAATCCTTGGACAATTATTCTTATTATTCAAATGAAATGTACAACAGAGAGAGAGAGAGAGAGAGAGAGAGAGAGAGAGAGAGAGAGAGAGAGAGAGAGAGAGAGAGAGAGAGAGAGAGAGAGAGAGAGAGAGCTGATAGAAACATTATTGACTTGCCAAGGTGATGGTTAGTATCATTGTCCAAATGCCAAAAACATGATTCAGAATTCTACCTTTAAACATCAACAATCTTATTCTGTCCAGATTAGTGGTCAAATGTAGTCAAAGCTTTTCCTCAGTGCTGACATGATTTAGATATGAACTGAGTTCTGGTTAGGGTATGATATGATAGATTTGGTTGAATCAAGAGATTGGATTCTCGGTTCCTCCAATCGTGGTGATTTCGTTCTACAGAGGGAATTTGCACAAGGTTCACCACATTCTTGGGTGATGGCCCATCCCCAACCCTCCATCTCCCTTTTCCACTTCAAAATGCTTCTAGACAAGAAAAAATAGGTGTTCAATAGGCTATATGTTCAAGATTCCATGGTGGAAGATTAAGCTAAAGGCATGGACAACAATGGATTCACCAAAGAAGATGACGACATGTGCCTTTCCAATTCAAAAATTAGCAAATAAGTAGATAAGAGAGCGAGAATACATTGATTATGAAAAGGAAATAAAATCTCCTAAGATCATAGGTGGTCACCAGCCAGATGCTCTAGCACATATGGATTGTGATGATCTGATCATCCCTAAAAATTCTAGAGACCCAAAATGGGCCTCGGATTTGCCTCAAAAATGGCCTGGGATTTTCCTGGACCGATATTCCCAAGAGTCTCAAAGCAAAGAAATTAGATCCTGAAGAGATGACCGTGCACTCAGACGAGCAGGATTAAGGCTCTGTTCTAGAGGAGAAGCTTCTAGAGGCTACTAAATCCACTCAAGATGTAGCTAACAAAATTTTATTTTTATTGTTTAATTATAGGAATAGTTGCAAGAAACATTCCCATGAGGGACTTCTATTGGCTTAGGTGACAGGTCTGAATGGTAAATATTCTACCAAAATGGTCTAGGGCTTTCGTGTTATGCCATTTGGGTGGCACAGACCATAGTGAAAATGAAACCTAGTGGTTGGGATAAACTCTTATGACCTCACTAGTGAACCAATCTTACCTTAGGCGTCCTAGGTTGATCATTTAGGCTTAAAAACATTCTCATTTGCTCACTATTTTAACTTTTTCTTTGTTTTCAATCCTTCTTTCTTTGCCTTTTCTCACAATTGTAATTCCTTGCTGCCCTATTAAAATTTTATGGTTACTAGTGGAGTGTATTTTTTCTTTTGGTGTCATTAATCTAAGATGTTGTAAACACATCTTTCTTTTCATATGTGAATTTCATTTAGCATGAAACAAGTGGAAAATAAACATTAAAATGGATTTTTACCTGTGTGGCTTGACCTTTTAGGCATGGGAAAAGTAGATAAAGGATTATATTTACTATAGTTGATGTTGTTTTTGTGATTGATGATCTCAATTTGAATGAAATGTATACATTGAAAGATGGCATCATAGATCAAATGAAAATGGGATCTCAAAAGCTAAAAGATAAGTTGATAGACTCAACCTAGAAAGTGGAGAAATTAAGCAAGAGTGTAAGATTTTGACCAAGATTCAATTAAAGCTATGCAAAATTGTGTTAATAGTGAATTCACCAAGGTTTTTTCTTCCAACGTAGGATCATGCTTGAGATAGAATCACCACAGGAGAGTTCTTAGGAATCCATTCTTGAAATTCTCTTAACTTGCTTGTACCTACACCATAGAGAATTCTAGGATGATGTTCCTTCCATGGAGCACTGTTCGATGCTCCATAGACATAAAATGATGCCACACTTAGGTTCTTGCCTAGCCATCTTGGTCAAATCTTTGTCATATTCGCCCAAAACAACATACTTGCCCTCAGGGCCTCGATCAATAATTTTTTTTTGAGACTTATGAGTTGCTTGTATAGCACTTATGAGATTCTTCAAAGAAACTTCAAGATTATTA